>CM036768.1:6267175-6289675 GCA_020796225.1 Arion vulgaris | reverse complement strand
TGATGAGAACAAAATCTACCTTTTCTGTAGAGTATATTATTTATCAGCCAACTGTCTGTAACATTCAGTTCCTTCCGGACATCAGTGATCTGACTTTTTTCTGTCCATTGTATTCTTAGGGATCTTGCTATAGCATTTAGTTTCCAAGGACTGGATTTTCGTTCGTGTTGTTTGTGTAATGGTCCATGATTCACAACCATAAGTAGCCACAAGAAAAATGCATGCTATCAATATTATTGATTTTAGTACTTTGTTGGTGCTTTGCCACATGCTCTTCAATAGCATCCTACTGAAATATATGATATTTTTTATCTTTTCTTTGTGATTGATATTTGTTTGCTTCAACTATTGTTAGTTGGTAGTAACTTGTACATTCTCTAACATTTTTGGCTAATGGCAAATTGGTAACTTTATTTACGTTTCGTCATGACTAACGAACTAGCCGTATTTTTGTATTATTTATGCATTTAAATGTATAGAACATAATTGAACTCATGCAAAACATATGGAAAAAGGAACCTTTTATACCACTTGGTATATAGGGTAATACGGTGTTGGGACCCTATTTTTCATTGATCGTCGGCATACGCTGGATGATGTGGTCAACGTCACGCGGCCGACTTTACTTCCTATGATTCTGGTACCCAATTGAGGCTGGGTCGACCTGTAAACCGTTACGGTCGGAAAAAATGTCACACCCACTGTGGAAATTGAACCCGGACCACTAGCCTGAGAAGTGAGTTCACTAACAACTATGCTACTTCGGCTTCCCAAAAATATGACAACACCATAATTAATTTGGAATTTTGAAGTTAAATTATATATGTTTAAGATGACTAATCTCGTTGATTAAAGCTGCTATGTAAAAATTCTTTTTCTGCGTTCTTCCCCTATGATTCCATGCGTATGAGGGCGCCAAGTATGGCGCTTCTGAATGTTTTTGGGTGAAAGCCTACTTACCGATTTTACGGTGTCCTTATACATTCAGGTGAGTCTTCTCCGACTTCAGTGGTAAGAACATGCTTTTATTACACCAGCATTTCCGATTGTGCCGCCGTTTTGGATAGTCTTTTCGTATAAGTGTTTTCACTTTCTCTTGTCAAAATCACATATTTCCTTTTAAACATCATCTAATGACCCAGATTGGAGTCCTCATGAAGGTTATGCGTGTTAGTTGTGTATGGGCTGCTTACTAGACCAGTTCTCCATCATTTTCTTTTATTTACTTATTATTTATAAATGTGTGTCTTCAGAATAAGGACACATTTAGAAGTTACCAATGTCCCGATTACTGTCCTACATATTGTGAAAACAACTTCATGTTTGGATATAATTGTGTCAATATGAAGGTATTAATAGACTGTATTAATTGTGTCAATATGAAGGTATTAATAGACTGTATTAATTGTGTCAATATGAAGGTATTAATAGACTGTATTAATTGTTTACATGATATGTTTCCTACACTTTTCTTCCTTCTTTGTGATTGTATAGTTATTTTTGATAATAGAGGTTCGGGCGGTTACGGAGGCGGTAAAATGGTTGGTGTCTCACAACTACTCTCGTGTTTTCATACTCAGTGACTCCATGAGCATGATGCGTAAAGTCGAATCAGGAATGGTGAGACGCAACTGGGTGGAGGTACTGGTACAGACACTGATGAGAGAAATCACTTTCATTTTTCTCTGGGCATGCAGGGGTTAGGGGTAATGAACGAGCTGATAGATTGGCTGGCTTGGCTACAATATCAGAGGTAGCTGCCATGGATCGAAATGACATTCTTCACGCATTGAGAGAGTCTTTCCGAACAGAGGTATTTCAGGGATGTGAATCCCACTCGTTGATCAGATTGAAAGAGATGGGGGTCAATATTGTTGCAGCCCGACAAGAACGACATGCTACATATGCAATGAGATTGATTAATCAACATCGAACTGGCGTGTTGGGCCGCTGGGTGCTGCTAGATTTGCTGAGGCGGAAATCGGAGCACCTATGGACATGTCCGGAGTGCTATGATGATTTCCCTCATATAACTGATAACTGTATAGTTATTTACAATTTGTAGATAGCTCTACTTTTAGCATCACCAAAATTAGGTTACTGATATCACATACTACATCAAACAGATATTAAAACCAAATATTTACTTGGAAATAAATAAATAAATGAAACATTAGGGCAGACTTTTATTAGACCCATGACGCCAGTGTGTTTCAGAGCCCTCAAGGGAAGCAACAAATAGCAACACTGCGGCCTACACGGCTTGTTGTAAACGACGACTGAGGTAGGGGACTAGGAAGCTACCTAGTAACTAAAAATCATCGCAGAAATCGAATGTGCTAGCCTAATTGTAGGCGCATAACTGGCACAACGTATGATCTCTTAGACTCAGATCACATACATAATCACAAGAAGTGGTCGATATGTCGATATCGAAGAAAAAGAGCGATGAAAAACATATCCGTATTGATGGGTAATGGTTATAGATAGGAACAAAGTTAACATAAATAATATACATACATATGAAGCTCTCGAATCATACCAAGTAAGAATCGAATTCAAGATTGTCCAAACGGACAATATTGTCCTTATGGCTGAGAGAATCAATGATTGCTACTAGTTAAGCTAATATAAAAATGTTTAAGTTCTACTATATTGTAATATACTTGTGCTACTCAACTGCTTCATCTACAAATATCATATTTATCATTTCCTTATGTATCACCTTCTTCGTTAGCCTCGACGGTTTCCAAGAATCTACCCGAGTTATCAATATCAACAAGTTAAAGAAATGAACAGAGATCCATACACCATTTGATGAAACAGATCGATTGTGTGAATGTTGAACTGTAATCGAGTGTGCCGTGCAACAGCCATCCTTTTAAACAATTCTCAATATACTACTAGTTGTGTATAGTATACATGAACTTGATGCAGGGTCCCCGGACGAAGAGGCAAACCAAGAAGAAGATGACTACAAGATATTAAAGAAACCATGAATATGACCATCGGCGATGTGGGTGGACTGTCTAGTAGACAGAGTTAATTTCAGATGTACTGCAAAAAGAGTCACGCCAAATAAAGGATACGCACCTTGATTATGGTAATGTACGTACATGCCCGACGCATTTATGAATAAATTACAACTGAAATATGAAGCTATGTTATTACTCTCTAGTTTCTAGATATTGCATGGTGTAATTCTTCCTACATATTGTGCTTGCAGACATACCAACGTATAGTACAGTATAAATAAAGTGCTATATAAATAAAGTACAGTATAAATAAAGTGCTATATAAATATAGTACAGTATAAATAAAGTGCTATATAAATATAGTACAGTATAAATAAAGTGCTATATAAATATAGTATGGTATAAATAAAGCGGTATATAAATATAGTACATTATAAATAAAGTGATATATAAATATAGTATGGTATAAATAAAGCGGTATATAAATATAGTACAGTATAAATAAAGTGCTATATAAATATAGTATGGTATAAATAAAGCGGTATATAAATATAGTACAGTATAAATAAAGTGATATCTAAATATAGTACAGTATAAATAAAGTGCTATCTAAATATAGTACAGTATAAATAAAGCGGTATATAAATATAGTACGCTATAAATAAAATGATATATAAATATAGTACAGTATAAAAACGTGCTATATAAATATAGTACAGTATAAATAAAGTGATATATAAGTATAGTACAATATAAATAAAGTGATATATAAATATAGTACAGTATAAATAAAGTGCTATATAAATATAGTACAGTATAAATAAAGTGATATATAAATATAGTACAGTATAAATAAAGTGATATATAAATATAGTACATTATAAATAAAGTGATATATAAATATAGTACATTATAAATAAAGTGCTATATAAATATAGTACGGTGTAAATAAAGTGGTATATAAATATAGTACAGTATAAATAAAGTGCTATATAAATATAGTATGGTATAAATAAAGTGGTATATAAATATAGTACAGTATAAATAAAGTGATATATAAATATAGTACAGTATAAATAAAGTGCTATATAAATATAGTACAGTATAAATAAAGTGATATATAAATATAGTACAGTATAAATAAAGTGCTATATAAATATAGTACAGTATAAATAAAGTGCTATATAAATATAGTACAGTATAAATAAAGTGATATATAAATATAGTACAGTATAAATAAAGTGATATATAACTATAGTACGGTATAAATAAAGTGATATATAAATATAGTACAGTATAAATAAAGTGGTATATAAATATAGTACAGTATAAATAAAGTGATATATAAATATAGTACAGTATAAATAAAGTGGTATATAAATATAGTACAGTATAAATAAAGTGATATATAAATATAGTACAGTATAAATAAAGTGCTATATAAATATAGTACAGTATAAATAAAGTGATATATAAATATAGTACGGTATAAATAAAGTGATATATAAATATAGTACAGTATAAATAAAGTGCTATATAAATAAAGTACAGTATAAATAAAGTGATATATACATATAGTACAGTATAAATAAAGTGATATATAAATATAGTACAGTATAAATAAAGTGATATATAAATATAGTACGGTATAAATAAAGTGGTATATAAATATAGTACAGTATAAATAAAGTGCTATATAAATATAGTACAGTATAAATAAAGTACAGTATAAATATAGTACGGTATAAATAAAGTACAGTATAAATAAAGTGCAGTATAAATATAGTACAGTATAAATAAAGTGCTATATAAATATAGTACAGTATAAATAAAGTGCTATATAAATATAGTACAGTATAAATAAAGTGCTATATAAATATAGTACGGTATAAATAAAGTACAGTATAAATAAAGTGCAGTATAAATATAGTACAGTATAAATAAAGTATAGCATAAATAAAGTATAAATGTATGTTTATGTAGAATAGAGGGACCGAGATGGTATGATAAGATTACAAAAGAAGGAACTCAGAGAAAGAACTAAGCATATACCAGTGGAGAAAGAACTAAGGAAGAGACGCTGGCGATGGATAGGACATACATTAAGAAGACCAACCTGAAGCATTGCACGACATGCGCTGTTTTGGAACCCGCAGTGAAAGAGGAGATGGGGAAGGCCTAGACAGGCTTGGAGAAGAGAGCTTTAGACTGATATTAAAAGGATAGGTGAAACATGGAAAGAATTGGAAGGGATGGTAAGAGAGAGGAAGAGATGGAATAAGTTTGTTGAAGACATGTGCTCTGTTAGGAGTTGAAAGGTGAAGAAGAAGAAGAATAATATAAATAAAGTATAGCATAAATAAAGTGGTCAAGATCATTTATTTTCTATTGTTTACTTACTACTTATTCCGCTCAGCATAGAGATAACAACGTTGAGAAAACAGATGCATGCAATGACAGAGCCAATGAATATGGCTGCTGTTTGATTTTCGTGCCTATCACTCTTAACTTCCTCGTTTAAATATCCTGCAAGAAAGTGAGATATACAACAAAAGAAGAACAGACATGACTTTACAGCAATGTAAATAACTAAAAACAGTGTGGAATGGACCAGATAGAAAAGCAAATCCCAGAATACTAAGAGCATGCATTTTACCAGTAAAAACGTATGGTTGTGAAGAATATCATTTAAATTGACAGTGTAAAACATACTTGTGCTTTTGAATATAAGTGTTATAGAAGTACCCTCCGTATATCATGGACAGAGAAGAGAACAGACTATTCTAGTATCTAACTAGAAGGAATTCAAAATCAAAGAAAACTGGCTGATGATACAAATAAGAATAAGAAAATACAAATATTTTGGACATATTACGTTTCACGAAGGGTTCGAGAAGATCTTTATTGGAAAAAGGCCTAGCGAAAAAGAGGAGAAGACCACGGATAAGATGGATTCAAGATGTATCTGATGATTTCAGAATGACGTCTGCAGCGGTGGGGTAACTGGTCTATGAGAGAGAGAACTTACGAAACAAAACTGTTAGAATGAGAGAGAGAGAACTTACGAAACAAAAAACTGTTAGAATGAAAGTTCTGCTCATGACAAACTATTTGATGATGATGAATAGAGTCTAAAAGTTGCTGAAACCTCGGCCATGATCACTGTATGTTTGGGTTGAGAAAGCAAATGTATAACCACATATCTATATCGACATTTTTAAGTTTGCATTAAACTACTTAACTGTAGTCGAGACAAATGTGTTTGGCATTCTCCATAGCAACAAGTCCTTAAGAATACATACATGTCACGTAAATGTATGTCTAAATAATAAATGTCGCTCATATAATAAATAAAAAAGGTGGGATGGATTCAGACAGAAAATTGATGTCTAAATACCCAATGTCATACAAATATTACATAAGGGAAGTGTGAAGGATGGATAAAGAAAATGCAACTACATACGTACGTACATACCTCAGCCCATCAACTGCATACTTACATACCTCAGCCCATCAACTGCATACTTACATACCTCAGCCCATCAACTGCATACTTACATACCTCAGCCCATCAACTGCATACTTACGTACCTCAACCCATCAACTGCATACGTACATACCTCAGCCCATCAATTGAATACTTACTTACCTCAGCCCATTAACTACATACGTACATAGATCAGCCCATAAAACAATGGTTCTCAATCTATTTCAGCTGATGCCCTTCTTGAAGACGAGTCAAGACTCCAACATCCCCCAATTATATTCTCAATTTCCCAACCAAATAATTAACTGAAAGCTCCATAAAACATATTTTAACAAAAACATTTCCTCGCTATAAGCGTTATAGCACAACTGCCCCGTAAACACAATAACATTGCAGTGAGAAATATAAACATAGAAAACTAATTTTGGACAAGAAGTTTGAGAAAAATATCACAATAAGCCAAAATCAATGATGTTTGTGTTAGTTGTCTAAAGAAATGATGAAATTGCAGTTTTAATTGGGAACATAATTTTAACTTGAAAAACAAGTTGCTATAAAAACTGAATACAACACAAAATGCACGTAACGTTCCAAACGTTTCTTTCCTTCCCTGATACTGTCTCACGTCTCACTGAAGAGACATGACTAACAAGTGGAGAACCACTAACTTAACATAAACAAGAACTGCTAGGATATTGGTTATTCGTTACTAAACCGACGTCATTACACTCGGGCAGACACATAGCTGCTCAGTCTCCCCCAACACATATCAAAGAGGTTGCATACTGTTGGTTCCCGTGGCTCGCTCATTAAACACACTCCTCACTCTGACCCTTATATGCTAGGAAATCCCAAGTAAAAACATACCATAAAAAAAGCATTGAAAAGTTTGAAACCGTTGACAGCCATCTTCATATGTAAAGTTGCATATAGATACGATATCGTTGATTGGTTGAGAGACAATTCCACATTCGTTATTGATGTAGTAAGAGATACCGCCCTCATCGCATGTCATTGTCAGCACAGGAAATCTCAGATTGTAAGTGCAAAAGGTAAGAGTTATACTTTCTGATGAGTTTTTAATAAGAATGACGCAATTGTCGCTGTCGTTCAGTGCGTAGGTAGCATTGTCGACTCTCAACTCAGAGGTTGGTTCACCTGAGGAAATAATACTTAATAATCATAGGCGAGACAACACTTGAGGCAACATACACATTTAATGAACAATAATAATAATAATAATAATAATTCCTCTCGTACCGTTATACGTTACATAGGGCCTGCAAGTAATTTATCCATACCGCTCTATCCTGGGCAACTCGCTCAATCTCCTCCATGGAACTGAGACCGATATTTCTTGCCTCTCTCAGCAAAGTTCGCTTCAGGGTCTCCTTAGGTCGACCTCTCTTTCTTGAACCCGTTGCATCCCACTTCAATGCCTGCTTTGATATTCTTTGATCATTTCTCCTCAAGGTGTGCCCAACATATCTCCATCTTCTCTTTCTTATAACAATTGTCACTAGTGGTTGACCAGACATGTCTCTGATTTCATCACTTCTCCTGAATTCGTTCCATTTTATATTCATTATTTTTCGCAGACAACTATTTTCAAATGCATTCAACTTGCTTTCTATATCTTTAGTCATTTTCCAACTCTCGCTGGCATATGTTAGGATTGATACAACATTTGAATTGAAAATTCGTAATTTAGTTTTAATACTATATAACTTGCAGTTCCATATTTTATTTAGACTTTTAAAAGATGATGTTGCTTTGACAATTCGTATCATAATTTCTTTTTAACATTTCCTGTGCAATCAAAATTGCTACCCAAATAGGTGAACTGCTCTGTTTTTTTATCATTTTAGATTCCAGTGTGATATCTGCATTACTTGCCATAGGTGTCTTCATTATATTTGTTTGTTCATAGCTTATCTGCAGTCCAACTGTTGATGCTATAGATGACAAGTTGTCTGTTTTTCTTTGCATATCTTGGTTGTTTCTACTTAACAAGGCAATGTCATCTGCAAAATCCAAATCTTCTAGTTGACTATTTTCTACCCAATCAATGCCAGCTTCGCCCATGCAACATTTTCGCATCACCCAGTCAATTGCCACTCCAAACAATAGAGGAGATAGAATACAGCCTTGCTTTACTCCGGTTTCAACCATAAACCAGTCGCTGTGTCCACCATCAGTGCGAACTGCACACTGTGAACCATCATAGAGGCTCTTTATAATGTTTATTATTTTGTCAGGTATTCCATAGCATCTCAGAATATTCAACAGAGAGATTATGTGTAGACTATCAAAGGCTTTTTAAAAATCGATGAAATTTAGTATGAGTGGTTGTTGCTTCTCAATATGTTCCTCCAAAATTAGTCGTAGGGTAATTATTTGGTCTAAGCAGCTTCTCCCAGGTCTAAAACCAGCTTGTTCTTCTCTCAGGGTTGTGTCCACTGCTCCTTTCATTCTATCAATGAATAATAATTGCATTATTTCTTGCACTTAAACCATCTAAAGGTGAAGGGATTTATTTTATTTCACCAAATTTCTCCCTCCGTCCCTCTTAACAGAAATAGAACGCCACCTGCTGAGAATGTTGCACAAAACATGAATTCCATAGCTCCAGTAGGAAGATCATACATTTCCGGAAAAGTATTGCCCATATGACTTGGTCCGGAGTCGAACTTACAGCCTCCAGAACGTCCTGTAAACGTGTTAAATACATCGCCAGAGTGCCTCCTTCACACCACCACCACATCCAAGGGCGTTATCACTCATTACACATACTTTCTTTCCCTGCGAACAGCTTCTCATGATGTAAAGTCGATATAAGTGAAGACTGCAGTAAAACTATGTAGCATAAGGGAAGACTGCAGTAAAACTATGTAGTTTAAGTGAAGACTGCAGTAAAACTAGGTAGCATAAGTGAAGACTGCAGTACAATTATGTAGCATAAGTGAAGACTGCAGTAAAATTATGTAGCATAAGGGAAGACTGCAGTAAAACTATGTAGCATAAGGGAAGACTGCAGTAAAACTATGTAGCATAAGTGAAGATTGCAGTTAAACTATGTAGCATAAGGGATACTGGAGTAAAACTATGCAGCATAAGGGAAAAATGGAGTAAAACTATCCAGCATCAGGGGAGACTGAAGTAAAACTATGTAGCATATAGGAAGACTGCAGTAAAACTATGTAGCATAAGGAAAGACTGGAGTAAAATTATGTACCATAATGAAAGACTGCAGTAAAATTATGTAGCATAAGGGAAGACTGGTGTAAAACTATGTAGCATAAGGGAAGACTGGAGTAAAACTAGCATACGGGAAGATTGCAGTAAAACGATGTAGCATAAGGGAAGACTGGAGTAAAACTATGTAGCATAATGGAAGACTGCAGTAAAATTATGTAGCATAAGGGAAGACTGGAGTAAAATGATGTAGTATAATGGTAGACTGCAGTAAAACTATGCAGCATCAGGGAAGACTGGAGTAAAACTATGTAGCATATAGGAAGACTGAGAGCCGCTGTAGCGTAGTTGTTAGTGAACTCGCTTCGCAAGGCTGGTGGTCTGGGTTCAGCTGCCGCAAGGCGCGTGAAATTTTTCCCGACCGCGACGGCTCTCAGGTCGACCCAGCCTCAACTGGGTACCAGACATGCTCTGGGAAAGTAAAGGCGGTCGGCGTGATACTGACCACATCACCCATCGTGTGCCGACGGTCAATTATAAATACAGGCCTAACACTGTATTGATATATATACCACGAGGTATGAAAGGGTTCCTTTACTTTACTTTATATAGGAAGACTGCAGTAAAACTATGTAGTTTAAGTGAAGACTGCAGTAAAACTATGTAGCATAAGTGAAGACTGCAGTAAAGTTATGTAGCATAAGTGAAAACTGCAGTAAAATTATGTAGCATAAGGGAAGACTGCAGTAAAACTATATAGCATAAGGGAAGACTGCAGTAAACTATGTACATAAGAAGACTGCAGTAAAACATGTAGCATAAGGAAGACTGCAGTAAAACTATGTAGCATAAGGAAGACTGCAGTAAACTATGTAGCATAAGTGAAGACTGCAGTAAAATTATGTAGCATAAGTGAAGACAGCAGTAAAACTATGTAGCATAAGGGAAAACTGCAGTAAAATTATGTAGCATAAGGAAATGAAGTAAAACTATGTAGCATAAGTGAGGATTGCAGTAAAACTATGTAGCATAAGGGAAGATGAGTAAAACTATGTAGCATAAGGGAAGACTGCAGTAAAACTATGTAGCATAAGGGAAGATTGCAGTAAAACTATGTAGCATAAGTGAAGACTGCAGTAAAACTATGTAGCATAAGGGAAGATTGCAGTAAAACTATGTAGCATAAAGGAAGACTGCAGTAAAACTATGTAACATAAGGAAAGTGAGTAAAACTATGTACATAATGGAAGACTGTAGTAAAACTATGTAGCATAATGGAAGATTGCAGTAAACATATGTAGCATAAGGAAGACTGTAGTTAAACTATGTAGCATAAGGAAGACTGGAGTAAAACTATGTAGCATAAGGGAAGACTGGAGTAAAACTATCAGCATCAGGGAGACTGAAGTAAAACTATGTAGCATTAGGAAGACTGCAGTAAAACTATGTAGCATAAGGAAGACTGGAGTAAATTATGTACATAATGAAGACTGCAGTAAAACTATGAGCATAAGGAAGACTGGAGTAAAACTATGTAGCATAAGGGAAGACTGGAGTAAAACTATGAGCATCAGGAAACTGGAGTAAAACTATGTAGCATTAGGAAGACTGCAGTAAAACTATTACACAAGGAAGACTGAGTAAAATTATGGTAGCATAATGGAAGACTGCATAACATAGCATAATGGAAGATTGCAGTAAACTATGTACAGGGAAGATTGCGTAACTATGTACATATAGAAGACTGAGACCGCTGTAGCGTAGTTGTTAGTGAACTCGCTTCGCAAGGCTGGTGGGTCTGGGTTCAGCTCCGCAATGCGGTGAATTTCCCGACAGGGCGGCTCGAGTCGACCAGCCTCAACTGGGTACCAGACATGCTCTGGGAAAGTAAAGGCGTCGGCGTGATGCTGACCACATCACCCATGTGTGCGACTGTCAATTAAAAATACAGGCCTAACACTGTATTGATCTATATACCACGAGGTATGAAAGGGTTCTTACTTTACTTTATATAGGAAGACTGCAGTAAAACTATGTATTAAGTGAAACTGCAGTAAAACTTACATAGGAAGACTGGGAAATCATGAGTATAATGGTGACTGCATAAAACTATGCAGCATCAGGAAGACTGGAGTAAACTATAGCATATAGAAGACTGAACCGCTGTGCGTAGTTGTGTGAACTGCTTCAAGGCTGGTGGTCTGTCACTGCCGCAAGGCGCGTGAAATTTCCGACCGCGAGGTCTCAGGTCGACCAGCCTCAACTGGGACAGATGCTCTGGATAAAGGCGTCGGCGTGATACTGACCACATCACCCATCTGTGCCGACGTAATTATAAATACAGGCCTAACACTGTATTGATATATATACCACGAGGTATGAAAGGGTTCCTTTACTTTACTTTATATGGAAGACTGCAGTAAAACTATGAGTTTAAGTGAAGACTGCAGTAAAACTATGAGCATAGTGAAGACTGCAGTAAAGTTATGTAGCATAAGTGAAAACTGCAGTAAAATTATGTGCATAAGGAAGACTGCAGTAAAACTATAGCATAAGGAAGACTGCAGTAAAACTATGTAGCATAAGTGAAGACTGCAGTAAAACTATGTAGCATAAGGGAAGACTGCAGTAAAACTATGTAGAAAGGAAGACTGCAGTAAAACTATGTAGCATAAGTGAAGACTGCAGTAAAATTATGTAGCATAAGTGAAGACTGCAGTAAAACTATGAGCATAAGGAAAACTGCAGTAAAATTATGCATAAGGAAAATTGCAGTAAAACTATGTAGCATAAGTGAGGATTGCAGTAAAACTATGTAGCATAAGGGAAGAATGTAGTAAAACTATGTAGCATAAGGGAAGACTGCAGTAAAACTATGTAGCATAAGGGAAGATTGCAGTAAAACTATGTAGCATAAGTGAAGACTGCATAAACTATTACATAAGGAAGATTGCAGTAAAACTATGTAGCATAAAGGAAGACTGCAGTAAAAATATGTAACATAAGGGAAGAGTGCAGTAAAACTATGTAGCATAATGGAAGACTGTAGTAAAACTATGTAGCATAATGGAAGATTGCAGTAAAACTATGTAGCATAAGGGAAGACTGTAGTTAAACTATGTAGCATAGGAAGACTGAGTAAAACTATGTAGCATAGGAAGACTGGAGTAAAACTATCAGCATCAGGAGACTGAAGTAAAACTATGTAGCATATAGGAAGACTGCAGTAAAACTATGTAGCATAAGGAAAGACTGGAGTAAAATTATGTACCATAATGAAAGACTGCAGTAAAACTATGTAGCATAAGGAAGACTGAGAAAACTATGAGCATAAGGAAGACTGGAGTAAAACTATCAGCATCAGGGAAACTGGGTAAAACTATGTAGCATATAGGAAGACTGCAGTAAAACATGTAGCATAAGGAAGACTGGAGTAAAAGTAGCATAATGGAAGACTGCAGTAAAACTATGAGCATAATGGAAGATTGCAGTAAAACTATGTAGCATAAGGGAAGATTGCAGTAAAACTATGAGCATATAGAAGACTGAGCCGCTGTAGCGTAGTTGTTAGTGAACTCGCTTCGCAAGGCTGGTGGTCTGGTTCAGCTCCCGCAATGCGCGTGGAATTTTTCCCAACCGCGACGGTTCTCAGGTCGACCCAGCCTCAACTGGGTACCAGACATGCTCTGGGAAAGTAAAGGCGGTCGGCGTGATACTGACCACATCACCCATCGTGTGCCGACTGTCAATTAAAAATACAGGCCTAACACTGTATTGATCTATATACCACGAGGTATGAAAGGGTTCCTTTACTTTACTTTATATAGGAAGACTGCAGTAAAACTATGTAGTTTAAGTGAAGACTGCAGTAAAACTATAGCATAAGTGAAGATGCAGTAAAGTTATGTAGCATAAGTGAAAACTGCAGTAAAATTATGTAGCATAAGGGAAGACTGCAGTAAAACTATGAGCATAAGGAAGACTGCAGTAAAACTATGTAGCATAAGTGAAGACTGCAGTAAAACTATGTAGCATAAGGGAAGACTGCAGTAAAACTATGTAGCATAAGGGAAGACTGCAGTAAAACTATTAGCATAAGGAAAACTGCAGTAAAATTATTAGCATAAGGAAAATTGCAGTAAAACTATGTAGCATAAGTGAGGATTGCAGTAAAACTATGTAGCATAAGGGAAGAATGTAGTAAAACTATGTAGCATAAGGGAAGACTGCAGTAAAACTAAAGCATAAGGAAGATTGCAGTAAAACTATGTAGCATAAGTGAAGACTGCAGTAAAACTATGTAGCATAAGGGAAGATTGCAGTAAAACTATGTAGCATAAGGGAAGACTGCAGTAAAACTATGTAACATAAGGGAAGAGTGCAGTAAAACTATGTAGCATAATGGAAGACTGTAGTAAAACTATTAGCATAAGGAAGATTGCAGAAAACTATGTAGCATAAGGAAGACTGGAGTAAAACTATGTAGCATAAGGAAGACTGGAGTAAAACTATGTAGCATAAGGAAGACTGGAGTAAAACTATCCAGCATCAGGGAGACTGAAGTAAAACTATGTAGCATATAGGAAGACTGCAGTAAAACTATGTAGCATAAGGAAAGACTGGAGTAAAATTATGTACCATAATGAAAGACTGCAGTAAAACTATGTAGCATAAGGAAAGACTGGAGTTAAACTATGTAGCATAAGGGAAGACTGGAGTAAAACTATGCAGCATCAGGGGAAACTGGAGTAAAACTATGTAGCATATAGGAAGACTGCAGTAAAACTATGTAGCATAAGGGAAGACTGGAGTAAAATTATGTAGCATAATGGAAGACTGCAGTAAAACTATGTAGCATAATGGAAGATTGCAGTAAAACTATGTAGCATAAGGGAAGATTGCAGTAAAACTTTAGCATATAGGAAGACTGAGAGCCGCTGTAGCGTAGTTGTTAGTGAACTCGTTCGCAAGGCTGGTGGTCTGGGTTCAGCTCCCGCAATGCGCGTGGAATTTTCCCGACCGCGACGGCTCTCAGGTCGACCCAGCCTCAACTGGGTACCAGACATGCTCTGGGAAAGTAAAGGCGGTCGGCGTGATACGACCATCACCCATCGTGTGCCGAGTCAATTATAAATACAGGCCTAACACTGATTGATATATATACCACGAGGTATGAAAGGGTTCCTTTACTTTACTTTATATAGGAAGACTGCAGTAAAACTATGTAGTTTAAGTGAAGACTGCAGTAAAACTATGAGCATAGTGAAGACTGCAGTAAAGTTATGTAGCATAAGTGAAAACTGCAGTAAAATTATGTAGCATAAGGGAAGACTGCAGTAAAACTATTAGCATAAGGAAGACTGCAGTAAAACTATGTAGCATAAGTGAAGACTGCAGTAAAACTATGTAGCATAAGGGAAGACTGCAGTAAAACTATGTAGCATAAGGGAAGACTGCAGTAAAACTATGTAGCATAAGTGAAGACTGCAGTAAAATTATGTAGCATAAGTGAAGACTGCAGTAAAACTATAGCATAAGGAAAACTGCAGTAAAAGTATGTAAAAAGGAAAATTGCAGTAAAACTATGTAGCATAAGTGAGGATTGCAGTAAAACTATGTAGCATAAGGGAAGAATGTAGTAAAACTATGTAGCATAAGGGAAGACTGCAGTAAAACTATGTAGCATAAGGGAAGATTGCAGTAAAACTATGTAGCATAAGTGAAGACTGCAGTAAAACTATGTAGCATAAGGGAAGATTGCAGTAAAACTATGTAGCATAAGGGAAGACTGCAGTAAAACTATGTAACATAAGGGAAGAGTGCAGTAAAAATATGTAGCATAATGGAAGACTGTAGTAACACTATGTAGCATAAGGGAAGATTGCAGTAAAACTATGTAGCATAAGGGAAGACTGGAGTAAAACTATGTAGCATAAGGGAAGACTGGAGTAAAACTATGTAGCATAAGGAAGACTGAGTAAAACTATCCAGCATCAGGAGACTGAAGTAAAACTATAGCATATAGGAAGACTGCAGTAAAACTATGTAGCATAAGGAAAGACTGGAGTAAAATTATGTACCATAATGAAAGACTGCAGTAAACTATAGCATAAGGAAGACTGGAGTAAAACTATAGCATAAGGAAGACTGGAGTAAACTATGCAGCATCAGGGAAACTGGAGTAAAACTATGTAGCATGTAGGAAGACTGCAGTAAAACTATGTAGCATAAGGGAAGACTGGAGTAAAATTATGTAGCATAATGGAAGACTGCAGTAAAACTATGTAGCATAATGGAAGATTGCAGTAAAACTATGTAGCATAAGGGAAGACTGGAGTAAAACTATGAGCATAAGGAAGACTGGAGTAAAACTATGCAGCATCAGGGAAACTGGAGTAAAACTATGTAGCATATAGGAAGACTGCAGTAAAACTATAGCATAAGGAAGACTGGAGTAAATTATGTAGCATAATGGAAGACTGCAGTAAAACTATGTAGTATAATGGAAGATTGCAGTAAAACTATGTAGCATAAGGGAAGATTGCAGTAAAACTATGTAGCATATAGGAAGACTGAGAGCCGCTGTAGCGTAGTTGTTAGTGAACTCGCTTCGCAAGGCTGGTGGTCTGGGTTCAGCTCCGCAATGCGCGTGGAATTTTCCCGACCGCGACGGCTCTCAGGTCGACCCAGCCTCAACTGGGTACCAGACATGCTCTGGGAAAGTAAAGGCGGTCGGCGTGATACTGACCACATCACCCATCTGTGCCGACTGTCAATTAAAAATACAGGCTAACACTGTATTGATCTATATACCACGAGGTATGAAAGGGTTCCTTTACTTTACTTTATATAGGAAGACTGCAGTAAAACTATGTAGTTTAAGTGAAGACTGCAGTAAAACTATGTAGCATAAGTGAAGACTGCAGTAACGTTATGTAGCATAAGTGAAAACTGCAGTAAAATTATGTAGCATAAGGGAAGACTGCAGTAAAACTATGTTGCATAAGGGAAGACTGCAGTAAAACTATGTAGCATAAGTGAAGACTGCAGTAAAACTATGTAGCATAAGGGAAGACTGCAGTAAAACTATGTAGCATAAGGGAAGACTGCAGTAAAACTATGTAGCATAAGTGAAGACTGCAGTAAAATTATGTAGCATAAGTGAAGACTGCAGTAAAACTATGTAGCATAAGGGAAAACTGCAGTAAAATTATGTAGCATAAGGGAAAATTGCAGTAAAACTATGTAGCATAAGTGAGGATTGCAGTAAAACTATGTAGCATAAGGGAAGAATGTAGTAAAACTATGAGATAAGGAAGACTGCAGTAAAACTAATAGCATAAGGAAGATTGCAGTAAAACTATGTAGCATAAGGAAGACTGCAGTAAAACTATGTAGCATAAGGAAGATTGCAGTAAAACTATGTAGCATAAGGAAGACTGCAGTAAAACTATGTAACATAAGGAAGAGTGCAGTAAAACTATGTGCATAATGGAAGACTGTAGTAAAACTATGTAGCATAAGGGAAGATTGCAGTAAAACTATGTAGCATAAGGGAAGACTGGAGTAAAACTATGTAGCATAAGGGAAGACTGGAGAAAAACTATGTAGCATAAGGGAAGACTGGAGTAAAACTATCCAGCATCAGGGGAGACTGAAGTAAAACTACATCATAGGAAGACTGCAGTAAAACTATGTAGCATAAGGAAGACTGGAGTAAAATTATGTACCATAATGAAAGACTGCAGTAAAACTATGTAGCATAAGGGAAGACTGGAGTAAAACTATGAGCATAAGGAAGACTGGAGTAAAACTATCAGCATCAGGGAAACTGAGTAAAACTATGTAGCATAAGGAAGACTGCAGTAAAACTATGTAACATAAGGAAGACTGAGTAAAATTATGTAACATAATGGAAGACTGCAGTAAAACTATGTAGCATAATGGAAGATTGCAGTAAAACTATGTAGCATAAGGGAAGTTTGCAGTAAAACTATGAGCATATGAGAAGACTGAGACCGCTGTAGCGTAGTTGTTAGTGAACTCGCTTCGCAAGGCTGGTGGTCTGGGTTCAGCTCCGCAATGGCGCGAAATTTTCCCGACCGCGACGGCTCTCAGGTCGACCCAGCCTCAACTGGGTACCAGACATGCTCTGGGAAAGTAAAGGCGGTCGGCGTGATACTGACCACATCACCCATCGTGTGCCGACTGTCAATTAAAAATACAGGCCTAACACTGTATTGATCTATATACCACGAGGTATGAAAGGGTTCCTTTACTTTACTTTAAAGGAAGACTGCAGTAAAACTAGTAGTTTAAGTGAAGACTGCAGTAAAACTATGTAGCATAAGTGAAGACTGCAGTAAAGTTATGTAGCATAAGTGAAAACTGCAGTAAAATTATGTAGCATAAGGGAAGACTGCAGTAAAACTATTAGCATAAGGAAGACTGCAGTAAAACTATAGCATAAGGGAAGACTGCAGTAAAACTATGTAGCATAAGTGAAGACTGCAGTAAAACATGTACATAAGGAACTGCAGTAAATATGTAGCATAAGGGAAGATTGCAGTAAAACTATGTAGCATAAGTGAAGACTGCAGTAAAACTATGTAGCATAAGGAAGACATGAGTAAAACTATGTAGCATAAGGAAACTGCAGTAAAACTGTAGCATAAGGAGAAGATTGCAGTAAAACTATGTAGCATAAGTGAAGACTGCAGTAAAACTATGTAGCATAAGGGAAGATGAGTAAAACTATGTAGCATAAGGAAGACTGCAGTAAAACTATTAGCATAAGGAAGATGCAGTAAAACTATGTAGCATAATGAAGACTGAGTAAAACTATGTAGCATAAGGAAGATTGCAGTAAAACTATGTAGCATAAGGAAGACTGAGTAAAACTATGTACATAAGGGAAGACTGGAGTAAAACTATGTAGCATAAGGAAGACTGAGTAAAACTTCAGCATCAGGGAAGACTGAGTAAAACTATGTAGCATAAGGAAGACTGCAGTAAACTATGTAGCATAAGGAAGACTGGAGTAAAATTATGTACATAAGAGAAGACTGCAGTAAAACTATCAGCATAAGGGAAGACTGAGTAAAACTATGTAGCATATAGGAAGACTGGAGTAAAACTATGCAGCATAAGGAAGACTGGAGTAAAAGTCATGTAGCATTGGAAGACTGCAGTAAAACTATTAGCATAAGGAAGACTGGAGTAAAACTTAGTAGCATAAGGAAGACTGCATAAAACTATAGCACATCGAAGACTTGGAGTAAAACTATGTGCATAAGGAAGATGCAGTAAACTATGTACATAGGAAGACTGAGTAAAAGGCTGTAGCTATTAATGAAGCTCGCAAAAGCTGTGGTCATAAGGAAGATTGCAGTACAACCTGGAGATAAGGAGGTCTCAGGTAACCAGCTCAAGCATGGAAGACTGAGACAGCTTGAAAGTAAGGCGTGTGTAAGTGAACTCCATTGCAAGGCAATGAATAGGCTACACTGGTACCACCTAATCCAGGTATGAAAGGGTCTTACTTTCTAGCTCAGTACGAAGCTCACTGAGAAACTAACATAGCTAGGAAGAAGTAAAATTAGCTAGGTAGACTGGTAAAACATGACTATGGCTTACAAATACATAGGAGTCTGAGTAAAAACTATAGCTAACATGTAAGACTGTATACACAACTATGAAAAGGAAGACTGATACTATTACATAGGAAGACTGACAGTAAAATATAGCATAGTAGACTGAGTAAACTATAGCATAAGGAAGACTGAACAGTTAAGCTAGAAATATGTAGCATAAAGGAAGACTGTAGAAAAACTATGTAGCTTAAGGGAGGACTGCAGTAACTGCGCCCTCGCTATCAACTCTGAGGAAGAAATGAAGACTTACATGGACAAAGTTCTCAACGGACTGTGAATGTTTGGCCTTACCAATAAAACTTAGGTCATATTTCAGTCAGTCCCCTAGAGAGCAATACTATGACCCAGTCATCAACATTAAACACCAGCGTCTCCTGCTAGTGGTCAACTTTTCCTATTTTGGCAGTATCCTATCCAGATAGGTAAACATAGACTCTGAGGTCAACAGCAGGATATCCAAAGTCAGTGCTGAGTTCAGATGTCTGCGTGTTGCTGTGAGGAGCGTAACAGGATAAGCGTAGACACAAAGCTGAAAGTTTACCAGGCTATAGTACTAACCATGCTGCTGTATGCCAGCGAAACATGAATATTTCATAGTAGAAACACAAGAAAGCTACACCACTTCGACACAAGCTGGTCTACACAGAATACTAACAATAAACTGGCAGGACAAAATTCCAGATACCGAAGTTCTCATAAGAGCAAAGATCCCAAGCACCAACACACTGTTGCAAAAGGTCCAAGTGAGATGGGCCGATCACGTTGCTCGGATGCCTGATAAACGCATCGCAAAACTGTTGATGTAGGGCGAACTTGAAGGGGGCAGACGTTCAGCTGGTGGACAGAAAAAACCTTCAAAGACACGGTTAAAGTGTCTGTGAAATGCTTCGATATGGACACCACGTCCTATTGAATCCCGAAGCGCAAGATCGTCAAATGTGGCGCTGTAACAACACAAGAGGAACTCGAATAGCTAAGAATCGTCGTGCTGCTAGGGCACAGAGAAAACGAACTGCGCGAAAAGACAGAACACACAAAACCCACATGTCTAACCTTGATCAGGTATGCCACACCTGTGGTCGGAATTGTCAACTAGGATTGGGCTCTACAATCACCTACGCACACACCAGAGAGGTGCAGCAGCACACTTCTGAGACTGTTATCATCATCGCTTTCGATGGACAGTTATTATTATTGTCATATTAGGCAGAAGTTCAAATTCACTGTTCCGATAAGATGTCTAGTGCCTTTCAACCCATCTATGTGTTGGCGCATGTGCATCATGTATTATGTATCCACTGAATCAATCGACTACTTTGTGGATGTCCTTGTCTGCAGTTTGATCTTTATTTACATGTATACTTACAGTAATTCACCCTCAACTATGGTGAATTATTCATTTTACAAACTTACCGTAAATATATGGAAGACGTATAATGAATCTATTCATCTTTGAGACTGCAGAGTAGATTTGGAGGTTGTAGCTGGCACCATTAAAACGTAGTTCTGCCGCCTGTCTAATCATGACTGTAAGAATCTGAAAGTCAGGGCTAGAGTGTGCACAGTAGCAGCCGTATATATGAACATCATTGCAATCTGTTGGTCGGAAACTGTAGTTACAGATCTGTTGACATACAGTTAATAATTCATGACGTAGTACACAAGATTAACATAGAGTTACCGTAATTATTTTGTTTTTCTGAAACTATAATAATTTCGAGAGTTTGGTCGAAACAGAAAGTGAGCGTCTTTCATATGATTTTAGAAAGAGAAAATGATATTCAGCTACTTAATTGTGATTCAAAAAGATCTATTTGGATAGTTTATTTTTTTTAAAACCCCAAACAATGAAATAGTAATAGCGTACTTATACTCTCAACAGAAGATACGCTATTTAAAAAATATTATTAATATTTATCTCTGCCTGAATCTTCTTGAAAATTGCTTTATTAGTTTTAGTGACGTGGTAAAATTTACTACAAATTTGCTAATAGTTAATTATATAGTGTAATACAACTCTTAGAGTAGATTCAGACATTCTATATTTTAATCAGATCATGTGTTATTCATTATTGATGAAACACGTTATAATAAAGTACTGTAGATTTACAAAATGCAAAAACAAGGACAACACGCAGCAGCGTCTAGCTAGACCAAAAGGTCTTTATTAAACAAACGATATTACAGGGGAACTGTCACAGATGCTTCCGAATCGCCTAGATGGGTCACACGGTGCAAGATGGGTCACACGGTGCAAGATGGGTCACACGGTGCAAGATAGGTCACACGGTGCAAGATGGGTCACACGGTGCAAGATGGATCACACGGTGCAAGATGGGTCACACGGTGCATAATGGGTCACTCGGTGCACTAGTCTATTATATCCATTCGAGATCACACACATTCCATCCAAAGAAAACTGAAAATCTACTCTATTTAGAGGCCGGCCAAAATACACCTCCAGCGTGTCATGAAATTTTAGCCGGAATACAGAATTATTAAGTAACATTAAATAGCATTTCAGAAAGAAAATATTGACAACTTTAGCCACAATTTTGTATGATGAAAATGATGATGATGATACTTACAGATGAAAAAATATGATAATCATGCGTCACTTCAACACCAAATTCAAACAGTGTATTTACGCTTGAGTGACCCTGCATATCGATGAGTCCAACCACAAGAATATCATCAATTTTGTGAAGTACTCCATCGTCACAAACTGAGGCAGACACCAAGGAAAAGTTGAATCTCTGTTCCCATGAACCTGTGTGCAATTTATTGTGTTTAGTTTAGAAACAGTTCTGTTATCAAATCTAACACCACTTACAATCTAATTGGTTTATAACGCAATCATGTCTATTGTCATATCTTACGTCTATTTTATTCAACAACTACAAACCACCAAGTTGAAACTGATGTCACGCAGTAACTAAATCTTAATGTTAAGCTTAGCTTGAATCAGTGGTTGGCAATCTTCGACTGATGTCACGCAGTAATTACATATTAATGTTAAGCTTAGCTTGAATCAGTGGTTGGCAATCTTCGACTGATGTCACGCAGTAACTAAATATCAATGTTAAGCTTAGCTTGAATCAGTGGTTGGCAATCTTCGACTGATGTCACGCAGTAACTAAATATTAATGTTAAGCTTAGCTTGAATCAGTGGTTGGCAATCTTCGACTGA
>CM036768.1:5849675-6264675 GCA_020796225.1 Arion vulgaris | reverse complement strand
TATGTATATATACATATATATATATATATATTTGGTCTGTAACTAATATTATAGCTTTACTTTGAAACGCTTGTCGTATTTTATCGTATTTTATGATTTGTTATCGTTATGTAAAACTGTAATCTATATGTTTCATTACGTATCGCGTGTCTAGCAGAACAGACCAGGTCATTATATTTCGTCTACATACTGGACACTATACACTAAACAGACACTTACATAGAATAAGATTAAGTTTGTTTTTAAATATTTTTTTCGATCCAGAAGCACTAGAGCTTGTTCAGCTCTTCGGTTTGGTGCTATGGACATCGTAACCCATCGGTTCGGTTCTACGAGCACCGTAAATTTGGAGAACATGTGGTTTTTCTGCCAGCCCTCGGAATTGAACCGAACTCACAATGGGCTTGTCACTCGTTGTTCAACGCGGAACGCACACGCTGAGCAGGCGGGCAATAGAACTAAGTAAAACACCTCCTGTCGGTGTCAACAGGCGGAGCATACACCGGACAATGTTCTGCAATACTGTACTGTCCTGTTTCAGCTGGAAAGCAACATATAGCTAGACTCAGTCAACCTGAAAACTAAGCTTATGAACCTGGTAGTTCTGAAGCTAACTGCCAACTTTTTGAACAACAGTAAAATCAACACATAATCAAAAATCGCAGCAGAAGAAGAAGAATCGTGATTGTCAATATCTTAAAATGAATATTTTTACATATATAATATTATTCAATTATTTGCTGTACTTCCTCAATACTGTATATATGTTTTCAATATCATCAGTAGGTGCCATGCCGGCTGACGTAGACGATCATGGATCTCCCCAAATCTGTGTCTCTGGTGTTTGCTATAATCACAGATGTTGACGCTCTACCGTGTCATGAAGTCAGGCTATCCAATACTTTATCTCTCTGTCTTCCTTTGTCTTGTCTTCCCTCGATTTTACAAGTTGTTACAATGTGTTCTAAACCTCCCTTTCTCATTACATGTCCTAAAAATGATGACTGTTCCTTTCTTATATTGATAATAAGCTTTCTCTGTGCTTAACCTCAATCAACACCTCAACACTAGTCATTTCAGCAGTACATGTGATTCTCATCATTCTTTAGTAAAACCATATCTCTGTATATCAACATATATCTTAATATTGTTCTGTCAATTTTCGAAAGTGAAGAGGCTCTAAGGAAGACCACTTCTCATACATAAGAATATCTTTAAGGTATCAATAAACTACATTTCCATTTGTCCAACATATATGAAAAACTAACTGATGACTAAGTTATGTGTCAAAGAACATTAGGCAAGGGTGCAGAATCGTTCCAAGAGAAACTTAGAGATGAACTTTAAAAGCAATAGAAAAAACAAGCACAAACTCAGAAGTCGTCACATTAGCACACTTGTCTAGTGACCAAAAGCTATGCACATATATACACATACACATATATTTATTTATATAAGATACATGTTAGCATTAGTATTAATATAAGATAAATGTTATCATCAGTACTAATATAAGATAAATGTTATCAAAAGTACTAATATAAGATAAATGTTATCATTAGTACTAATATAAGATAAATGATATCTTCGGTACTAATATAAGATAAATGATATCTTCGGTACTAATATAAGATAAATGTTATCATCAGTACTAATATAAGATAAATGTTATCAAAAGTACTAATATAAGATAAATGTTATCATCAGTACTAATATAAGATAAATGTTATCAAAAGTACTAATATAAGATAAATGTTATCATTAGTACTAATATAAGATAAATGATATCTTCGGTACTAATATAAGATAAATGATATCTTCGGTACTAATATAAGATAAATGTTATCATTAGTACTAATATAAGATAAATGTTATCAAAAGTACTAATATAAGATAAATGTTATCATCAGTACTAATATAAGATAAATGATATCTTCGGTACTAATATAAGATACATGTTATCATTAGTACTAATATAAGATAAATGTTATCATTAGTACTAATATACGATAAATGTTATCTTCGGTACTAATATAAGATAAATGTTATCATTAGTACTAATATAAGATAACTGTTACCTTCGGTACTAATATAAGATAAATGTTATCCTCGGTACTAATATAAGATAACTGTTACCTTCGGTACTAATATACTATAAATGTTATCATTAGTACTAATATAAGATAAATGTTATCCTCGGTACTAATATAAGATAAATGTTATCTTCGGTACTAATATAAGATAAATGTTATCCTCGGTACTAATATAAGACAAAACACGTAATTACAAAGTACTGTAGTTTTACAAATTACAAAAACAATGACAAAATACAGCAACGTTTCGACCAACAAGGCCTTTATCAAGCAAACGAACAAACAGGAGTGACAAATTAAAATGAAACACAAATGGACGACCAAATACAAACGTATCTAAGGAAAATCTGGAATAAAACGAATAACGAAATAAATATAACACAAAAACACACATAAAAACTAGAAATAGAAAGGAAAAGAAACAATGAAACATCTAGTAAATATATAACTTGAATACATGCAACATATACCCATATAGATTACAAAGCAGGGAAGAGAAAGTACTAAGAAGCATAAGAATGGAATATAACATGAATACATGCAACATATACCCATATAGATTACAAAGCATGGGAAGAGAAAGTACTAGAAGCATAAGAATGTAATACGTTGAGCCCGCGTGGTCGCAAGGTACCATACAAAGAAATCAACCGATTCTCCAGAGCAAATCGACTGCGATCATCCGAGGAACATGATCGGATGGCTGTGACCTGGACATCGTGAGCACCTAAATGGCCAGTGTCATTGAAATGGGTGGCTACATGGGTCACAGAGCATTGGCGTATGTCGCGTAAGTGTTGGGCGAATCGGTCACTGAGCCTCTTGCCTGTCTCGCCGATATAAGCCTTGTTACACCGCTTACAGATAATAGCATAGATAAGATTACGGGACTCGCTTGTGAACCCATCGTCAATAAGAAACGTGCCTAAAGGAAAAGATACAGTACGCGTCTGTATCACATAAGCACACGTGTTGCAACGCCGACGATCACACTGGACAGTGCCAAAATGAGTATGGATATTGGACTTAAGGCGACTGTGTACCAACATATCCTTAAGACTACTGTCCCGACTGTAAGACACCAAAGGATAGTTGGGGAAGACAGAACGGGTCTCAGGATCTGATCTAAGGAGAGACAGATGACGGAATAAAACATTTTTCACCAGGGAACTATGGGGTGGTAAGTTAAGATAAGTTTTACTCTGTCAGAGTTAGTAGTCCTATGCTGAATGGTAAGGGCCTGCTGGCGAGTGATTTTCTGAACTCGATGCATAGCCGAGACAAGCACCTCTCCGGGTACAGGCGCCTACGAAAGAAATCAAGCATCTCGCGAGCTCTCTCAAGAAAATCATCGTCCTCACTACAAAGGCGACGAAGGCGTAAGAGCTGCGAGAATGGCAAAGAGTCACGACAAGCCCGGGGATGGGAAGAAGTATAGAGGAGAAAACTATGTGCATCAGTAGGCTTGTAATATACTGATGTATAGATAGTGGATAGGCGTAAGGTGATAGTAATGTCAAGAAAGTTGACACAAGTAGTGGAGATGTGAGAAGTAAAACGAATAGAAGGGTTGAAAACGTTAATGAAACTAATGAAGCGTGACAAATCGGCTTCAGGCATATCAGTGATGCCAATACAGTCATCAATGTATCTGTGATAGACAGACGGAAGGGGGCCATCATATGTAGTCCATACTAGGTGTTCAAGATAGCCCATGAAAAGACAAGCATAACTAGGTCCCATTTTAGTACCCATGGCAACCCCACTGATCTGCTCAAAGAATTGGTCATTAAACTGAAAGGAGTTAAGAGTGAGAACTAGTTCCGCAAGACGAAGGAGAGCAGAAGTTGACACAAGTGGATTAGTTCTCCTATTGAGAAAGAACTGAAGAGCTATAAGGCCGTCAGGATGAGGTATAGAAGTGTACAGTGAGCACACATCAAGGAGGAAGAGACGGTAGGTTCTCTCGGTAGCAACTCAATGGTAGAAAAGACAGACAAAGCGTGGTTTGTATCCTTCAAAATGATGGGAGTGTGGTGACTATGGGATTAAAGATGCTATCAAGGAATTCGGAGATGTGTTCCGTAGGGCAGGAGCAAGCAGAAACGATAGGCCTACCGGGATTGTGGAGTTTATGAATTTTGGGAGCATATAAAAGGCGGGTTTACCCAAACAGCTATCGATCACACAGAGTGATGATGCACTGGATGGAAGGTCGTTCGTGGCAATTAAGTCCTTAATGACTTCACGAACCTTATTATTATTAGACTGAGTGACATCAGTAGGGCTGGTTTTATAAAACTGAGTGTCACGCAGTTGGGTATGACCTTCCTGAAGGTAAAGATCTTTGCTCCAGACGACTATAGCTCCGCCTTTGTCGGCGGGTTTGATAACAATGTCATCACGTCGACGGAGGTGTGATAGAGCACGAAACTCCGACGGTGACATGTTAGACTGCCAAAGGCGTTTTGGGTGGAGCAGTCCAATATCATGTATAGTATTCTTGATGTAGAGATCAAGAGCGTTAGAGGCACCAGGTTTGGGTGTCCAGTCATGTTTACAGTAGAAAACTTAGAAAACATACTCGTGTCAGGACATAGGTCAGAGTCAACCTGGTTCTGAAAGTGAAATTTCAAGCGCAAGCCACGGTGAAAACGAGTCACATCTTGAAGAGTTGAGTAGTGGTCAATGGTGGGTCGGAGAGGAACAAACTTAAGACCCTTACTTAAAACAGATCTCTCGTTGTCCGATAATGGAAGGTCTGGAGGAATACAAACCACCTGTGTGGGAGGAGAAGATCGTAGTGGACAATTGGAAGGAGTGGTAAAAGGTACAGGGCGAAGAAGGTTAAGTTTTTGTTGGTGATGGGTGCAAAGAAATTCATACAGTTGTCTGTTAAGTACATGGATAATGAAACGAATAAGGGAGTAAAGGAGCATATTGTTCAATACTGTATATATGTTTTCAATATCATCAGTAGGTGCCATGCCGGCTGACGTAGACGAGGGCCAATCAAATAGTTTTACTGCAGTTCCATATATATATACTGAATACTAATATAAGATAAATGTTATCCTCGGTACTAATATAAGATAACTGTTATCCTCGGTACTAATATAAGATAAATGTTATCCTCGGTACTAATATAAGATACATGTTATCAAAAGTACTAATATAAGATAAATGATATCTTCGGTACTAATATAAGATAAATGTTATCATTAGTACTAATATAAGATACATGTTATCTTCGGTACTAATATAAGATAACTGTTACCTTCGGTACTAATATAAGATAAATGTTATCATTAGTACTAATATAAGATAAATGTTATCCTCGGTACTAATATAAGATGTTATCTTCGGTACTAATATAAGATAAATGTTATCCTCGGTACTAATATAAGACAAATGTTATCATCAGTACTAATATAAGATAAATGTTATCCTCGGTACTAATATAAGATAACTGTTATCCTCGGTACTAATATAAGATAACTGTTATCCTCGGTACTAATATAAGATAAATGATATCTTCGGTACTAATATTAGATAAATGTTATCAAAAGTACTAATATAAGATAAATGATATCTTCAGTACTAATATAAGATAAATGATATCGTCGGTACTAATATAAGATAAATTTCACCTTCGGTACTAATATACGATAAATGTTATCTTCGGTACTAATATAAGATAAATGATATCATTAGTACTAATATAAGATAAATGTTATCATTAGTACTAATATAAGATAAATGTTATCTTCAGTACTAATATAAGATAAATGTTATCCTCGGTACTAATATAAGTTATAACATGATCAATAAACCAACAATAAAACAATATTCTCGCATTGAACTTACTGTTGAAGAGTACAACAATCCAAATGGCTACTTGCAGAAAGAGTCGACGTGAGTGAATTATTACAATATAATTTGTCATCTGTTGAGAAAACGAAGTTGTATGAAATTAACTTTTACTACTTTTTCTTTCTTTTCTCCAATACTGTTTTGTCCCACAACGTCAGTTTTTGTGTGCACTTCATAAACAGTGTCTTCTTCGCTTCTGATATCTCTGATGTCCACCTTTTACGTGTCCAGAATTTCGCTTTGTATCCGCTGTATCGGAGTAACATTGCTCTTTGGTGCGCACTGACTGTTGGTAATCTGCTTATATGACCGAACCCATAATTTGTTGTTTCTTGATGACGTTTACTACTGATGTTGTTCTCACTTTTTCCTGATGACCATATTTCTAACCCGGTCTCTTATTGTTACTCCCAGCATTCTGAGCAGACACTTCCTCTATGTCGTGACTAGTTTTATTCTAACCTTTTGATGTCAGCGTCCATGTTTGGCACTGATAGCATAATGTGGGGAGAAAGATTGCGTTTAAAAATGTTCTTTTACTGTTCATAGTGACATGTTTGCATTTTAACATGTGTGTCATTTGTTCTATTATTTGATGTGCTTTGTTACATATATGTTGGATTTCATTAGTTATTCTTTCGTTTGCTGATAAAATGCTCTTTAGTTATGTAAAGACTTTGATTTGTTTTAATGGGCGATTGTCGATGGAGATATCGGTATTGTTTTTCTCTCTAGCAAATGTCATTACTTTGGTTTTGTCGATGTTCATTCTCATATTGTATTCATTATATGTTAAATTGGAGTCTGTTAATGTGTTGCTGTAGTTGTTTCTCTGTTGTTGTTATGAGACGAACTTTTAATTAATGGTATAATTAAATGTTACACTAGTTAATTATACAATTGCAGCAACAGTGATTGCGTTACATGCAGTTTGTCATTTACAATAGTGCATACTTCTACTCGTATGTATATATGGATATATATATATATATATATATATATATATATATATATATATATATATATAGCTAGATAAAAGAGAGAGAGAGAGCGAGAGGTAGAGATGTAGAGAGAGAGGAAAAGGTGAAAGATAAATGTCATGTCTACTACATTTTACAACCCACAAATCTAGACGTTAACAAAACAATAATGTTCTAGTGTGATACCGCCCCAAGTAGACGGGGAACATATGTTATTTTATTGAGTGTAAAAAGGTAAGAATGGAAAGAGATGTCAAGTTACCAATATCGTGTGGAAAGATCTACTATTGTAACTTAATATGTTGACAATATGTGGTATTAAGTTAATATGGGTAATGCAGAAGACAAATGAAGATAGTTTCCCAAGAATTCTATGGAGACTAACCACAAGACGTGAAGACATTGACTTTGCGGATGACATCACTGTTGGCACACACTAAAGAGGACAGACAGAAGACAAGAAACAGAGTTAGTCGATATATCAAAATATGTAGGTCTAAAGATTAATAGTAATACATGTAAAAGCAAGGTAATGAGAATACATGGAGAAAAACTCAGAGGGGATTATGGTAGATGAAAGAAAGATAAACGAAATAGAAGAATTCAAATATTTGGGCAGCTTTGTGACTATACATGGGGATGTAGGAAAAGAAATCAACACAGGCATTGGAATAGCAGATGTAACATTCAAATCATTAGACAACATATGGAGATCATCAACTTAAGGACAAATAATAAACTCAATATATACAAATCAAATGTGCGCTCAGTCTTACTTTATGGATCAGAGACATGGTAAACAAGTAGCAAGACAGACAATCCTATAAGAGGCTTTGAGGGAAGATGTCTATGAATAATTCTCCGAATTCGCTGGGACCAGAGAATATCAAATACTGAGATCATCCGGCGCACAGGCATCAACTATATCAACAAGACAATAAAGTGTAGGAGATGGAAGTGGTTGGGACATAAGTCTACATTAAGAATGCAGAAGACCAGACACGCACATGTTGCTTTGAATTGGATTCCGGAAGACAAGAGAGGCTGGGGGAGGGAAACATAGTGAAACATGGAGACGAGCTGGAGACAAAGAAAGAGAATAGGAGGGAAAGAGTTGAAATGAACTAAGATGGCTTGCTCAAGACAGATCTGGTTGGAGGAAATGTGTTGAGACTTATGCTTCAAGGGGAGTTAAGAGAAGAAGTAAGTACATGCAGTAGAAGAAAACATGTTTATATATTTCATCGCGGGTAGAACCACTGGGGATTACGTGGAGTCAATACATTCACGAAGCATAGCAAATTAACATATAGCATGACATATTGCTAGCCCAGGATAAAAACATGTTTATATCTAGTTACAATTGAGGGTAGAACCACCGAGGATTACGTGGAGTCGATAAATTCACGAAGGATAACAAATTAATACATAACATGATCTGTTGCTAGCCCAGGATAAAACCATGTCGGAGACAGTGTGAGTTGACAGGATATCAATACCTGGTTAAAGTGTAGCGAGGTGAAACTGTAGCAGATATTAGTAACATCTGAGAATGGAAGTAAGGTCAGACGATGACACAAACCATCATGCCATCATACGGAAAATGACAAAGCTAAGATGAAAGAAATAAGACAATCATTGACTGATTGACATTAGTATGATTAGTAACAGTTGCTAGAGACAACAATCAATTAATAGTTAGAAAGATCTCATAAATCATTCTTGCTATAATCCGACTACTATCTGATGCTTAGAATTACACAGTTTTTCTAACGAACAAACTCATGTTCAGGGAACAAACACAATGTTACTGTAACGGCTAAAATAACCTTATCATGTCACCTGTCGGTTGTAGAATTCAATTTATTCAACTTTGATTCAATGCTATCTATCTGAAATCATAAAACAACCGGAAATGACGAACATAATGTATGTGTACATCTAAGCAGATTGAGATGACGCATTAATTGAGTTTATTTTGACATCATGTATTTAGTATATGTGGATCGTATTAGCGTAATATATAACAAAGAAATGAAATAGACAAACATCACTTAGTTGATAAGATTGTGACAGAAAGTAACAACAAAGAAATAAGCCTGAACATTAAAAAGACTGAAGTTATGATTATCTCAACAAAAAAAAAAAAAAAAAAGCAGAAACCGACAAACTGAACCACCACAGTAAATTGAACGGAGCTGAGACAAGTACATCAATTTAAATACCTGGGAGTCTTGATAACGGCAGATGCAGACCAGAAATAAAGAGAAGAATAGGCAGGCCAGAGACGCGTTCCAGTAAAATGAGAAGCCTTATATGCAACAAGTCCCTGTCGATTTGAGATCAGAATGAGAGTTATTCGGTGCTAAATTTAGCTAATACTGACATACGGATGCGAGTCACGGACGGTAAACAGATATATAAATCTCTGTATGACACAGAGATGTGGTTTTATAGAAGAATGATTATAATCCCATGGACTGCTAAAAGAACGAATGTGGAGGTGTTGAATGAGGCAAATGCACAGAGACATCTTATCAATATAAGACAGAGACCGGCATCATTTTTGCAGACATGTCCTGAGAAAGGGAGGCGTAGAACATATTGTAACTACCAGTAAAATCGAAGTGAGACGAGACAAAGGAAGACGGCTAGAGGAAGTGTTGGACAGCCTGAGTCCATGGCACGGAGGAGCGTCAACATCTGAGCTGATAACAAACACTAGGGACAGAGAATTGTGGAGTATATGATGGAGTCGCCTCTCTCATTGCAGAAAAACATCCGCATGCCCGGGTCAATAAATCCACGAAAGTCTCTGGATGTTAGAAAAAGCTACAGTTCTCTCGGTCATGTCATGCGAAAATTGGTGGTTGTGTGGGAGTTTTGTACTCCTGGTTTTAACCAATAAATCTAACGGGAGAAAAAGCGAACAACAGCGACGTATAAGTATGCACAACCTACACGACGACTTGTTTCCAAACTGTCAAAATCGAGACTGATATCTAGTTCTCCGAGCATAGTTGTGTCAAGATTCATGCACGCGGCACACTATAGTTCGTTCCATAATTCGTGATCACACTAAGGTTTAATTTGTACGAAATCTATCTGATGGATACAAGTAATTTTTGCATGCAGTCTTATATACCTCTAGTCCTTACGAATCCATGTTTAACTAATTGGTAGGTAGCTTAGTTGATGCAAAAACGTTTTTGTTATATAACTTTGCATTCGCACAACAAAATGGTAACTAAAGCTTCGAATTTACATTAATACACAAAATGGTGTCGAATGGTTGCAAAGGCGTATCCCTATTTCATATTATAAAAAGAAAGGTGACATAGTGAACAAATGATACCTTCCACTTCTATAAATGAAAGGCAAAACACATAATCAGAAAGTACTGTAGTTTTACAAATTACAAAAACAACGACAAAATACAATAACGTTTCGACCAACAAGGCCTTTATCAAGCAAGCGAACAACAGGAGTGACGAATTTAAAAAAAAAACAACAAAAACGTATGGACGACTACATACAAACGAATTTTGAAACGAACTATAGAATGATAATCTATACTCTTCAATTCTTGAAGAAATATTGAAATGACGACTTCCGGAAGACACAACTTGAAATACTACACAACCGTTTGACGTACGCAAGCATGCATGGATTGTACTTGTTCTACATAATCTACTTATTTTTATTGAGAGGTAAACATTATCTTGTGTATCTCATATACTGAAAGGGTCGATACTCGATATAAAATTGACTATATCTTGGAAACTGACATATATAACTCTATTAACTAAGATTGAAAAGAATGCTTGAAATTAAGCCAGTAACGAGTAATGAAGATTATCATGGAAGGAAACATCACGACAAATAGAAGAGGAAGACAACGAAGAAGATGGATTCCCGATGTACCTGATGGCTTGAGCATGACGGCTGCAGATATTCTCATTTTGACACTCTGTTATACATATATGATACTCTACTGTACATATACATAAATGCACGTCGATTGGAATGTTTTACAAAATGTTGAATGTGTATGTATGAAAGAAACAGTTGCGGTTCTAAAGGAAAGAATATAGCATAAAGAGTTCGCTTCAACAAACGATATTCACAAACAGGTTTATTGAGTTATAGAATCATCATCATTGTACTTTGGTGAATAACCATGTGGACTCCGATTTCTGTCTTACACAATAATCTATGAGCGGTTGGGCGCGAAGTAGAACCAGCAATAGTCTCTGATGTTGGCAATGTTGTAGGATTGCTATTTTTAATCTTATTTTATTATTTTGCACGGATTGACGCTTTACTGCCTATTCATCGCGATTTGTAATATTCAAGGGTTCTTTTATATGCTCAACTTGAACAACCGACCTATGTTGCATCTTTCGTCTCCGATAGGACTAGGAATTGAATTTCATCTACACTTAGATCAGAGTAATAAGTGCAGAACTATAAGTAACAAAAGATGTAATATCCCATCAATATAAACAGTAGATATATTTACATGAATAAAACAATTTTAAAACTAGCATTGAAAGATAGAATGTTTGAAGGCAAACAGTGAAGAACATGGTAGGATAAATATGAAGGATTTTGGAAAATGTCAGCTTTGAAAGAATTATGATCAAAAACGTTGTAGAGAGATTGGTCAATATGTTAGATATTTACTCAAAAAGTAATTTCTTAACCTGCTAAGTACAAATTTCTCTGTTATATAATTTCTCTGTTGTATAATTTCTCTGTTATATAATTTCTCTGTTATATAATTTCTCTGTTATATAATTTCTCTGTTATATAATTTCTCTGTTGTATAATTTCTCTGTTATATAATTTCTCTGTTATATAATTTCTCTGTTATATAATTTCTCTGTTATATAATGTCTCTGTTATATAATTTCTCTGTTATATAATTTCTCTGTTGTATACTTTCTCTGTTATATAAATTCTCTGTTATATAAATTCTCTGTTATATAAATTCTCTGTTATATAATTTCTCTGTTGTATAAATTCTCTGTTATATAAATTCTATGTCATATACATTCTCTGTTGTATAAATTCTCTGTTATATAATTTCTCTGTTGTATAATTTCTCTGTTATATAATTTCTCTGTTGTATAATTTCTCTGTTATATAATTTCTCTGTTGTATGATTTCTCTGTTATATAATTTCTCTGTTGTATAAATTCTATGTTATATAAATTCTCTGTTGTATAATTTCTCTGTTGTATAATTTCTCTGTTGTATAATTTCTCTGTTGTATAATTTCTCTGTTGTATACTTTCTCTGTTGTATAATTTCTCTGTTGTATACTTTCTCTGTTATATAATTTCTCTGTTGTATAAATTCTATGTTATATAAATTCTCTGTTATATAATTTCTCTGTTGTATAAATTCTCTGTTATATAATGTCTCTATTGCATAATTTATATGCTGTATACTGTCTCTGTATAAGAAACTGGTGAGGCCCTATGCACCACGGGGAGCGGAGAGGAGTAAATAAGTAAGCAAGTTAATAATCTATCAGATAGATATTAAGCATGTTAAATATCTTTTAGATGGAGTGACCAGAAATCAGATTGACCATATGTGCATAAATACACAATTTAGAACATCATTGCTGGATGTCCGTGCATACAGAGGGGCAGATGTAGGAAGTGATCATAATTTATGCATAGATAAATTGAAACTGAAATTGAAAATTCACCATACTAAAAAGAACAACTGCGAATAGACAGTCAAAGGCTACAAAATAAAGAAGTAAAGAGGAATATCAGCTCGAACTTAGGAATAGGTTGGAGTTACTCAATGGGGAAAATGAACAGAACATTGAAGACAAATGGACTAAGATAAAGGACACACTATTGGAGGCAGCAAATAGTAGCGCAGGGTTAAAGACGAAAGACAGAAAACCCTGGATAATCGATGACACCTGGAATTGTATTCAAGAAAGAAGAAAGATGAAACTAGCGATATTTAATACTAAGAATGCAACAGATGAAATCCAAGCTAAAGAGGATATAGACTAAAAGACAAGGAAGTGAAAAGAGCGGCTAGAATAGAAAAAAGAGCATATGTCAATCAACTGGCTGAAGAAGGGGAAAAGGCAGCTAAGACTGGAAACAGTAAAATGCTATACAACACACTAAAACAACTTACTGGAACATTTGTTTCAAAGGGTAGTCCAATCAAGAGTAAAGATGGTAAAGTTCTAACATCAGATACCGAGCAGAAGAAAAGATGGGCAGAACATTTTGAAGAAATATTAAATATACCTGATCCACCAGTACTACTCAAGTTTGACGAAGAGGCAAGAAACAGCTCTCTACCAATTAACGAAGAAATGATAAGTGTGGCTGAGGTCAAGGAGGCAATCCATTCCTTGATAAACAATAAGGCAGCGGTGATGACAACATTACTGCAGAAATGCTCAAAGCGGCTGATGATACAACTATTAGCCAGGTACAAGAACTATTTAATAAAGTATGGGAAGAAGAAACTGTTCCAGATCAATGGAAAAAGGGAATAATTGCTAAGATCCCCAAAAAAGTGATCTCAAAGATTGCAACAACTGGAGAGGGATCACCCTATTATCAGTAATGACCAAGACTTTCTGCAAAATCATTCTTAATAGAATCAAAGGAGCAGTGGACACAACCTTGAGAGAAGAACAAGCAGGTTTTATACATGGGAGAAGCTGCTTAAACCAAATAATTACTCTACGACTAATTTTGGAGGAACATATTGAGAAACAACAACAACTTATACTAAATTTCATCGATTTTTTAAAAAAGTCTTTGATAGTCTACACAGAATATCTCTGTGGAATATTCTGAGATGCTATGGAATACCAGACAAAATAATAAACATTATAAAGAGCCTCTATGATGGTTCACAGTGTGAAGTTCGCACTGATGGTTGACACAGCGACTGGTTTATGGTTGAAACCGGAGTAAAGCAAGGCTGTATCCTATATCCGCTATTGTTTGGAGTGGCCATAAACTGGGTGATGCGAAAATGTTGCAGGGGCGAAACTGGCATCGATTGGGTAGAAAATAGTCAACTAGAAGATTTGGATTTTGCAGATGATATTGCCTTTTAAACATAGAAATATAGAGTTATAGGTAGAAACAACCAAGATATGCAAAGAAAGGACAACTTGTTATCTATAACATCAAAAGTTGGACTGCAGATAAGCTATGAAAAACAAATATAATGAAGACACCTATGGCAAGTAACGCAGAAATCACACTGGAATCTAAAATTATAAAATAGCAGAGCAGTTCACCTATTTAGGTAGCAATTTTGATTGCAAAGGAAATGGTAAAAAAGAAATTATGATACAAATTGGCAAAGCAACATCAGCTTTTAAAAGTCTAAATAAAATATGGAACTGCAAGTTATATAGTATTAAAACTAAATTACTAATTTTCAATTCAAATGTTGTATCAATCCTAACATATGCCAGCGAGAGTTGGAGAATGACTAAAGATATAGAAAGCAAGTTGAATGCATTTGAAAATAGATGTCTGCGAAAAATAATGAATATAAAATGGAACGAATTCAGGAGAAGTGATAAAATCAGAGACATGTCTGGTCAACCACTAGTGACAACTGTTATAAGAAAGAGAAGATGAGGATATGTTGAACACACCTTGAGGAAAAATGATCAACGAATATCAAAGCAGGCATTGAAGTGGGATGCAAAGGGTTCAAGAAAAAGGACCTAAGGAGACCCTGAAACGAACTTTGCTGAGAGAGACAGGAAATATCGGTCTAAGTTCAATGGAGGAGATTGAGCGAGTTGTCAAGGATAGAGCGGTATGTAGAAATTTCTTGCAGGTCCTATGTAACGTATAACGGTACGAGGGAAATTATTTTTATTATTATTATTATTATGTTAATAATAAACAATATGTGACTAAAATCCTCATCATTATCATCATCAGTTTCCACATTGAAGGTTGGTTGCAATGAATCTCCAGCATCCTCTGTCTTTCGCCATGGTGTTGCACACTGCCAGACTGTAACCTGTCCATTTCTTAAAGTTTCCTCCCACTTATCTCTCGGTCTTCCTCTTGCTCTTCCTCCTCAACTTTCCCCTCTAGTAAATGTTTTATCATGGTGTCATGTCTTTTATGTGCCCAAAATACTTTACTTGTCGGAATTTTATTTCTCTTAATAATTGTTTCTTCATGCCTAGTTTTCCTAAAACTTGTTTATTTGTCTGTTTTTCTGTCCATGAAGCTCTGCCTATTCTTCTATATATCCACATCTCAAATGCATCAATTCTGTCTTCTAACTGCTTGTTCATTGTCCATGTTTCGAGCCATACATTAATATAGGATATATATAGCATTTGATCATTCTCATTTTTAGCTTGTTTGTAATTTGTTTGGATGTCTGTAACTTTCTCATACTATTGAAATTATCCTTGGCTATTCCTATTCTCTTTTTAATTTCTGTTATACATCTGCCATCATCTGTTATCATCTGACCAAGATATAAGAAACCTTTTACTTGATGTAGTAATTCTCTATGTATTTTTATATTCATTTTAGGTTTCTCCATTACCTTGTTGATCACCATAGTTTTTGTTTTCTGTATGTTAATGTCTAATCCATATTCCTTGCTAGTTCTGTCCAATTGGTCCACTATTTCTTGTAATTCTTGTTCACTTTCTGCTACCAATGCTGTGTCATCTGCATATGTTAAGTTGTTTATTTTTTTCCTATTGATCTTGAGTCCTGGCATTCCCTCTAGTTGTTTGAAGATTTTCTCTGCGTTGATGTTAAATAGAGTTGGTGACAAAATGCATCCTTGTCTCACTCCTCTCTGTATGTCTATGTTTGGAGAGTAGCTATTTTCATATTTTATTATTGCTGTCTGTTCCCAGTATATGTTGTTATTAGTCTGATATCATCCCCATCTAGACCTATTTCTTGTAGACATATGATTAGCTTTTCATGTTGGACTCTGTCAAAAGCTTTGCTATAATCAATAACACACAAGTAGATACTTTTTTGCACTTCTATATATTTGTCAGCGAGTAGTCTTATACTAAGTATTCCCTCTCTCTTGTTCCTGTGTTCTTTCTAAAGCCAAACTGTTCTTCTCCTACTTCTATGTCTATCTTGTTTTTAATTCTTTCATGTATGATCTTGAGTAGTAATTTTGTTATGTGGCTCATCAGGCTAATTGTCCTATAGTATGTGCACCCCTGTGCTTTGGGCTTTTTGGGTTGTGATATGAATACTGATGTCTTCAAGTCTCTTGGTATATATCCTGTGTTATATATATCATTGCACAAATCTGTAATGGTTGAAATACCAAAATCCTCTAAGGAGGTTAACATTTCCACAATAATATTGTCCAAATATTGACTAAAGCCCTGCCTGATCTCTAATTCTAATATTTTGGTGAGGCATCGTGGTAACCATAGTTTTCTTTTTTTCCCAGGTGCATTGCATCGGTAGTATTTAGTCCTTATTGTCTTGTATATTTAGTCCTTATTGTCTTGTATATTTAGTCCTTATTGTCTTGTATATTTAGTCCTTATTGTCTTGTATATTTAGTCCTTATTGTCTTGTATATTTAGTCCTTATTGTCTTGTATATTTAGTCCTTATTGTCTTGTATATTTAGTCCTTATTGTCTTGTATATTTAGTCCTTATTGTCTTGTATATTTAGTCCTTATTGTCTTGTATATTTAGTCCTTATTGTCTTGTATATTTAGTCCTTATTGTCTTGTATATTTAGTCCTTATTGTCTTGCATATTTAGTCCTTATTGTCTTGTATATTTAGTCCTTATTGTCTTGTATATTTAGTCCTTATTGTCTTGTATATTTAGTCCTTATTTTCTTGTATATTTAGTCCTTATTGTCTTGTATATTTAGTCCTTATTGTATTGTATATTTAGTCCTTATTGTCTTGTATATTTAGTCCTTATTGTCTTGTATATTTAGTCCTTATTGTCTTGTATATTTAGTCCTTATTGTCTTGTATATTTAGTCCTTATTGTCTTGTGTGATCTCTGTGATGTTATTTATTCTTCTACTTCTTCAGTGATCTCTGGTCATGCGCTTAATTTACTGTGCGACCACAAACTGGGCAGTCAGCTTCAGGTCTGTCAGGTTTCCTTCTTCAGTGATCTCCGGTCATGAGCTTAATTTACTGTGCGACCACAAACTGGGCAGCCAGCTTCAGGTCTGTCAGGTTTCCTTCTTCAGTGATCTCTGGTCATGCGCTTAATTTACTGTGCGACCACAAACTGGGCAGTCAGCTTCAGGTCTGTCAGGTTTCCTTCTTCAACGATATCTGGTCATGCGCTTAATTTACTGTGGACCACAAACTGGGCAGTCAGCTTCAGGTCTGTCAAGTTTCCTTCTTCAGTGATCTCTGGTCATGCGCTTAATTTACTGTGCGACCACAAACTGGGCAGTCAGCTTCAGGTCTGTCAGGTGTCCTTCTTCAGTGATCTCTGGTCATGCGCTTAATTTACTGTGCGACCACAAACTGGGCAGTCAGCTTCAGGTCTGTCAGGTTTCCTTCTTCAGTGATCTCTGGTCATGCGCTTAATTTACTGTGCGACCACAAACTGGGCAGCCAGCTTCAGGTCTGTCAGGTTTCCTCAAAGCTTAGTTTTCAGGTCGACTTGGTGTGGCCACATGTTGCTTCTCAGCTCACCCAGAAGAGGATAGTCTTGCAGGATATGCTCTGGTGTCTGTTCCGCCTGCTGACACTGGTAGAAAGCTGTTTGACTTATTCCTAGTCTATATAAGTGTTTGTTGAGTCTGTAGTGTCCGGTGCGTAGTCCAAATATAATGACATGGTCTGTTCAGCTTAGGTCGATGAGGGAGTCTTTTCCATAATCATATCCAGTGTTTGTCTTCCAGTCTACTGCATATTTTCTCTGCATGAGGGTTTTGACCTCTTGAAAAGACAGGGGTTGGTAAATTTGCTCTGTGGCACTGCCCTCCTTAGCTAAGACATAGGTACTCTCATTGCCTGCAAAGCCACAGTGAGATGGAATCCACTGCAAGTGAATTTCTGCCTTTTCTCTATTCATGCTTTCTATTCATCAGATTCTCAATCATTATTGTGCTCTGAGGCTATGTTGTGGATTGTTATAAACATGTCATTGTAATAGACCTGTTGTCATTCTCATTAGACAATTGAAACACTTCATTTTGTGAGCTGTCATTGTCTGACTGTTTTGATATATTTACTAGTTCCAAAATAAAATATAAAGGCGAAGAATTGACTTCATTTGCAGCGATTTCCCTACATGGTTCCGTCACTCTCGGTCGAAATACAGCACAAACTCTGTAGCTCCGGTAACAATAACAGTGAAATCCAGGGAAAATAGTCCATGTGAATTGAGCGACGCAATCCGGATACAAACCCACAACCTTCAGAGCGAAATGCTAATGTCTTAACCACATCGCCGGAAAAAAAAAAAACACCCTCCGCCATCTATAATATCTAATTATATTTTTAAAAGAGACGGTTTATTTGTTCACTTGGTCTTTGCAATGATATTTTTGTTTTTTTCACTTTATCATTGCAATGAATTTTTTGTTTTGTCACTTGGTCTTTGCAATGAAATCTTTGTTTACTGTATGCTGCTAATGTATACATGTTCTCTGTGTGTTTCAAATTAACCCCTTCGTCGTTATATGCCATTATACTGGCTCGCATTATATTTAGAGATGTCGCAAAGCCAGTATACTGTTATATATAATAAATCAGGAGACAAAACAAAATAAATTACGAAATGAACCTGTTAAGTTGAATCTATTTAATAATTACAAGATTTGTTGAACATATTCACAGTTGCATATAGTGTTTTCGTAAACCAGATTTATTGACTATATTCACAGTTCCATCTAGTGCTTTCGTAAACCATATTACTATAACTGGGGATACTGTCTTAGGTGGCAAGGTTTACATAACTTGCAGTTGGTCCAGTACACACCTTGAAAAGAGACGTGTAACTAAAATAGGCTCACCTAAAGTTGGTAGTGGCAACAACATGTTTTATTTCAAAGTTACTGAACTGGGGAAATCAATACCAGGTTCTAATCAACATCGTGGTTTGTCAATTCACGTGAACCTCTCTGGCAATACCACAACGATGACAATATCAGATCTACATTGTTCAGATGAACACGAATATTATTGCTCACATACTTACGACCATCTACATCACATTAAAACTTCAATAAATACTACATTTCTATCTGTTAAAGGTAAGTGCTCGTATTAATGTCGTTAACTTGATAATCTTAGATATCATGATGACACAATTCTCATAGCGACAAATGTACAAGATCTACACGACTTGATAGACATAATAGTGAGAGAAAGTGAAAAAAAAGGATTAAGCATGAATATAAAGAAAACAGAGGTCATGCGCTAAGTTTACTGTGGACCACAAACTGGGCAGTCAGCTTCAGATATGTCTTGTTAGTATTTAGATCCATTGGGTGTGGCCACATTTTGCTATTCAGCTCACACAGGAGAGTACAGTCTTGCAGGACATAATCTGGTGTCTGTTCCGTCTGGTGGCACTGGCAGAGAGCTGTTTTGACTTAGTCCTAGTCTATGTAAGTGTTTGTTGAGTCTGCATTGTCTGGTATTTAGGAGAAATATAATGACCTGGTCTGTTCTGCTTAGGGTTTGGAGGCATTCATTTCCATAATTATATCCAGTGTGTGTCTTCAAGTCTACTGCATATGTTCTCTATATAAGGATTTTGTCCTCCTGAAAAGAAAAGGGTGGATACATTTGCTCTTTGGCACTGTCCTCCTTAGCCAAGATATCGTCACTCTCATTGCCTGCAATGCCACAGTGAGATGGAATCCACTTAAAGTGAATTTCTGCCTTTTCTGAAAGTTGAACAAGTTCTCTTTTTAGGTTTTATACTGTGCTGCAAGCGGACTTAGCCCCCAGGACTTGTATAGCTGACAGCGAGTCTGTAAGAAATAACATCTTGCCGGCAGGTGCTTGCAGCTTATTCATGTGCTGTGCTGCCATCAGAAGGGCTAAGAGTTCTGCTTTGTAGTTGGAATATATTTTTCCAGTAGGGCCACTAGAGACACAGTAGTGGCATCTGGATGCCTTAGGTAAACTCCTGCTCCACCATTCATGGCTGCGTTCATTGCGGATACCTCTGTGTAAATTTTCTCCGTCTTCTGAAAATATGTAGTGGAGATATTCCATTGTGTTGCTTTCTTCACTAGATTATGCTCGGCATCTTTACTTATCATTTTAGTGATGGTGGTTTAGAATTGTAATACTATTGCTGTTGGTTCCCAGTTATCAAAAAGTAATTCTTCTGGTATAGAGTTATGATTTAGTAGTTACAAGTATGACTTTCCTATTTCTCTTGCTGTGTGATTTAGACCTGTTCACTTCAGTGTATTTGTTCTAGCTACCATTTTTCCATGTATTGGAAGGCGAGGCGTATATTTGACCCTTCCAGCGTGTAGAATCAATTTTCTCTTTTTTCTGTCTTCCAAATTCTGGATGTTATTTGCCTTATCCATTTCTACAATGGGTGTAGATTTGATGGCTACCAAAAAAAAGATAAGAAAACCATGTCTTCATGTAAATCTCAGTTAGAAGTGCCACGAACATGCCTGCATTCATCAAGTGAAAAACACAATGAATGTAAGATTGACTACCTGTTCCTATCGAAGACGGACGATAGTCTGTAGGTATAATGTTTGAGAACGTAAAAGCATTATTGCTAGATGGAAAAATCAATAAGAGTAGACTGAAGGGAACTACGGTCAAGGCAAGAATAAGCAATACCAGCGTGTACACATTGTCCTCAATTTTCTCAATAGTCAATTAAATATCCTGGTGCTGCATCTTTCTTCTGAACCTCTCTCTATTGAAACTTATAGAACTTTGAACTTTACCATTTACCCTACCTACACCATTCTAGTTGGAGTGAATGACTTTACAGTGTATTACCCTACCTACACCAGTCTATATAGTTAGAGTGAATGACTTTACAATGTATTACCCTACCAACACCATTCTATATAGTTGGGGTGAATGACTTTACAGTGTATTCTTTTAACACCTTTTCATTACATTTCTTCAACTATATGGTAATACTAGGAAAACAAATGCCCACATTATTTGTAAGTTTCATATTCTCTTCAGTGCGACCAAAAGCCCCAACGCTGGAGATAAAACTGAAGGATTCTACAGATACTATAGATATGTCCTTACGGGTAACAACGGTTACAGCCAAATGCAATGCAAATATAGGTCGACCATCACCATTTATAATAGAATGGAAACTTTATTACAACTGTGATCCTGAAAATATAGCGGCTGATGATCCTAGGATTACTAGTACTACAACTGGTAAGATTTTCCCTTTAATAAAAATGCAGTTAATGAACTAATGAGTTTGTATTACAGCCCTGTTGAACGCAGCGCCCATGTTTTACATTCATGGCGCCCTATTTTAATTCGCCGATTTTAGATCTAATCAAATTTTCAGAAAACGAAACTACTTTTCATTTATTTTCGTAACAATCACATGAAAATGATTTTTCCCCTTGTGTAATCTTGTTTTACTGTTTACTGATTTTACAGCTTCCTAACACCACCATTTTTTTTCTTTTCACTGGAGGACGAGTCATCATCTCAAAATATTAATACTAGAATTAATATTACTGTTGTTATGATTAGTTGTAGTATTATTGCAATCGTCACATGGCGACCACGCCTCCAAAATCATCATTTAGATGCGCTCCGATATCTACAACAGTGAAAGAATGCTGCTTTAACTGTTGATGAATTTGTTGAGGTGACTTGAACGTTCTATTGACGTATTACAGAGCCTAACATAAGTAACTATAATGAACGTTCTATTGACGTATTACAGAGCCTAACATAAGTAACTGTAATGAACGTTCTATTGACTTATTACAGAGCCTAACATAAGTAACTGTAATGAACGTTCTATTGACTTATTACAGAGCCTAACATAAGTAACTGTAATGAACGTTATATTGACTTATTACAGAGCCTACATAAGTAACTGTAATGAACGTTATATTGACTTATTACAGAGCCTAACATAAGTAACTGTAATGAACGTTCTATTGACGTATTACAGAGCCTAACATAAGTAACTGTAATGAACGTTATATTGATTTATTTTAGAGCCTAGCATAAGTAACTGTAATGAACGATAGATGAGCTATACAAAGGCAACATCTCAAGTGGTAGATATATCGAGTTACAATCTGATTCATGATAAATATCATCCTAGATGAGGTGAGATCAAGTCCTCATCAATTTTTCTTAACTGTACTTATCTAAGTCTAAACGACAGTTGAAAGTTTTTTATTTATTTCAATTTGACCCAAGCTGTGCTGTCAGTTATATTCACCACATTTGATTACCTTCAACCGTTTTACAGCTAGAAGGTGGACTTGTAAACTAGTTTACTATTGGTGGTTACTATCCTTGTACAAGGCGTACATCAAAAGAGGAGTCGATTACGTAAATCAGCTACTCTTATATTCACAATACTTCTTGCTCTTATCTCTATACGTGTGATGTTTGATGTTCTACCTTACTTCTACACCTCTGATGGTTATGTCCAACCTTACTTCTACACATAGTAGTTAAGAGCGAATAGTGGGGTTGTTGCAAATCAAAGTGTAGTATACGAGACAATTACTTGCGGTTTGAGGATGGATATAAGATTTTGTTATATATTACTCGTACATGTTTCAGGGAATGTTTTCAAATGTTATGTTATATGTGCATATTTCAATATATATATATAACACATGTATAAATCTCCATTCTAGTACCACTTCATCCTGAAGATGTGTACTGCACACAACGCATAGCACAAACTTTCAAGATGCAAGTTCCTAAACGTGATCAGACATTCATTCTTGCTTGTTTTGTCAATAATTTGGCTTTTCCAAAACACACTGCAGATTTTTGTATCAACACAACAACTGACCTGTGCAGTGAATCAGCGCCCATTATCATTTGTGAGTTGTTTTATGTTCACATCTGTGGTCTCGAGATGATAGCGATAAATAAACTTATATAAATGTTTGGTATAATAATTGGTATTTGTCGAGAGCTTGAAACGTTTACAATTGTAATTTTGTTTGTCCCATAATTTGTGGGAGCTCACAATGGAAGCAAAGAATAGTAACACTGCGACCTACAAGGCATGTTGTAAGAGGCGACTAAAGTAGGAGGTTTAGGGAAGCTACTCTAGGGAATAAAAAGCGCTGCAGAAATCAGATGTGCTGGCCTACTTTTAGGAGCATAACTGGCAGAACATAAAATCAGTCGTAGGCTCAGATCACATACACATCACAAAAAATGGTTTCAGAAGTGGTCGATATAGAGAGTTCGAAGAAGAAGAAGTAATTTGTTTTCCCATGGGAAACGTAAGTGGATATAGTACAAAGAAAGGAAGCAAATGATAAAATGATGTTTACCAAACATTTAGGAAACAATTAGAACAAAGCAAGCATACAAATGGTTGACTTCCGTGCATTTAGATCCCCCACATGGATCGGTCCCTCTCTGCAGTACAGAACGCTACAGTACGAGAGTATTGCACAAAGCACAAAATTTGTAAGCAACGGCAACATTTATAGAAATATATGCAAGAAATGCACTCTGAACAAACAAGGCACATCCAGGATTTGAATCCACAACTTTCGAAATGCAAGACAACGAGTTAACCAGGGAGTATGTCTCGTTCAAGTAGTACGCATTTTCTTGTCAAAGCTAGATGGTAAAACGTTACACAAACAGATAACAATAAACCAAAGTATAAGACTTGTTAAAGAAGACATATGCACTTGAACAAGTAAAATGAAGATTTGTATTTGCAATGATCAAACAAATAAAATTAGTTTAATTGCGAACGTGTGAAATAGCATAGCTGTCCATCGCCAGTGATGATGACACCATCCTCAGACGAGTGGCTTTGCACCTGTCTTGTTTGTCTGGAAGTTACTGTAGAGTCCAATGCTTAAACACAATCCTCTACCATAGGTGAGACATACATGATCAAAGTTGGACACGTGTGTGTGTTCTGTTTTGTCTTTTTGTCCAGTAAGATTTCTTTTACAACGATTCCCAGCCTAACGAGACCATCTTGTGTTGTTACACTGCCACATTTGACGATCTTGCGCAACGGAAGAAGAGCACGTGGTGTCTATATCGAAGTATTTTCGAGGCACTTTAAATTAACTTTTCTGGCACTTTTCTGTCCACCAACCTATCGTCTTTCACCTTTAATAGTTATATCAGAGAGCGTTGGCGAACCAATCACAAGTGAGCGAACACAATGAAGACATTAGGTTGTTAGAAAATTCAGGATTGACATAAAATCATACTAAATTTATCTAGTTGTACATCTTCAATGTCGATCAGTGTAGACTGTTTTGCTAATTTTACACATTAATTATGCTTTCCGTTGGAATTGTTTTTATACGTATGCTTTTTTTTGTCTCATTTTTCAGTAAATCCTGGTGATACAGTACATTCATTTACAAATATATTGGCAGGTTTGTTCATTTTGATACTTATTTTCCATGAAGTTTGTTTACATTTTTATTCTGCTGAGACAGATTCTCATAAAGTTGCTATAACATTGGACAAGACGTTGTAATAAAACATTAGCTAAACACGTAAAAACAAAGTACTACAGTTTTACAAAATACATAAACAGTGACGATAAACCCAGAGAATGTGATTACATCTGCCATGCATCGGGTTCAGCTAATTGCTCGCCAGGAGGCCCTTTCTCACATACATAGAACCCCAAATTCTGACAGGGTTAAACTTATCTTAACTTTCCACCCTCATAGTTCCCTGTGAAAAGGTCTTATTCCATCATCTCCTATTCTTCAGTCTGATCCTGAGACACGTTCAGTCTTCCAACACTATCCTTTGGTGGCGTACAGACGGGACAGAAGCCTCAAGGATTTGTTGGTACACAGTCGCCTCAAGCCTAATATCCAAAGTCACTTTGGCACCATCCAGTGTGGCCGTCGGTGCTGTAATACATGTGCATATGTAATACAGGCCCGCACTGTCTCTTTTCCAAAAGCTACGTATACCATTCAAGACAGTTTCATGTGTGAGTCCCGCAATATCATCTATGCCATCACCTGCAAACGATGTAACAAGGCCTATATTGGTGAAACTGGTAAGAGGCTCAGTGACCGATTCGCCCAACACTTACGCGATATTCGCCATGCTATGTGACTCCTGTGGCCACTCATTTCAATGATACTGGCCATTCAGGAGTTGACGATGTCCAGGTCACAGCCATCCGATCATGTTCCTCCGATGATCGCAGTTGATTCGCCCTGGAGAACCGTTTTATTTCAATCTATGGCACTTTGCGACCTCTTGGACTCAACGCATTACATTCCTATGCTTCTTAGTACTGTCTTATCTCGTGCCTTGTTATCTATATGTGTGTTTGCTCCATATATGTGTCATTTATCCACTATATTGTTTATTGTTTCTCTTCTTTTCCACTTTCGGTTTTTGTGTTGCACTCATTTCGTTGTTCGTTTTTATTCCCAGATTTTCATTAGATAGGTTTATGTTTCCACATGTAATCGTCCATTTGTAGTGTTCCTCGAAATTCATCATTCTTGTTGTATTGTTTGCTTGATAAAGGCCTTTTGGTCGAAACGTTGCTGTTTATAGTCACTGTTTATGTATTTTGTAAAACTGTAGTACTTTGTTTTTACGCGTTTAGCTATTTTTCCAAATTTTACTGCAGTCTCCACCCTTTTTCGATAATAAAACATTGCATAGTTGTCGCTCTAGTATGTTGTTTGTGTGAGAGAGAATGTACCTTTTGTATGTACACCTTAACATTGCTTACTTCTCACATGTCTGTGAAACATTCGACAATGTCAGTAGAGAAGACAATTACAATAAAGAAAATTAGAACATTATTATATGTTTTTTAAACAGGCAAAAGTAAGCAACATGAATAAGATGATGACGATTATCATCCAATAGCTTGACTTAGCAGAGCTTTGCTATTCTAACAGTTCTGTTGAGTCTCTCTCTCTCTCTCTCTCTCTCTCTCATAGGCCAGGTGCGTCTCAACTGAAACCATCATACCGCCATTGTCAGTTAGGTACTGAATCTATCTTCTATATGATCTTCCTCTTTTCTTCTAGGTCGGAGTGCCCTCTTCAGTAATGCTCATCTAGGTCGGAGTGCCCTCTTCAGTAATGCTCATCTAGGTCGGAGTGTCCTCTTCAGTAATGCTCTTCTCCAACCGTTCTTGTGTTTTTATTTTCCGAAAATACTTTATTTTACGTATTTGTGGCATCAGCCAGTTCTCTTTGAAATTGAGTTCTTTCTGGATATATCTATTTGTTTCCTTCTCTCTCCGTGGTACACATATGACTCTTCTGTCACACATATTCAAAAGGAGCTATATGTTTCCCACTACCATGTTAATGTCAGTGCTCTAAAGTAACATGTTATTCCGATACAGTGGATACAAGAAAAGGAGCTATATGTTTCCCACTACCATGTTAATGTCATTGCTCTAAAGTAAAATGTTATTCCGAGACAGTGGATACAAAGCAAAAGGCGTCCCACGCAAAAGGTGGACATCAGAGATAGCATAGATGACGAAAGACACTCTTTATAACGCGCACTGCAAAGCATATTCTAGAAATTTGTTCTTATCCAGACGCTGTGTGGTAAAACATGATTGGAGAACAGAAATAAAGACAAGCTACGTAATTTTTGATCCGGTCATTGGACCCCTTTCTCGCGAGAAAAAAGTCTGTTTATTCCTGTTATACACTATACATTGTTATACACTATACATTGTTATACACTATACATTGTTATACACTATACATTGTTATACACTATACATTGTTATACACTATACATTGTTATACACTATACATTGTTATACACTATACATTATTAATGACACAACGGTGACTACTGAAGATCACACTCATATTGTCTTGTTCATTTTTTTTCAAAATTAACTGATGCATCTGATTGTATTATTTGTGTATTTAATGTAGAGCATTGACATTATTTGTTAACGTCTGTGACTTAGCGGTAGTTAGCTCGACCACAACCCAAGAGTCTTCTTCTTCTTTTGTCGTCACTCTGCTACCGGGTTGTTGCCCAGTGTCGTGGTTTTCTATTTTTGTCTTGCGCTGTTCTGGTAGCTTGTGTGATTGTTATCTTTGCTCTTTCACAGGATTCTGCTACGCCATCTAACCATCTTTTCCGTGGTCTTCCTCTTGCCTTCTTTCCCGATGTTCTGTTGTAGAAGACTCTGTATACTGTGGAGTTTGGATGCATTCTTATTAAGTGGCCAAACCACTTCATTCTTTGTTTCTCTATGTAATTCAAGCACGGTTTTGTGCCAACTTTCTTTCTTATGCTGATGTTGGTGATTCTGTCTTTTCTTGTGTTGTTGGTAACATTTCGCAGCAATGCATTTCACATGCAGTTATTTTTTGTGACTGCGCTTTGCTCAATGTCCATGTTTGGCTCTGGAAACACAAAGTAGGTATAAAAATGATGTTGATCATCTGTTGCTTAGCTGCCTGTGAAATTTGTGGATGCCTTAACAATGGGGCTAGCTGGTAGGTTACAGCATTTGCTTTTAGCACTCTAGCCTCTACCTCTCTCTCTCTAGTTTTCCGTCTTCTGTGAATATGCTTCCTAAGTATTTGAATTCTTTCACTTGGTTTATTTTAGTGCCATTGACATGGATGTCTAGATTATAATGTTTTTTTTCCCATATTCATTATTTCTGTTTTAGTGTTGATTTTCATGTCATGCTTTACACAATTTTTTCAAGGTGTAAATATGATGTTGTATATATTGTTCATTTTGATGTATCAGGCACTGATCATCTGCAAAAGCAGTTCATTTATTTCATCATTATCTGAATTTAACTCTTGAGTTATTTTATCCATATATGCAATAAAGAGTAGTGGTGAGAGGACACAACCTTGTCTAACACCTGATGTAATGGAGACCCAGTCGGTCATTTCTTCTGTTGTTCTTACTGTACTCTGGCTATCTTAATATAAGGCCATGATATTACCTAATAGTTGTCCCTGGACGCCATATTCTTCAAACATCTTCCATAGTTTGCACCTGTTTACTGTATCAAATGCCTTTTCTTGGTCTATAAATATAAGCTGTTTACTTTGATTGTATTCAATTGTTTGTTCGCAGATCTGTCTTAGTGTAAATATTGCGTCTGTGCAGCTCTTACCTCTCCTAAACCCAAACTGGCTATTGCTTAACTGGGGTTCTAATATATGTCTTGCTATTCGCTCCAATATTTCTGCAAACATTTTTCCTATATGGCTCAAAAGAGAGATACCCTGTATGTTTCACATTCTCTTTTGTCTCCTTTGTTCTTCCATATTGGGACTATAATAGCTCTCTGCCAGTCATCTGGAGCCTCTTGTGCCTCCCAGGCTATGTTAAAATTCTGGTCAGCCATGTTATTGCTGTTATCTTACACGCAAGTAACATTTCTGTTGTTATACCATCTATCCCTGCTGCCTTCCATCTTTTGCTTTGATTTAGTGCCATTTCATCTTTGGTTTCTAAAATGTTCAATTGTTGGTATTTTCCATGTTTCATTTGAAATGTTTCTGTACCTTGTGTTTCGCAGTTTAACAGTTCAGTAAAATATTCTTTCCATCTGTCTTTAATATCTTTGCTGTTGGTAAGAGGTTTCCTAGACTTGTTATTTATAATGGTGACTGGATTGAATTGTTCTTCTCTTATCCTCATTGCCTTGATGCTTCTGTAAAATTTTCTTGGTGCCTTAGTGCATAGTTCCGTTAAATCTTCTTCATACTTTGCCCAAGATTCTGATTTAGATGACTTTACTTTATTTTTACTATTCATTCTTGCTGTTCTGTATTTGGTGTAGTCTCAATCTAATTTTTACTTTCGTCACCTGTGAAAACACTTTCTTTTCTTGTATAGACCTTTAACTTCGTCATTGCACCATGCTGTGTGTTTTCTGTGCTTATTTAACTTTCTAAGTCCACCATTGTCTTTCACTCTATCCATGATATTTGTTTTGAAGATTTGACATTCTTTATTTATGTTGCTTACTCCCTCTAGGGTGTTAAAAGCTGATGTAACTGCTCCTTCAATTTGATTCCTAGTTTCATTATTATTTAGCTTTTCAATATCTATTATTTCAATTTGTTGAGTTGTACTCCTGTCATATTTTCTGATTTATTTTTGTAGAAATAGTACCACTGGTCTATGATCAGAGTCTAATATTGCATTTGGGATGGCTAAAGCGTTTTGTATTCTCCATCTTTCAACTCTTTTTTGCTAGTATAAAGTCGATCTGTGATGCTTGATTAATATTATTCCATTTATACCAGGTCAATATCTGGCTCCTCCTCTGTTGGTAAAATGTATTAGTGATAAATAGATCATATTCTGCACATATATTAAGCAGGTGTTCCCCGTTGCAGTTGAATTTCGTTGTTGTGTCGCTGAATGGTACTAGATGTGTCTCCCATAGTGCTCTTCGCTCGCCGACTCTTCCGTTAAAATCTCCCATAATATATATGCTGGCAGTGTTGTTGACTTCACTAATGTTTTCACTTAATTCGTCGAAAAATGTGGTTCTTTCTTCTTCACTATATGAGTCATTGAATGGTGCATAAATCTGTATGTGTTCTTTCTTCTTCCTATATGAGTCATTCATGATGTTAAACTGTGTATTACTTTCTTCTTCACTATATGAGTCATTGCATGATGCATAAATCTGTATGTAAGTTACTTTCTTCTTCACTATATAAGTCATTGCATGATGCATAAATCTGTATGTAAGTTACTTTCTTCACTATGAGTATGCATGATAAACTGTAAGTTACTTTCCTCTTCACTATATGAGTCATTGCATGATGTATAAATCTGTATGTAAGTTACTTTCTTCTTCACTATATGAGTCATTGCATGGTGCATACATCTGTATGTAAGTTACTTTCCTCTTACCTTGCGCTGTTCTGATACGGATGATTCGTTCTGATGTATACTCTATTTCTAATATAAATTTGGCTGCAGTAGGGGCAATAATGAACCCGACTCCATGTTTGTTGTTTTCGCCTGGTTGTGTTCCTCGCCATGTAAATATGAAATCTTTATGTATTTTCTTAATACACTGTCCTTTTCTTCTAGTGTCGGCTACTCCCATGATTGTGATTTTATGTTGGATCATATATTCTACTATCTCTGTTGTTTTATCTCCTAATTCACAAATATTCCATGTCGCTATTCTAAACACTGGTGTTTTACGTATTGCTGTGTTCTGTGTTGGTGCTCTTCCGCCGGCTTTGTTATTGTGTGTTTATTTTGAGCGTGTTGTTACCGCGTTTCTTCCTAAGTATTACCCACAATTCCTGAGCAATGGGGTTTGAACAAACAAATCCTCTACCGGTTTGCTGGACCTGTCGTAGATTCATCCTTGTTTGAACACTTGATGTTAAGGAAAACACACTAATAAAACATTCCGAAACACTGCTAGTGCTAATGAATACTGCTCACACCGCCATTACTATTCGAACTTAGAACACAAGAGTACCTGGTTCAAACTCTGCGCGGACATTTTGAAGCAAATGTGTTCCGGGGATATTTACGAACGGTAAATATAGACATCATCACCCAGAAAGCAATGGCAAACTACTGAACGTATAAGCGGTGCTTATAAAATAAATTTATGTAATGTGGTTGATGACAACGTCATGTAAAGAATATGCTCCGCAGGATAATGAGTTTGACGCAGAAAAAAATAATTTTCTTTGTTAATTAAGTTAGAGTAATTATTTGATAATGGACTAGTCAGGCTATGAATGTAGATCTATTGTAATGATTAAACAAAATTAAATTGCATGGTTGTTGTGACAACGGCGGCCATCTTTAAAAGATATTATTAGAATCCTAAAATTTACAAAACAAACAAATATATTGATAAATAAAGGATTATTCATAAACTATTAGCATATCAAAGCTACTGACACATTTATTTTCCGTAAATTCTCCAGAAATATTTAATTTTTATTTGTAAACTTATGCTTGAGAAAAAAACCGCACAAAATGTGTCATCATTTCACAATGCAAATTAATTATTAAATCGAATATTCGAAAAAATGTCATTTAAAACGCATCAGTTGCTACATAATTGTATGTAGGATACTCAGATTCCGCATATCTATCTTTTGTATATGTTAACATTCAGGGATTTCCGACACATACCAAATGGAAACAAATGATTTTGAGAAAATTAAATTTGAAATTTGAAAGAAAAAAGGTTGGAATTGGGCATTTATTATAAATTTTGTAATGTTAATATGAAAACAAAATAACATAATTTTGTAATGTTAATATTAAAACAAAATAACATAATTTTGTAATGTTAATATTAAAACAAAATAACATAATTTTGTAATGTTAATATTAAAACAAAATAACATAATTTTGTAATGTTAATATGAAACCAAAACAACATAATTTTGTAATGTTAATATGAAAACAAAACAACATAATTTTGTAATGGTAATATGAAAACAAAACAACAGAATTTTGTAATGTTAATATTAAAACAAAATAACATAATTTTGTAATGTTAATATTAAAACAAAACAACATAATTTTGTAATGTTAATATTAAAACAAAATAACATAATTGTGTGCGTAATCGATAGTACGAATGTTGTATTTTATATAACTACACATTTTGAAAAATCGATATTTTGACCAAAACTAATATTTTCTACAGAGCCTAACCCAAAATTAGAATTAAACATATGATTACAAAATTCATTTCTAACATATTACCCCCTCCCCGCACCCATGTATTATTTTAGATATACGCGCAACAAAGATGTCAGCTCTTGTCAATATTATTATTGCTGTGGGAATTATTTGTGTTTCTCTTGGAGTCATTTTTGGAGCAGCTAGTGGGCGAACATTACGTACAAGTATGTATATAGCTAATATAATAAAATGATAATCAATGACATTTTTGTTGATATCATGTTGTTGTAAATATAGCTTCAATTTTGGTTTATTCACACGATAACTCTACACACTAGAATCATCATCATCTTCAAATAGCTTATCCACAGCAGAACTGTTCCATCCGAACAGTCCTTTGAAATTTCTCTCACCCATAGGACAGGTTGTGTGTGTTATCTTTCTGAATATAGTGTGTATCAGATAGACAGTGATACTGCGACCAAAGTTAAAAATGTTATTTAGCAAAGCTTAATTTGCAACTCTAGTTTCTCGTGTTGTTCATAAAAGGGAATAATACAATTGGTTTGTTCTTATGGAGTTATCCATTATCTACATCTTTATCAGGCAAATCATACACTTTCTGCTTTTAGGATACACTGTGAGGAGATGATTGCGAGTCTGTAGTAGAGGTTTAATAATGATATTCACACAGAAGAAATGTACTATCCGGTTATGTACTTGACTACTGGTCTTTAGTAGAGGTTTAACAATGATAATCACACAGAAGAAATGTACTGTTCTGCTCCGGATCTTTAGTAGAGGTTTAACAATGATAATCACACAGAAGAAATGTACTGTTCTGCTCTGGATCTTTAGTAGAGGTTTAACAATGATATTCACACATAAGAAATGTACTGTTCTGCTCTGGATCTTTAGTAGAGGTTTAACAATGATAATCACACAGAAGAAATGTACTGTTCTGCTCTGGATCTTTAGTAGAGGTTTAACAATGATATTCACACAGAAGAAATGTACTGTCTGGCTCTGTACTTGATTATTGGTCTTTAGTAGAGGTTTAACAATGCTATTCACACAGAAGAAATGTACTGCCTGGCTCTGCTTGATACTGGTCTTTAGTAGAGGTTTAACAATGATATTCACACAGAAGAAAATGTACTGTCTGACTCTGTACTTGATTATGTCTTTAGTAGAGGTTTAACAATGATATTCACACAGAAGAAATGTACTGCCTGGCTCTGAGTCTTTAGTAGAGGTTTAACAATGATATTCACACAGAAGAAATGTACTGCCTGGCTCTGTACTTGGATACTGGTCTTTAGCAGAGGTTTAACAATGATATTCACACAGAAGAAAATGTACTGTCCTCTGTCTGATTGTCTTTAGCAGAGGTTTAACAATGATATTCACACAGAAGAAATGTACTGCCTGCTCTGTCTTGATTGTCTTTAGCAGAGGTTTAACAATGATATTCACACAGAAGAAATGTACAGCCTGGCTCTGTACTTGGATACTGGTCTTTAGCAGAGGTTTAACAATGATATTCACACAGAAGAAATGTACTGCCTGGCTCTGAGTCTTTAGTAGAGGTTTAACAATGATATTCACACAGAAGAAAATGTACTGCTGGCTCTGTACTTGATACTGGTCTTTAGAGAGGTTTAACAATGATATTCACACAGAAGAAATGTACTACCTGCTCTGTCTTGGATACTGGTCTTTAGTAGAGGTTTAACAATGATATTCACACAGAAGAAAATGTACTGTCTGACTCTGATGTTATTGGTCTAGAGGTTTAACAATGATATTCACACAGAAAAATGCACTGTCTGGCTCTAGGTCTTTAGTAGAGGTTTAACAATGATATTCACACAGAAGAAATGCACTGTCTGGCTCTAGGTCTTTAGTAGAGGTTTAACAATGATATTCACACAGAAGAAATGCACTGTCTGGCTCTAGGTCTTTAGTAGAGGTTTAACAATGATATTCACACAGAATAAATGCACTGTCTGGCTCTAGGTCTTTAGTAGAGGTTTAACAATGATATTCACACAGAAGAAATGCACTGTCTGGCTCTAGGTCTTTAGTAGAGGTTTAACAATGATATTCACACAGAAGAAATGTAGAAATCCTTGACATTTGTTAATGCATTTTGTATTGCAATTGTTTTAGGTTACGCATGTGAACCTTTGGATGATACTCTCCCTGATGTAGATAAAGGTAAAGAAATATTACATTAGCTCTGTGTTATATCAATTTTGTCTAAGCCGTTTGTCTGTCATACTAAAATCTTCTGGGTTCAAATTTGGACAGAGACACATGTGCGATTTTGTTATGAAGCCACTATGATTTTGCCGGAGCTACGGAGTTCGAGCAATGCTATCTCTGCTGGTAGAGACAGAGCTATATTTGGAAATCCGGTGCAATGAAGTCAATCTTTCGACTTTAAAGAACAAATTAAATTTAATATAAATTAAATGATTCCCTACATAAATATTTTAGCCCGTAGACATAATAATTTTTTCTTTCTAAAAAATTGAGGACATATCTGTATAGAGTTGTTAATTGACCTGAAAAAGTAACACTTCGTATCGATGAACGTATAATTTATGGTATATCAAGTTGAAGGGAAATAGATGCACTTGATAAATATGCTGACATCATTGGTAAACATAATGCAGCGCTTTCTAAGAAATCAATAAAATTCAAGTATTATCCAAAAAACAATTAGAAAGCTCTCTCTCTTTCTCTCTCTCTCTCTCTCTCTCTCTCTCTCTACGAGTGAGTTGAATGTAATTGTATGTATGTCTGTTGACATTAATTGAAGATATCTGGACATACTACGGACTTGAAATTTGGCAAGAGGGTAGCTTTCATAGATGGGACCATTTAACAATTATAAAACCGGACTATTGGTTCGGCTCTATAACTATATTCCAACTGAACGAAATGGTCATGAAAAATTACAAACCGAAAAGTTCTATACATTTTGTCCGTCCGGTCAATGTTACAGGATGATCAAGTCACATGTGACGCTAATATTTGATGATATGTGTTGGTATTTTGGCAATGGCCGAATGGATTGGATGCTTGGCTGCCATGTGTGAGACCCTGGTTCAATTCACCAGAAGGCTCAATAATTTTTTTATAACTTTTGTTTTTATTAACACATCTGTTCACTATTCGAAAAGCTCAGAATATGAATAAATTTAATTTGCCAATTGTTATTTATTAAACTTTCACTGGAATTCTATTGTATCATGTTTCTCTGTCAATCGGAATGAGGGACATTTTAATCGTATATGGTCAACTGACAAATATTTCCCACCAAGCCTAGAGAGAAAACGTATTGTTAAGGGAAAAGTATCCGTTTTGAGGAGACGTACATGTTTCTTTAATATGCTCAGTCTGGCACTGTTTGATACTACAGTTTCGTAGATATATCGAAACTAATGAAGTAAGAGATAAGCGGTAGGAGAATGATCGGAAAAGAAAAGTGAAGGCCAGAAAAATGGAGAAAGAAGAGGAAAGATTAGTTATTAGGACAGACTACAGGCGTCGGAGGAGTGTAAAGGCGATTGATGAATTAAATAAAGAGGAACGACTTAGCAAATCAGCGGAAAAGGACTAAATTCCCGCGCGAAGAAAGGTTACAACTGCTCGATGGTGATACAAAATGTCCACTTACCAATGATAAGTATGCATATCCAATTGTATTCTGTAAAATTAAAAAATAGAAGCTGAAGGGACAAATGCACAAAAACAATGATCACATTACGTAAAACGTTTGAAAGACAAAGGTTTGAATATCTGAATAGTATATATGAGTTGGCTGTTCAGTTAGTGTGTACAACTAAACTAGATTGAATACATAATATATATATATTTCGATATCAAAGCTGAAAAAGATCAAGCTGCCTTTTGTAAAGAGTTGGAAGAATCGCTAGAGATCTTACGTGTATCCCTTGACAAAAAATACAAGTTAGATGTTTCTAAACGGAAAGGTAAGTAGTACACAACTGACTTCTCTCATAAATTTTTCAACAGCAACAACATCTGGAATAACAGTTGTAGATGCAGGATGTTTTTAATTACATTTTTTAAGCAGGTTGGAAAGCTAGTAGATTTCAAATAATACCCAACATTCAGTAACTCTGAGAACGATATTACAGCGACAGATACGAGATTCGTGAGGAGAATACTCAATGCACCAGGTAAAGAGAAAAATCAAAGGATACAATCAGGCCCAAATTGGGTCTAAAAGCAGAAGAAGGATTTACCCAGGCAACATGTCATAGTTCAGGCATATTCTCGTCATACAGTATACAGCAACAACATGCTATGATACACAGTATAAATGAAAACGGAGATAAGATTTACATGCATGCACTGAACTGATGAAATAGTAGAGCAACTGAAATCCTCTTTATATGTCGGGCATAAGAGATCTATCTCTGGCACCTAATACTTCATCTCGACACTGCAAGGGAACAAAAGGGATGAGATGAGACCTAATACTTCATCTCGACACTGCAAGGGAACAAAAGGGATGAGATGAGACAGATGAATATTATTAAAAGCCGCCCGTATGGTGCCGGGGCCCGCAAAGTAAGCAACGAATAGTATCACTGCAAGCTACAATATATCTCGTCAAAAGCAGCTGATGTAGGCCCTAGAGATACTACCCTAGTAAATAAAAAGCATCGTAAAAATCTAATATGCTGGCCTACTTGTAGGTGCATAACTGGCACAACGTACACTCGCTCTTAGGCTCAGATCACATACAAATCACACGTTGACAAGTGGTCTATAGGGAGCGTTTGAAGAAGAAGAATTACAAGAAACTTACTAGACAACTGTTACAATTTCTAATTCACAACTTTCCAAATCAAATCGAAATTTATATTCAAAGTTCACTAAATGCTGTAAATATCGAAATAGGGGGAAGACTGCAGTAAAACTATAGTACTTTGTTTGTACATGTTTCACTAAATGATGTAACCACTTTCAACATTTTTTTTTAAAGATATCAATAACAGCATTATAATTACTTTAATGTACATTTTCTTTTCTCTCTCTCTCTCTCTCTCTCTCTCTCTTTCTCTCTCTCTTTTTCTCTCATTCTCTCTGTTAGCACAATGATAAGAACAATGCGAATCTGATTTCTTTCATATTAGTAGTCTTCTTCTTCTTCTTCACGTTCGTTCTTTACGACCAATTTTAATCACTCTTTGTGATATGTTTGATCTTTGCCAAGAACGTGTATACGTTGCACATTGGTTTGGTGGGCCCCTAAACGCATAGACTTCTACACGTTTAGGATCCATGCATCCGATTTCAGCCAAACCTTCTGAGTCGCCTCTTACAACATCCGTGGCAGGTAACAGTGGTTCTATTCTTTACACCCAAATTTGGGCCCCAGTAACCACTCGGGTGATATTAGTAGTTAAAACTAGTTTTGGTTCTATCTGGATGTTACCCTATTGGTCATGTGTACTCATCCACATTGTTATCTGGAGAATTGTCTGCAAGTTACTAGAAACTCCTGTTCTAGTAGACATAATGTGTTCTGGATGAACCTTCTATTAGTGAAGTATCTCAATCTGGTTTGTCACGGTAGGATATACATACCAGACATTTCGAAACTTTCTTAAGTTTATCGTTGAAGACATATATCACAGGTCATATTCAAGGCTTACAACGAAGTAAATACAAGTAGAGACTATGACATGTCTCGATACGAACTTGGATGAGGACATCATGCTTTCTACACGTATTGAACACCAATATCAATTATTTGATAAAATCTGTACAGCAAAACAATTGATATTTACAGTTTAGTCTAGTACCTTGATAAGATCTTCAATGAATTAAAATCTAAACAACATCTTTTAGAACACAATTCTGCTGTCTAAACTTACATATGCTGGTTCTCTCTCTCTCTCTCTCTCTCTCTCTCTCTCTTTCTCTTGTTATCCACCAATGTCAGCACTTTATCCATCATATAGCTTGTTCTGAGCAGAACTTATCCACCTCAACTGTCCTCCGGAATTTCTCTCTCTCATATGCCAGATCAGGGTTCATGATGGTCTTCTCCAGCCCTTCGTATCTTTTTATATGTCCAAAAAACGTCAATTGTCTTCCTCTTTCTTGTTTCAAGCATCAGCCAGTTTTTTTTTAAATTTTGAGTTCTTTCTGTATAGATTTATTTCTTCTCTACTCTGTCCATGATATACGAAGGACTCTTCTATAAGACTTATATTCAAAAGCACATATAGGTTTTTTCACTGTCTTCTTGGAAAGAAACTTCTGTATTCCTGATAAGTTAAAGTAGTTATGACTCTCCATGTAAGAGTACAAGAACATACTATTTATACTGACCTTGTCTTTCTTACATTTCCCCGAGGATATGGGACACTCCACTCTATGTTTTGACAAACATGGTCAATTCATGGTAAGCACTATCATGTGCATTGTCTTCTTAGTTTAACTCACTACGTTCAACCCACACTTTATCATGGTAATCTTACAGTATCTTTTAAATCAAGTCAAATATTTCACATACCTGGGGAGCATTTTTGTCAGCAAATGGAAGACTAACTAATGAAATTCAACACAGATGCAACGAAGCAAATCAAATGATAGGGCAAATGGCGCCAATTTTAAGATGTAAACATGTCACCATGAACACAAAAAGAGCAATGTTCAACACAATCTTTCTCCCACATTATGTTACCAGTGCCAAACCTGGACGCTGACAACAAACGATAGAAGAAAACTAGTCACAACAGAGATGAAGTGTCTACCCAGAATGCTGGGTGTAACAAGAAGAGACCGGTTGAGAAATGAAGACATCAGGAAAACAGTGGGTACAACATCAGTACTAGACTTCATCAAGAAACAACAAATTAAATGGTTCGGCCATGTAAGCAGATCACCATCAGACAGTGCACCCCAAAGAGCAATGCTGCTCCGATACAATGGGTACACAGCAAAAGGCCGACCACGCAAAAGATGGACCTCAGAGATAACAGAGGCGACGAAAGAGACTATCTACGAAGCGCATACTAGTGCCAGTTTTAGAAATCTCTTCCTGACCTGACGCTGTGAGGCAAACAGATTCGAGAAAGAAGAAGAAGACAGCATCATTATGAATGTATACAATATATAATACATATATAATTGTTTTTATTTTGATAGATATTTCAGATCACAGTGTTTAACATGCAGAGGGCTTCTAGTGTTTTCAACAGACTAACATGGACACATACTGCATTAGCTCTATTTTAGTATATCAACAGCATGTTCACTAAACATATTAATTTAATATTAGAAAGCTTGACTGTGGGTTCATTATTATGAGTGACCACTATTATTCACACAGAGACTGTTCATATTAACATTGCAAGGGTAATGGTCAACAGTTTAACTTTACACATGATTGCCTTTACGTGAGCAGATAGGGAACATTCATCCAGATTTCAACTTAGATTGATTGACTCCCATAAGCTGATGGAAGCGCCACTGTGTATTTAATTTAAATCTATATTAAAGAAAATTCATTTACCTCCACAGAAAATGGTATATTACTCATAACAAACGGTTAATAATTAAGGAGACTGCAGTTTAATTTGTACATACGCCTGCAATGATTTTGTTATAGTTAATTTGATTTCGTTATAGTTTATTTGATTGTGTTATAAGTTGATTTGATTGTGTTATAGTTGATTTTATTGTGTTATAAGTTGATTTGATTGTGTTATAGTTGATTTCATTTTGTTATAGTTGACAAATTGTATTGGAGGATGTATAGTCTACGAAATAAATGCAAGCTGTTGTTGTGACACTTAATAAGTGTTAGTGTTTTGTGTTTTATAACTTTCCAGCACCGTCAATCACACAATTGCCAGGATTCTAAACTAGGTATTCAAAGCAAAGAGTACAATATCTTCACAGCTGCAGCAGTTGTTTGTCATTGGTTGTTTGTGACTGCTTGTTTGTGACTGCTTGTTTGTGACTACTTGTTTGTCACTGCTTGTTTGTGACTGCTTGTTTGTGACTGCTTGTTTGTGACTGCTTGTTTGTGACTGCTTGTTTGTGACTGCTTGTTTGTGACTGCTTGTTTGTCTCTGCTTGTTTTTCTCTGCTTGTTTGTCACTGCTTGTTTGTGACTGCTTGTTGTGACTCTTGTTTGTGACTGCTTGTTTGTGACTGCTTGTTTGTGACTGTTTGTATGTGACTGCTTGTTTGTCACTGCTTGTTTGTCACTGCTTGTTTGTCACTGCTTGTTTGTCACTGCTTGTTTGTCATTGTATGTTTATCATTGTTTGTTTGTCAGTGTATGTTTGTCACTGTTTGTTTGCCAGTGTCTGTTTGTCACTGCTTGTTTGTCAGTGTCTGCTTTGTTTGTCGCTGTTTGCTTGTCAGTGTCTGTTTGTCACTGTTTGTTTGTCAGTGTCTGTTTGTCGCTGTTTGTTTGCCATGTCCGTTTGTCACTGATTGTTTGTCATTGTCTATTTGTCACTGCTTGTTTGTCGTTGTCTGTTTGTCGCTGATTGCTTGTCAGTGCTGTTTGTCATGTTTCTTTGCCAGTGTCCTGTTTGTCACTGTTTGTTTGTCAGTGTCTGTTTGTCGCTGCTTGTTTGTCAGTGTCCGTTTGTCACTGATTGTTTGTCATTGTCTGTTTGTCACTGCTTGTTTGTCAGTGTCTGTTTGTCACTGCTTGTTTGTCAGTGTATGTTTGTCACTGCTTGTTTGTCATTGTCTGTTTGTCACTGATTGTTTGTCATTGTCTGTTTGTCACTGTTTGTTTGGTTACAGCATTTGTTTTTTGCACTCTAGCTATCATATTTCTGTCTAGTTTTCCATCTTCTTTGAATACACTTCCCAAATATTTGAATTCTTGCACTTGGTTGATTGCGATGTCATTGACGTGGATGTCTAGTTTATTATGTTTTCTTATAACTTGTTATGTCCGCAGTTCTCTTTCACTATATCCAGGAATCTTTGTTTTGAAGATTTGTCATTATTTATCAATATTGTTTACTCTATTCAGTGTGTTAAAGGCTGCTGTTACTTATCGCTCAATTTGATTCATTATTATTTAGTTTTTCAGTATATATTATTTCAGTTAGTTGATTGTACTCCTGTCTTGTTTTCTATTTGGTTTCTCTAGTTATAGTACCATTGGTCTATGATCAAAGTACAATATTGCATTTGCGATGGCTCTAGTATTTTTTATTCTCCATCTTTCACTCATTTTTGCTAGTATACCGTGGATCTGCGATATTTGGTTAAAAGTTGGAAGACCCACCCAGAACAAGGGTTGTCTTTTTTACAAATTCACAGAAAAAAAACTAACAAACATATTATCATACAATTTGGCTACATGTTGTACAAGACATTGTTGTGGATGATAAACTACGTTTAGTTTATGTATTTTAATTATTTATTTTAAAAATAATTAATTTTCATGAAAATATACTGTAAAAGACCTATCCTTCATCGTGCAGTGAATTTAGAAAAACATAATAAGTGCAAAGAATGCCAAACTTGCATATAATGTACAAATCACCCAATATCGTGAACCTCCAAACAATGTCTAACTCAATTGTTTTTGCTGATATGGTTTTTGCAATGTAACCCTTTCAAATAAAAAATAATTTCAAATTAGGACAGCAATATCTCTGCTTATATACAGTTTAGACAAAAAGTGGAGATTCATGCTCTATAATTATGGGTGATACGTACATCATTTGCTAATTGGGCATTCTTTGCACTTCTTATACAGGGTGTTCAAGATAATTGCAGTCCCATTGACAAATCGAAAGTTGCCAGATAACCTATCGCGTTGTATTTATTTACTATCTAAACTGGTTCTGACTAGCTCGTCCTACGTCACATTTGTTCATCGCCCCTTCCCGCACTACAATTACACACCGTCACACAACCTTGACCTATACTACGTCATAACTGAACCTTCTCATTTCCATACATATATATCAAGTTAGCTCCATTCATAGGCTGCTTTTAAGTTGAACACCCTGTATTTGTGAAATTCACCGCACGATAGGGGGTTTACAATATATTTTAAGAAAATTAATAATTTTAAAAATAACTATTTACAATGCATACACTAAACGTTGTTTATTATTAAAAACAATGTCCCTTGCAACATGTGACCAAACTGTGTGACAAAATGTTTATAATTTTTTTTCTGTGAATTTGTAAAAAAATGACAACCCTTGTTTTGTGTGGGTCTCCCGCCTTATTGTTCCGTTTATACCAAGTCAATATCTGGCTTCTGCTATTCTGGCAAAATTTATTTCTGACAACTAGATCATACCCGTTCAGAAAGCAATGACAAACTACTGAACTTAATAATCCCTAGAAAAATCACAAACAGCGTTAAAAAGCTGAGGTTCATTCACAAAGCCATGTAAAGGATATGTAATTAACTAACTAGATCATATCCTGCACATAAATTAAGCATGTGTTCGCCGTTGCTGTTGCATTTTGTTGTTGTGCTACTGAATTTACATCGGTGTGCTTCCTATGGTGCTCTTCACTCGCCATATCTTGCAATGAAATATCCAATAACATATATCTTATCAATGTCTTTACTAGTAGTTTCAGTTAATTGATTGAAGAATGTGTTTCTTTCTTTCTTCACAGTATGAATAATTCCTTACGTGGGGCATACATTTGTATGTATGTTACTTTTCTCTTACCGTGAGCGGTTATGAAATGAATAACGCTCCCTGATATAAAATATATTTTGCTATCGCAGTGGAAAGGATAAATCCGACACCGTGTTTGTTATGTTCCTATGGCTGTGTTCCTCGTTTTATTCTTCTTCTTTTGTCGTCACACTGCTACCGGGTTGTTGTCTTGCGCTGTTCTGATGGCTTGGGTGATTGTTATGTTTACTCTTTGACAGGATTCTACTACACCACTTTTCCTCTTTTTCGTGGTCTTCCTCTAGCCTTCTTTCCTTATGTTCTGTTGTAGAAGACTCTGTATACTGTGGAGTTTTAATGCATTTTTATTAAGTGGCCAAACCACTTCATTCTTTGTTTCTCAATGTAATTCAAGCAAGGTTCTGTGCCAACTTTCTTTCTTATGCTGATGTTGGTGATCTTTTCTGGTGTTGTTGGTAACTTTAGGCAGGCAGCGCATTTCCCATGTAGTTACTTTTTGTGACTGCGCTTTAGTCATTGTCCATGTTTGACTCTGGTAACACAAATCGTCATATAAGTACAAAATCTGTATGTATTTTCTTGACAACCCTGTCCTTTTTTCTAGCATTAGTTATTTCCGTGATTGTGATTTTATATTTGATCATATACTCTACTATCTCTGTTTCTGTATCTCGCAATTCACAGATAATCTAAGTCGCTATCTGAAATGCTCTTGTTTTGCGAATTGTTAAGTTATCATGTGTTGTTACAACTTCTGCCCGCTTTGTTATAATGTGTTCGTTTTAAATGCTGCTGTTATCATGTTGTTCTTTAGTTTTGCCCATAATACCTGAGTAATAGAGTTTGTAAAAACTAATTCTCAACAGGTTTGCTGTACCTTTCGTAGATTCACACTGGTTTGAACATTTGATATTATAGAAACACACGAATAACATATTCTAATACACTTTTGCGATGTGGCTTTGGACACTAAGAGAGCAATGTTCAAACGCATATTTGTAACACCTATGTTCTGTCAGTGCCATACCTGGACTGACAACAAATGAGAAAAAAATAATCCAAACGCAGAGATGAAGTGTTTACGACGAATTATAAATATAACATGAAGAGATAAAATCAGAAGCGACGAAATCACAAAACCAGTGGGATCATTGCTGGTTCTACAATATATTTTCAAACAACAAGTCAAATGGATCGGATAGGAAATCAAGGTTACCACAAGACAGTCTCCCACAAAGAGCACTACCACTCATATATAATGGCAATATATCCAGAGGATGACCTCGTAAAGGATAGATCATCGGAATATTCTAGGCACTAAATTACACCTCGTACAATGTGCATAGGTAGGCTCTTTCCATATGCCTCTTTACCTTGTACAACGTGCATAGGTAGGCGCGTTCCATGTGCCTCTTTACCTTGTACAACGTGCATAGGTAGGCTCGTTCCAGGTGCCTCTTTACCTTGTACAAAGTGCATAGGTAAGCTCGTTCCAGGTGCCTCTTTACCTTGTACAAAGGAATAGGTAGGCTCGTTCCAGGTGCCTCTTTATCTTGTACAAGTGCATAGGTAAGCTCGTTCCAGGTGCCTCTTTATCTTGTACCAAGTGCATAGGTAGGCTCGTTCCAGGTGCCTCTTATTTGTACCAAGTGCATAGGTAAGCTCGTTCCAGGTGCCTCTTTATCTTGTACCAAGTGCATAGGTAGGCTCGTTCCAGGTGATTCTTTATCTTGTACCAAGTGCATAGGTAAGCTCGTTCCAGGTGCTTCTTTATCTTGTACCAAGTGCATAGGTAGGCTCGTTCCAGGTGCATTTTTATCTTGTACCAAGTGCATAGGTAAGCTCGTTCCAGGTGCTTCTTTATCTTGTACAAAGTGCATAGGTAGGCTCGTTCAGGTGCTCTTTATCTTGTACCAAGTGCATGGTAGGCTCGTTCCAGGTGCTTCTTTATCTTGTACAAGTGCATAGGTAGGCTCGTTCCAGGTGCTTCTTTATCTTGTACAAAGTGCATAGGTAAGCTCGTTCCAGGTGCCTCTTTATCTTGTACCAAGTGCATAGGTAGGCTCGTTCCAGGTGCCTCTTTATCTTGTACCAAGTGCATAGGTAAGCTCGTTCCAGGTGCTTCTTTATCTTGTACCAAGTGCATAGGTAGGCTCGTTCCAGGTGCATTTTTATCTTGTACCAAGTGCATAGGTAAGCTCGTTCCAGGTGCCTCTTTATCTTGTACAAAGTGCATAGGTAGGCTCCTTCCAGGTGCTTCTTTATCTTGTACAAAGTGCATAGGTAAGCTCGTTCCAGGTGCTTCTTTATCTTGTACAAAGTGCATTGGTAGGCTCGTTCCAGGTGCTTCTTTATCTTGTACAAAGTGCATAGGTAGGCTCGTTCCAGGTGCTTCTTTATCTTGTACCAAGTGCATAGGTAGGCTCGTTCCAGGTGCTTCTTTATCTTGTACAAAGTGCATAGGTAGGCTCGTTCCAGGTGCTTCTTTATCTTGTACCAAGTGCATAGGTAGGCTCGTTCCAGGTGCTTCTTTATCAGTGTGACGACAAATGGCATAACGGCGATAGAGAATAGATATATATAGAATGCGCTTTTGAAGAGAAGAAAGGCTGTTCACTCCGCCATAAATGTGTTATGTATATGTTATCTTGTTCTATCTTGTGGGTTCTAGTTGGTCATATCTTTATCTAACAGATATGTTTTGCGGTGTTTTTATTTCTACTTCAGCATGATCTTGACCACAGCAACCATCATGTACCAACGGTCACAGACAAATACGGGCCTAACACCATATTACCCAATATACCTTAAGATATAAAAAAGGGTTTCTTTCTATTCTTAATTTACTTCTACTTTTATTTTCTATGGGATCTTCTATGCAGGAAAGTACGGTTTATTTTCTCAGTATGATGCAAGTCTTCGAAATGCCGCTCCTTACATTTTCTTTCTTTAAAATAACCTTCATTTGTAATGTTGATTTCGCTGCTTATGATGCCCACCTTACGGTTACGCCTGATGCGGATGCCTCTCTGTATCATAGCACAACACAACCCTGCTTGTATGATGTGTGCAGATCAAGTATTATGTATGGCCTTTTTCATCTTTACAGACGGTCAATTGGCAAGTGTTTTACTGTGACAACTTCTGAGTTTTCGCTTTTCTCTTGTCGTTCAGCTCATACATAAGTCTCTTCTCAAAAACTCTGCGCCCTTTCGTAATTTGGCTTTCCACACAACTCTGTCATCAGCTAGTCCCTCCCATGTGCTGGATCTATAGAAAAGTTTTTCATTGAGGCTTTGCAGACATCTTTATATCTGAGCAGTGGTCTGCCCTGGTGCCTCTTCCTCTCCGAAAGTTCACAAAACAACATTTGTTTTGGTATGGTATACATAAAGGCTTACTCTGCTCTCTGCACTTCTCTTGTAGCTGTCGAAGGGTAAATATCATGTCAGTTGTTGACCGTCCAGCTCTGAATCCACATTGCGACTCTGGGAGAACACGCTTGCTAGTTTATGTAGTTGTTTAGAAAGGACTAGTGCAAAAGTCTTGCCTGTGACACTTAAAAGGGAGATGCCTCTGTAGTGTTACAATCCTCTTTATCCCCTATTGTTTTTATAGAGTGTCACTATCTTTGCATCTCTCAATCACGTATTATAGTAGTTGTATCTACATTATTCGTCATGTTGTCTATTAATATTTTCTTATCTACTATGGTACTATGCTTGACCATTTAATTTAGTTATACATGTTCATTCTGATTTTTAGCTTTTTTGCTTCACAATTTTGTGTTTTTGGCATAGATTTTGCTTGCTTTCCTTATTCTCAAGATAATCTGCATCCATTCCTTTTGCTGTCTTTTGCTGGTTCATATGAAATTATGTCTAAACCAATTTATATGTCTCCTTGATAGAGTTTCATTTTCCTTTTTGCCAATTTATATAGAATCAGATTTCTCCTCCAATGCATGAAATATATTTATTTTGTTCACTATGTATTTGCTGACATTACCTTTCCCATTCAGAAGACAAATATTGAAGTGTGTACCAGATTGCAACTACTTAACATTAATTATATTTAGCATTTTGTTAGACAAGCACATCAAGACCAAAAGGCATATGAAATGATATGTGGGAAATATCACAAATTGTCAACAGAAATTACAAAAAAGAAAGCGACACAAAAAAACACCTGTAAATAGAAAAAACAATAAACAAGTCACAGTTTAATACTAAATATAATTAAAAATAAAACAATAATAACAAATAAATTAAAACAGCAGAACAGAGAAAATGAAATAGAAATGAAACTCAAATTGTCTCTTCTATAATTGTGCTATTAGATTGACCATTTTTATTGGTTAAATTGCTCATCATAGCTCTGAGCAGATGAAATAATCATGTCGTCTAGATACAACCATTGTTAAATATATCCATTGGTTTTAAATGAAAGATTTTGTGTATGTATACTGCTCCAATGTTTGCAGTAAATCTTATGTCATTGGTGATTTATATAAACCTTTGAACATTTCTTAGTATTGATGTTAGTGGACTGTTAAAATCCATTTATCAAAAACACAAGTTTGACATTTTCTTCTTTTCTATAATTCTGGTGTGCCTCACAGCGCCAGGATAAGAAGAGATTTCTAGAATGGACGTTTGTGTGCGCCTCAGTAATATTGATACTAACTGCTTCTGTTATTTATGTCTTTCATATTTCACATGGACAACTTTTTGCTTTGTATCCACCAGTATCGGAGTAGCATTGCTTTTTGAAGCGCACTGTCTTTTTGTAATATGATTATATGTCCGAACCACTCATTTTATTGTTCCTTGATGAAGTTCAGTATTGATGGTGTACCCACATTTTTTTCCTGATGCCTTTATTTCTAAACCGATCTCTTCTTGATACTTTCAGCATTACACTACTGAAACTGTAGGTACTCAAAACAGATTTGTTTTTTCTTTTGTGACATGTGTGTTTATTTTATTCTTGGTTCATATTTTTTTATTTTTGCATCACATTTTATATTATGTTCTATGTCCCAGAGTGAGAGCCGCAGTAGTTATTAGTGAACTTGCTTCCTATGTCCCAGAGTGAGAGCCGCAGTAATTATTAGTGAACTCGCTTCTTAATCTAGTGGTTTGGGTTCAATTCCATAGTGGGCGTGGCATTTTTTCTGACGGTAATGGCTCTCAGGTCGACCCAGCCTCAATTTGGTACCAGAAAAGTACCGGGAAGGAAAGGCGGTCGGTGTGATGCTGACACATCACCCATCGTGTGCCGATGGAAAATACATGTCTAAAACTATTTTACCTAATATAACTTGAGGTAGGGAAAATGGTTCCTTTACTACCTTTACTTGGCTGAAACCGGATGCACATGTCCTAAATGTGTAGAAGTCTATGCGTTTAGGGGCCTACCAAACCAATGTGCAACGTATACACGTTCTTGACAAAGATCAAGCGTATCACAAAGAGTGATAAAGATTAGTCGTAAAGAACTAACGGATAGAAGAAGAAGACTACCTTTACTTTCCTATATGCCAAGAGTAAACACTTTACTTTCCTATATGCCAAGAGTAAACACTTTACTTTCCTATATGCCAAGAGTAAACACTTGAAGCTCTGGTCAGAAAAAGAATTTTATGCTATAAAATATCTATTTTTACATTTTACTTTGGTATAAACATATGGAGATATAGGGGAAAACTATAACATATAGCTCAACACAAATGCACATACCATCATCATTATATGGGTAAATATTCTTCAGTGGCTGTATTTCCAGAACGAAGACAATGATGACAATAAATGCAATCAATATGTCTTGTTGTTCATTATATATGCACAAATTGCAACAAATAAATGTATCTAAAATTAAGTAAGTTATGTCAATCAAAATTAATTGTCTCATTAAAGCAGTAAGTCAGTTTCTAAATGATGAAGCAATCAACAACAAACTATCTAGCCTAGAGGACAGCAGTAAAAGTGAATAGAATATATGATGAATTGGTAACAAGAAAATTACCGTTGTATATCAGCAAAAATACATCATAAAAATAAAATTACAAGAGACTTTTTGAGCAATGTATCTTAATCAAGATATCAGCTCCTAATGATGAATCTTAATCAAGATACCAGCTCCTAATGATGAATCTTAATCAAGATACCAGTTCCTAATGATGAATATATCACACAACCAGGAAGTGTAGATGACACAAAAACTAGATATGTAATATAATAGTGTGTTTCATGATTGTCCTGCCCAGGTAAGAATAAAGTCAGATAAAGGATTATGGAATATATCTGAGATCAGTATACTAGTGACACATGACACATGAATCCAGTGGGTCACAGGAAAAATTACCGACATATTGTCAGTATTATTATGAAAGACGACCGAATGGTTACCTGGGCCCAAATTTGGGGTATAAAGAATAGAAACACTGTTACCTGCCACGCATGTCGTAAGAGGTGGATAAAAAAAGGTTTGGTTGAAATTGGATGTACGTGTCCTAAACGTATACAAGTCTATGCGTTTAGGGGCCTACCAAATAAATGTGCAACGTATACACGTTCTTGGCAAAAGAACAAACATATCACAAAGAGTGATTACATTTGGTCGTAAAGAACGAACGCAAAGAAGAAGAAAAAGAAGAAGAAGAGTATGAAAAAGACACATATGTGAGAATTGCCATTAGCTAAGCTTGGTCATCAAGGTTGTGAATAGTCAAGGATAAATGACAAACGTGGAACAGGAGGGTTGGAGATGAGTGTGCAAGATGATATATAAATGTAAGTTAGAACAGTAATTGAGATCAATATCACCATACATCTTTATTCTGGACAACTCATTTAATCTCTTCTATGGAATTCAGTTTCATATGTGTCACCTGTCCTAGTAAAATTAGTTTCGTTTTCAATTTCTAATGAACACATTTCATCACACTTCAATGTTTGCTTTGTAATTCTTTGATCATTTCTTCTCAGTGTACATCCCTTTCCTCTTTCTTATTACATCAAAAAGTGATTACAGCTTAGAAAACTAAAACTACAACTAAAATATTCTAGAATGGATACGAATGAGCAGTAACCATTTAGAAGTGAAGGACTAAACAATTAGTAACCTTCAAGAAATGACAGGACTAAACTATTAGTAACCTTCAAGAAATGACAGCACTAAACTATTAGTAATCTTCAAGAAGTGACACGAAACAATTAGTAATCTTCAAGAAGTGACACGAAACAATTAGTAATCTTCAAGAAGTGACAGGACTAAACAATTAGTAATCTTCAAGAAGTGACAGCACTAAACTATAAGTAATCTTCAAGAAATGACAGCACTAAACAATTAGTAATCTTCAAGAAATGACAGCACTAAACTATTAGTAATCTTCAAGAAGTGACAGGACTAAACAATTAGTAATCTTCAAGAAGTGACAGGACTAAACAATTAGTAATCTTCAAGAAGTGACAGGACTAAACAATTAGTAATCTTCAAGAAATGACAGGACTAAACTATTAGTAACCTTCAAGAAATGAAGCATGCTCAACTAAACTAGCTTAGACAGTAACCTTCAAGAAATGACAGGACTAAACTATTAGTAACCTTCAAGAAATTACAGCACTAAACTATTAGTAACCTTCAAGAAATGACAGGACTAAACTATTAGTAACCTTCAAGAAATTACAGCACTAAACTATTAGTAACCTTCAAGAAATGACAGGACTAAACTATTAGTAACCTTCAAGAAATGACAGCACTAAACTATTAGTAACCTTCAAGAAATGACAGCACTAAACTATTAGTAACCTTCAAGAAATGACAGGACTAAACTATTAGTAACCTTCAAGAAATGACAGGACTAAACTATTAGTAACCTTCAAGAAATGACAGCACTAAACTATTAGTAACCTTCAAGAAATGACAGCACTAAACTATTAGTAATCTTCAAGAAATGACAGGACTAAACTATTAGTAACCTTCAAGAAATGACAGGACTAAACTATTAGTAATCTTCAAGAAATGACAGGACTAAACTATTAGTAACCCTCAAGAAGTGACAGGACTAAACAATTAGTAACCTTCAAGAAATGACAGGACTAAACTATTAGTAATCTTCAAGAAATGACAGGACTAAACTATTAGTAACCTTCAAGAAATGACAGGACTAAACTATTAGTAACCTTCAAGAAATGACAGGACTAAACTATTAGTAATCTTCAAGAAGTGACAGGACTAAACTATTAGTAATCTTCAAGAAATGACAGCACTAAACAATTAGTAACCTTCAAGAAATGACAGCACTAAACTATTAGTAACCTTCAAGAAATGACAGCACTAAACTATTAGTAACCTTCAAGAAATGACAGGACTAAACTATTAGTAACCTTCAAGAAATGACAGCACTAAACTATTAGCAACCTTCAAGAAATGACAGCACTAAACTATTAGTAATCTTCAAGAAATGACAGGACTAAACAATTAGTAACCTTCAAGAAGTGACAGGACTAAACTATTAGTAACCTTCAAGAAGTGACAGGACTAAACTATTAGTAATCTTCAAGAAATGACAGGACTAAACTATTAGTAACCTTCAAGAAATGACAGGACTAAACTATTAGTAACCTTCAAGAAGTCACAGGATAAAACTAAACTACTATTTTAAAAGTGACATGATTAACCTGCCTGCTTTTCTAAATGACAAAATAAAATGTGAACAAAGTATAATTAAAACAACTAAACAAGAAACAGACTTACAGTAAACTCGCATTAACTGTACTTGGAGGAAAAGTTGCATGTTTGAGCGCTTGAACACCCACACCATATATATATATATATATATAGTTATAAAAATATGAACATTATCATGAGCCTCTATGATGCTTCACAGTGTGCAGTGCCCAATGATGGTGGACACAGCGACTGGTTTATGGTTGGAACAGGAGTAAAACAAGGCTGTATTCTATCTCCGCTATTGTTTGATATGGCCATTGACTGGGTGATACGAAAATGTTGCAGGGGTGAAACTGGCATCGATTGCGTAGAAAATAGTCACCTAGAAGATTTGGATTTTGCAGATGATATTGCCTTGTTGAGTAAATACAACCAAGATATGCAAAGAAAAACGGACAACTTATCATCTATAGCATCAAAAGTTGGACTGCAGAAAAGTTATTAAAAAAACAAATATATTGAAGACACCTATGGCAAATAATGCAGATATCACACTGGAATCTAAAATGATAAAATAACACAGCAGTTTACATATTTAGGTAGCAATTTTGATTGCACAGGAAATGTAAAAAAAAAATTATGATTCGAATTGGCAAAGCAACATCAGCTTTTAAAAGTCTAAATAAATACGGAACTGGAAGTTTTATAGTATGAAAACTAAATTACGAATTTTCAATTCAAATGTTGTATCAATTTTAACATATGCCAGCGAGAATTGGAAAATGACTAAAGATATAGAAAGCAAGTTTAATGCATTTGAAATTTTATGTCTGCGAAAAAATAATGAATATAAAATGGAATGAATTCTGGAGAAGTGATGGAATCAGAGAAATGTCTGGTCAACCACTAGTAACAACTGTTATAAGAAGGAGAAGATGGAGATATGTTGGGCACACCTTGAGGAGAAATATCAACGAATATCAAATCAGGCATTGAAGTGGGATGCAAATGGTGCAAGAAAGAGAGGACGACCTAAGGAGACCCTGAAACGAACTTTGCCTAGAGAGGCAAGAATTGAATATGGGTTTCAGTTCCATGGAGGAGATTGAGCGAGTTGCTTAGGATATAGCGGTATGGAGAACTTGCTTGCAGGCCCTATGTAACGTATAACGGTACGAGAGGATATATTATTATTATTATTATTATTATTATAAAAGAAACCCTTTCATACCTCGTGGTATATAGGTCAATACAGTGTTAGGCCTGTATTTTCATTGACCGTCGGCCTACGATGGGTGATGTGGTCAGCATCACGCCAGCCGCCTTTACTTTCCCAGAGCATGTCTGGTACCCAGTTGAGGCTGGGTCGACCTGAGAGCCGTCGTGGTCGGGAAAATTCCACGCGCATTGCGGGAGCTGAACCCAGACCTTGCGAAGCGAGTTCACTAACAACTACGCTACAGCGGCTCTCTTATTATTATTATTATATATATATATATAAATAGTATAACAGGGTGAAATATGAATTTACAAAACAGGCAACTGTTGCTCATATTGATAGACGTGTGTCTTGTCAAGTGTGATCCTGTTTTCCTGACCCTTTGACAAATGTAGTTCGCTATGATTCTGAACACTGACATCACTGCCCACTAGAGAAAAACAGAATTTTGCTACTGCTACAAGTTTGTGCTATGTTATTATAACATTGTATTCCAACATTTTGATTGGTTTTCTTTTTAAAGCATCTTAATTTGCTTAATTTATAATGTAGTTCACATTCTGGTCCTGAAATCTGAAACAAATATGCAATAAACATTTAATGATCTTTAATTAAACTGATACTTTATTGCATCGAGTAAGATATGGCTGTCAAACGAGATCAAAGCAGACCCAAAGCTGAAAAAATTGTTTCAAACAAATGTGAAGTCAGTTCTGTTATATGGCTCGGAAACATGGACAACATAAAAGAAATTAACCAGAAAACTACAGACCTTCATAAATGGATGTTTACGTAGAACAGAGGGACTGTAATGGTATGATAAGATTACACACGAGGAACTCGGAGAAAGAACTTAGCAGATACCAGTGGAGAAAGTGCATAGGAAGAGACGCTGGCAATGGATACGACACATTGAGAAGACCGACTGGAAGCATAGCAAGACAGGCACTGTTTTGGAACCCACAGGGAAAGAGGAGTAGAGGAAAGTCTAAACATACCTGGAGAAGAGAAATGGAGACTGATATTAAAAGGATAGGTTATAGCATGGACATAATTGGAAGGGAATGTAAGAAATAGGAAGAACTGGGATAAATTTTGATGAAGACCTTTGCTCCGTTGCGAGTTGAACGGCGACGAGAGAGAGAGAGAGAGAGAGAGAGAGAGAGGGAGAAACAATATATTCAATAAACAATATATGTTTTACTGCTTGGGTAATGTATACACAGTGTAATTTTTCATCTTTGCAGACTGGCATTTGGCAAGTGTGTAACTCTGACGACTTTTGAGCTTACTCTTGTTTTTTCTTATCTTCAAGATAATCTCTAAGTTACTCTTCAGAAGAATATGTATCTTTTGATATTGTTGTTTTCCTTAAAGCTTAATTATCAGCTATCAGCTAGTTTTTCCTTCTTATTTGTTGGAACAGATAGAAAATTCCGTAACTCTTTTCATGCCAATTGCCGCACACTGCGCCACAGCGTATTCCGTTGAAGACCATTCGCCGTCCACGGGGCGCAATTTGAGTTGTTTCCCCGTATCATCTTTTTAGTTTTACTTCCACTATTTGTACTTTTACTTTTTGTTATCTTTGTTATTCTTATAAGTTGTTCAGTTTTCTTTAAATTAGTATATACTAAGATTCATCTCTGTTATTAACGAGTAGTTACAATGTTTTGTAATGCTTGTTTGTCTCCCTTGACTTAACCGTGTACAATTGAGGAGATAACTTCAAAATAGCGGAAAGAGTTCATTAAGTTAACCGTGTACAACTGAGGAAATAACTTAAAAATAGCGGAAAGAGTTCATTAAGTTAACCGTGTACAACTGAGGAAATAACTTAGAAATAGCGGAAAGAGTTCATTAAGTTAACCGTGTACAACTGAGGAAATAACTTAAAAATAGCGGAAAGAGTTCATTAAGTTAACCGTGTACAACTGAGGAAATAACTTAGAAATAGCGGAAAGAGTTCATTAAGTTAACCGTGTACAACTGAGGAAATAACTTAAAAATAGCGGAAAGAGTTCATTAAGTTAACCGTGTACAACTGAGGAAATAACTTAGAAATAGCGGAAAGAGTTCATTAAGCCTTACTTCTTCTTCTTCGAACGCTCCATATCGACCACTTGTCAGCCGCTCTGTGTGATCTGTATGTGATCTGAGCCTAAGAGCAATTCTACGTTGTGCCAGTTATGCGCCTACAAGTAGGCCAGCACATCTGATTTATGCGCTGCTTTTTATTTACTAGGGTAGCATCCCTAGGGCCTACATCAGTCGCCTCTTACGACATGCAGTGTACGTTGCAATGGTACTATTCTTTGCTTCCCTTGCGTGTCCCAGACCCACACGGGCGAGAGCCTTACATATATCTTCTTCTTCTATCGGTCTTTTTGGCCATTTTGATCATTCTTGTTGTAATTATTAAACAGCCTTTGCCAAGAACGATTTATACGTTGTGACAGTTATGCGCCTATGGTGATTAGGTCAGCACATCCGATTTAGTGCCAGTATTTTATTTACAAGAGTAGATTGCTCTAGATTGTACAAGTTCCCTCTAACGATCTGTTGTGCCGTATATTTTGACTTGGATTTAAGCTACGACGCATTTTGTATTGCAACTTTTCTGACTGAGTGCGACGTTCCTACTGTATCGTATGGTAAACACACTCTAATGATCTTTTAATGCCGTATATTTTGGCTTAGATCTACGCGAAAGAGCACTTCCTACTTTGCAGATGAAAGATGCAGATAGTTCCAGTACAGGAACATTTACAACCCCTCTAGGAATGGTCATTGGAACAGCCACCTGTCGGCTGGCCTGTATATTCATTGCTCTTTTATGAACATCTTTTGCCATATATTTGGGCTTTGCGATCTACGCTAAAGTGTGTGTCTACACTGTACGCCCTTTCTGACTGTGAGGTCGTTCCGGATTAGGAACATTTATCAGTCTTTGTGGTGCACATAAGTTTGTCCTGAGACGGCGTCTTACTTGTATAACATACCGTGAAAAGTGTCAGCCTTTGCCAATGTTTTTATTTGGACAGTCTGCCAAATATGTACATTGTCTGCCTTACTTTTCTGACCACTTTTATGTGTTTTCTGAGTAGGAACATTATCAGCCTTTTCGAGGAGCGTGTCGGTACTTGGCAATTTGTAGTTACTACTCTGCATTTTCCCTGGCCCTGGGAAAACACTGGACTGAGGCTTCGCACAAATAATGTAGAGGATCGTTTCATTAGGCGCCATCAGCGCAACTTAGATTTTTCGCTCGCCAAACAACTCCCGCCCTGGTTTTTCCAGGGATGTTAGTTATGAGAACAACAGTACCGTGTCCAGTTATTTCAGGGAAGGCAGTTTCGTTAGATGATAAAACGCAACTTTAGGATTTTTATCGACCACTATTACCCAATATATTTATCCTTGCCTCTTGTACGGAGTTTACCGCAATCTTCACATGTGTCATCACGATACGTTATAGTGTTTTCAGCGAGACTTGGCGAGACCTTTGATTTGTTACGCATCGTTTTCATTGATTCTTGCTCCACAGATGGCAATTTATTTGTGGCTATTGACTCCTGTGAAGTTGGAACTCTTTTACAGACGACTCGTTCACTACTGTTTCTTACGTTTTAGCAACTATTTGGGCAATATTTAATCGAATTTCGGCAAGGGGATGCGTGCATTTTGTTCAGGGATTTTGGACCTGCATTACTTTTCCGTGCTTGCACTACTACCACTACCTGTAGCTCTCCTTGATCCCTTATCGCTTAGCCAGACATGAACCGTTGTCATTTTCCAGGGACACCACTTGGAGGTGGGGTATGATCTTGAATAGTACCAGCTCACTAATCCTGGCGGGACGTTGTCCCTATACGCCTTTGACCCCATCCTTATATCTGAGCAGTGGTCTACATTGAAGCCTCTTCACTTCAAAACGTTCACAGAGCAGCACCAGTTGGGGTATATGGCTATACACACTAAATCAACATAAGTGGATCTCGTCATTCATTTGTGTTTCTATTTCATCTTTTGCTCTGTGAAGTGGCTTGTTAAAAATCTAGAAATAGCTTTCCACATGTAGAAATATGTTTTTTTTTCAAGTTCAAATTAAAAACTGTGATACAAATCGGCAAACAAATTCAACAAATGGAAAGAAGGCATCAAAGTTACCAGACGAAGTCCATATTATCAGCTGAAGAGTAAACAGAAAGTATTACTACTCAGACTCTTCATATGACACACCAGATTAAGATACCTACTTTTCAAATAGCTAAAAATAGCTACCTATGACTGTTGCACTGATAAAATAACTTTTGAACAGTTTTGACAGTCATACAGTATGTGATGTACAGAGAAGACTTTTGAACAGTTTTGACAGTCATACAGTATGTGATGTGCAGAGAAGACTTTTGAACAGTTTTGACAGTCATACAGTATGTGATGTGCAGAGAAGATTGATATAGCCATCACTAGTGCCAATTCATGAAACGCTATTTGATACTTTTGACTACCTGAGAGAGAGAACAATTTTTTTTTAAACATACGCAGATTGACATCTTGAAAATAAATGAAAAAGAAACCCCAAAAACATAAGATGCTATCCAGGCTTAGTTGACTCAGCAGAAACTACATGATTCCTTACTAGCGATGTTTAGAAAGGAAAATGAGCTGGTCATATTTTCAAATGTCAAGTTATAGTATTGTATAGTCACCACATCTCCAAATGTCAAGTTATAGTATTGTATAGTCACTACACCTCCAAATGTCAAGTTATAGTATTGTATAGTCACTACATCTGCAAATGTCAAGTTATAGTATTGTATAGTCACTACATCTGCAAATGTCAAGTTATAGTATTGTATAGTCACCACATCGCCAAATGTCAAGATATAGTATTGTATGGTGGCGTATGTGGCCTAGGAAATAGTGACTAGGTCTATTAACCCCGACGTTCTGATTTCGAATAACAATGCGGACAGTTTGATTTCAAATTGTTTCGCTTGGAGTTTTACAAAAGGACGATGGCACCACCCGTTCATAAAGCAATGTCAAACTTCTGAACGTAATAATGCCTAGAAAAATCACAAACAGAGTTGAAAAGTTGGGGTTGAATCGCAAAGTCCTGTAAAAGATATACAATTAACTTTTAGTACTGTATAGTCACCAGATCTCCATCGTGCCATAGTTATGTTAGATTTATTAGTTATATGTGTTGTGTATTTTGATTGTTTTTCTATTTTGTAAAAATACAGTTCTTTGTTTTTACGTATATCCTTTGCCTGATAAAAGATCTTTTTGTCGATACGTTGCTGTGTAATGTTATTGTTTTTATATTTTTGTAAAACTACAGTACTTTGTTTTGATGCGTTTCACCAATACACAAAGACAAAATTAAGATAGATGCACACTGAACACATCATGACACAAAAACATTTCAAACCAAAATGGTTTTTCACTATGTGTAGTACACCATACACACAGTCAAGCAATTATGACTGTTCCAACTGTCAATTAGAGGTTTATGTGGCGTAGCGGTTAGGTGCTCGCCTCTCATGTCAAAGGTACAAAATTCGCTCCCTTGTGGAGCCATCTGGATATTTTTCAAGAGATCCCTGATCTCAGTGTAGGTGAGATCAGGTTCCTAGTACTATCGGAGATGGACGATACAAAGTAGGTCCCGTGTTCAAGTTGAGCACGTAAAAGAGTCCTTGGCAGGTCAAACTTGAGATGAGCAGGCTGGAAAGCCGCTGCCCGAGAAAATATAATTAGCAATAATTGAAAATAAAATCCCTACATAAATATCTTCACCCTCTTCAAAATTACATCTGGGACTCTCGCCGGTGCTATGGAGTTCGAGCACTGCAGATGAGATCTTCCTGTGTAAGATATAGATTGGAGCACACATAAGTAGTATAGGTATGCACATGAGAGGTCGCATTTGCTCCATCAATATAGATTATATAACAATAAATGAGATCGATTTTCTGGAGCTATACTCCCATATAGAAAATATTAAAGGGAGACAAGTCATATTATCAACCGGTGTTTAGTGATTTAGGAGTAGCGTCTTCTTGTTAAGTGTGTAGGTACATACATATACACATTAGTTACACATAGATACATATGTATGTATGGCCCTTTTCATCTTTACAGACGGTCAATAGGCAAGTTTTTTACTGTGACAACTTCTGAGTTTTCGCTTTTCTCTCTTGTTGTTCAGCTCGTACATAAGTCTCTTCTCAAAAGACTCTGCGCCCTTCCGTAATTTGGCTTTCCACACAACTCTGTCATCAGCTAGTCCCTCCCATGTGCTGGGATCTATAGAAAAGTTTTTCATTGAGGTTTTGCAGACATCTTTATATCTGAGCAGTGGTCTGCCCTGGTGCCTCTTCCTCCGAAAGTTCACAGAACAACATTTGTTTTGGTATGCGATAAGTTTCCATTCTTCTCACATGTCCCAACCATCTTAGTCGTCTACTGCTGAGCATGCCCATGATGGAAGGCAGATTTGCACGTTGTAGTACTTCAGTATTGGTTATCTTGTCGTACCACCTGATGTTCATAATCTTGCGGAGACATCGAAGGTGAAAGATTTAAGTCTCCTCTCGTGTCTTGAGTAGGCTGTCCATGTTTCTGAGCCATATAGTAAAGAACTAATTACACAGGCTCGATATATTTGAGTCTTCGTCTGCAATGTCAATTTTTTTGCCCCACGCTCGCTTTGATAGTTTGCCGAATGTAGTAGCGGCATCTCCTATACGAGTGTTGATTTCCTCGTCAAGAGAAAGGCTGGCAGTGACCGTGGACCCAAGATAGCAGAATTTTTGCACTGGTGTTAGATGGTCGCCATTTAAAGTGATGTTTGATGTCTTACCTCCTGACATAATACAACTGTTTTGGAGACACTTATTGTCAGAGAAAGAGGTCGCATGCCTTTGACAAATTATTAATTAGACTTTGCAGTGTGGTCTCACTGTGGGCGACTAAGGCAGCATCGTCAGCGAAAAGGAGGTCCTTGAGAAGTATTTCCGTCGTTTTTGTCTTGGCTCTTAAGCGAGCCAAGTTAAACAGTGAACCATCAGATCTAGTGCGGATGAAAACATCACCATTAGCGTCCCCTAAGGCGTGGTTCAAAGGACTGCGAAGAAGATACCAAAGAGAGTGGGGCAAGGACACAGCCCTGCTTGACTCCACTCTTAACCTCAAAATAAGGCGTGAGTCATATATTGTTTATTTATTCTTTTACAATACCAACACATTAAGTTTAAGCTCCATATTCAGGGGTTAGTCGGCAGCGCTTCTGTCGTCTACGAACGCCGAGGGAACCGGAGGTTGGGCTGTTCCATAGGTAGTACCAATAGTGGAAATGAAACTAGGTATAGCATCTGACGCTGTTTCTGTGGTTGCTGTGGCCGCGTTATAGCCCGTGTCAACAGTCGAAGGCTCAAATGCGTTTGCTGTGGTCGCGTTATAGCCCGTATCAACAGTCGAAGGTTCAAATGCGTAGTTGGGTGGAAGTGGTGCGACTGTTGGTGGCTGGAGACGGTCAAATTCCACTAAAAGTTCATTGTGGAGGGATATGAGATTAATAAATTCCTGTCGCGTTAACGAAATACCAACCTTTGTTGGGTATTTAAGTTCAGATTCACCAAAGTAACGTCGGATATGAAGTGACGTGGTACCTCTATATGTCGAAACCGAAACAGCTTTCTGTCCATTATAACCTAAGGGAGTCACCAATTCTCCTCCGTTGGTCATGTAAACACAGTGCGAGGTTGGGGTAGTCATCTTCAGCGGGCGTCGGTAGAGTGAGGTAACCTTATGGAATTATGGCTTATATATCAAGCTAAAAGTTATTTATAGATGCAGCTTTGCTGACGTCATGGTGTCGTCATAGTTATTTATAGCGCAACATGTCCAGACATGTATTCTATAGGCAAAAAATAAAAGAACTTGAAAGCATATACCCCGGCCGCCTAACTAGAAAGGAGAAGTGGTAAAAATTGTCCCTAAAATTGGTAGCGTTATTTCGCGTCTCGACGTCATTATCTATATATTTTTTTAAATAATTTTTTTAATAATTTTTTTTGGCGATATACATATATGGGTATACACGTACATCATATCATTCACTAAGAATGGATCCAAGCTGGAAACACGCTTTTACATCGATAATCGCTGGGCCAACCGGTAGTGGCAAAACAGTGTTTGTGCGCAGGTTTTTGGAGCATCTTTCAGACATGGTAGTCCCCGTCCCAGAGGAAATTATTTGGTGCTAGGGAGGGCAACCGCTGTACGCGGATGTGAAGGAGTCAAATTTATCGAGGACTTCCAGATATAGAGCAGTGGCGGGGGATAAGCGTCGGCTAGTTATAATTGATGATCTCATGTCTGAAACTGACCAGAGAGTAACCCATTTGTTTACCAAAGGCAGTCATCACCGCGACCTCAGCGTTATATATATCGTGCAAAACCTGTTTGGAAAAAATAAGGAGCATCGAACTATTAGTTTGAACGCGCATTATATCGTGCTTTTCAAGAACCCGCGAGACGGTTCGCAGATTACTCATCTGGCCAAACAGATGTATCCCGGACGTGTTTCTTACGTTCAAGATAGTTTTAAGGACGCCACAAAGGACCCCCACGGTTATTTGTTAATCGACCTCAGACAGGAAACACCTGAGCAGTTACGGTTAAGGACCCACATATTTCCAGGCGAGCAGCAAGTCGTGTACGTACCTAAATAACATGTCGCTAAAACGGCACGGCGAAATACTGAAGATTTTGGCAAGCTCAAAATCTCCCGCAGTAGTTAAGACCATACTAAAAACGGCGTCACCTGACCTAGTACGCACACTCTGCGAGTGCTGCCATAACGTGTTAAAAGGAAACGTTCGCCTCACGAGCGAGCAGAAACGTCGATTGCGTCGGCACAAAGACAAGTTGCGCGTGCTCACCCGAAAGAAAGTGTCGACCACAAAACGAAAAGAGATTTTACAAAGCGGCGGGTTTATCGGGGCGTTACTGGGCCCTATACTGAGCGTGTTGACTGGTATTTTGGGACGTTAAATGGCCAACAAAATGTTTTTAGTCGACCCGCGTGTACTAGAGTCGCATTCTCATTACGCGCCGCCTGAACCATTAAAGGATAACCTGCGAGACTTGGACGCGTTAATGCAACAAGTCCTGGATAGGGACGATTTGTTACCACGTGACAAAGCCAGACTATATCAGCAAACATTGCGTCGATATATGACGCGCCTAGAACAACATCGAATCAAACCACTAGGGATAGTAGATATCAAACCACCGTCGCTCCCACCTATCGAGCAACCACCGATCATTAAAGAGCAAGACAAGCCGATAAAACCGCAGTCACCCGAAAAGAAAAGGCGTGACGAGTATGCTTTGAGAAAAAGGAAGACCTCTAAAATCCCCACTCCACGCAAAGAGTGGGAAAAATGACCACGCGACTAGGGAAATTTTACTACGATCCCAGTCGACCAGGGGCCTATGGTGGTGTAGGGGGCCTTCAGCGAAGCACCCAACTAGGGACTAAAGACATAAAAGAATGGTTGCAGCATCAGGATACGTACACTCTGCACAAGCCCGTTCGGCATAGATTTCAGAGGCGGGCTACGATAACGGGGAGACTCGATCAACAGTTCCAGATAGATCTGATTGATATGAGAGCTTTGAGAGAGTACAATAACGGTTTCGCGTATCTGGTAACGGCCATAGACGTATTCAGTAAATATGCGTGGATCATACCCATTAAACAGAAAACCGGCAAACAGCTAGTCGAAGCCGTGAGTAAAATATTCGCGGAGCGCACCCCCGTAAAACTGCAAACGGACAAAGGTTCGGAATTCGTCAATAAGACATTCCTAAAGTTTCTGAAAGCACGGGCGTGCACTTTTCACCACAGAGAACGAAGACATCAAAGCCGCTGTCGTGGAAAGATTCAATAGAACAATAAAAGAGAAAATGTGGCGGTTTTTTACGAAAACCAACTCGCTGCGGTACGTCGATGTGATCGATAAATTGATCCGCAGTTACAATTATTCTTTTCACCGGAGTATTGGCATGAAGCCAGCGCAAGTTACCGCGCTCAACCAGCAAACTGTGTGGCAGCGATTGTACGGCTCCCTCACCGTTCCGGTTCTCGCTAAAAAAGATTTGCATGCCGGTGATCGTGTGCGCGTGGCGCAAGCCAGACAGACTTTTAAAAAAGGTTATACGGCCGCGTGGACAGAGGAATTGTTTACTATCAGCCGGGTCAAATGGACCCGACCGATAACCTACGTACTGAAAGATAATTCTGGCGAGGAATTAAAAGGTGCGTTTTACGCAGAAGAAATTCAAAAAGTTGGAGACAAACAGCTGTATAGAATCGAACGGGTTATACAAGAACGCCGAGGCGAGAACGGAACACAGTATTTAGTGAAGTGGTTTTCCTATCCGTCGTCATTCAACAGTTGGATTTCGGACATAACGAGTTATAGAGACTAATGACGATGGAATCGGAAGCCGAAGAAACAACGGGTCTCAGTGAAGTAGGCTTGGAGGTAAAGGCGCTGTTACGTGACCGTGGCTCTATCTGGCGCCAACTTCCGCGCCCCGAACTAGTTTTCATCTGTCAAATGGTTATTATATACGTGGTAATCAGGGTGTCTCTGTTCAATCTGACAAGTGGGTCGAAGGACACACAGGACGGTAAGCTGTGGATAGCTCTATTGTCCAGCTGCCTCGGGTACCTGCTACCAAATCCTAAATTGGAAGCTCTAAAATGAGTTTATATATCACGTTACCGTCTAATGCGTCGTTGAACCTCTATCCGGATAATCACCCTGGCAAATTTTTCGTCAAACTACCCCAAACTATAGACGTGAGTTCGCAGTACAAAGTCGGCTTGGCTGAAATACAGTTTTCAAACAGCTACTTTAATGTGTTAGAGGGCGATGTGTGGTTACGGTATTTCCCATCGCAAAGCCCGCCCATACTATTGAAACTAACCCCTGGGTTGTATCGATCAACGGAGAGCGTTGTCGATGAGTTCAACAAGGTAATTGTCGGGCAAGAGGTGAGCGGTCAGCAGGCAAAAATACGCTTCTATTTTCACAAAGGGAACAAAAAGGCTCAATTGAAACTATTCGCGGAAGGCGAAGTAAGAATTAGCGAGACGTTAAAAGACATGTTAGGATTTACAGAGTCCCGCGTGACAGAGAACACCCCTGTCCTAGAAGGGACAGAGGGACGTCTGGATATCGCCATAAATAATGTGTACGTTTATACGGATATCGTGGCCGCCCGGCCAGTCGGCGACGTGTTGGTTCCTTTGTTGAGAGCGGTCCCCATCTTGGACAGGCACTCGAACTCCATGTTCAGGATTTATGACAAACCGCATTACCTACCCCTGAGCAGATTCTCGTTCGATCTAGTGGAAATACTTTTAACCACCGAAATGGGGAAGACTATCACATTCGAGAGCGGAACTTCGGTACTGACGTTACACTTTCGGCCCAGCAGACATTTTGATTTGTGAACATGGTGAGACATACACAGCTACATAGAAGGCCTAAAGTTTACGAGGAATTTTACTGTAATCAGGCCGGACATGGCTTCCCCGTGTTTATGTGCGGGAGAAGTCAAAGGGACGGGAATCGGATCTTTTTGGCGGATTGGGTCGTACTATATTGCCGTGGCTTAAAACGGGTGGGAAAGCCCTTTTACGCGAGGGTCTCGGTACCGGCTTGCAGGTAGCCCAAGACGCCTTAGCCGGCAGGAACGTTGGAGAATCTTTCAAAGAACACGCCAAGGAAGCGGGGCAACGACTACTGACGGGCGCCGTCGAGCACTTGCAGGGAGACAGCCAATCGGGGAGCGGCTATCGCAGAAGACCGCGAAAGAGGGCCGCCCCACCCGGCGAACCTTTTAAAAGTCAACACTCGCGGGCTAAGCGTGCTCATTTCCAGAAGAAGACGAAACACTCGGACATCTTTGGATAATGTCTTTGATTCACCCCAGCTCGTGCGAATGCCTGCACTCTGGTTTGGATTTGTTTAGCGTGCCACCTACTCAAACAGCCGTGGAGGAGGGACAATTTGTTGAGATTCATCCGTTAGCTTCGTTAGCCCTGGGCACCCCGATAGAATTTACCGTGTCTGGCCAGAGCGAAGAATACTTGGACCTCTTCAACACCTTTATCCACGTAAGAGCCAAAGTCACGTTGGAGAATGGGGATAAATTGCTGGCGACAGCAGAAGTGGCACCAGTTAATTATTATTTACACAGTTTATTTTCTCAAGTCGACGTTTCCCTAAACGACACCTTGGTCTCACCTAGCGAGAATACCTACCCTTATAGAGCTTACTTGGAGGCCCTTTTAAATTATGGCGGAGAAGCGCACAAGAGCCATCTTTCAGCTGGGCTATTCTATAAGGATACGCCCAACTCCATCGACGACACGCAAGGAGACGGGAATAAAGGGATGACCATTCGGCGTACGCTAGCAAGCGGAAGCCAGGAACTCGACATGATGGGCCGGCTACACTCTGACATATTTGCGCAAGATCGATACATGCTAAACGGCGTGGATGTAAAGATCAAATTGACGCCCTCCAAGGAAGGGTTTAATCTCATAGCCCACGATCCGGCTGGTGGTTACAGATCTGTTATAACTCACGCGACGTTGGTAGTTAGGAAAGCTAAATTGAACCCAGCCATATCGCTAGCTCACGAAAAGGCTCTAAGCCGAGCGAATGCAAAGTATCCAATCAAGCGAGTCTTGATAAAAACTTTGACTATTCCCACAGGGATGCTGTCACACACCCAGGATAATCTGTTTCTTAGTCAGTCACCAACGAGAATTGTGTTAGGTCTCATAAAGTCTACAGCATACAATGGCGGGATGCGGGAAAATCCGTTTAGCTTCCATCATTTCAGTCTAAACTATCTACAAGTGACGGTAGATGGACGCACAGTTACAGGGAAACCCTTAACTATGAACTATGAACGCAACCAATACGTGCGGGCGTATTTCGGGACCAATCTGGCTCTAGGGCTAATCGGAAAAGATGCAGGTCATGAGTTAGACTATCGACATTTTAAAAATGGATATGCTCTATACGCTTTCGATTTAACCCCGAGTTTAACTGATGGAGACCAGTTTGAAATGCCTAAAGCAGGACCTCTCTCGGTTGAATTTAAATTCGCGGCAGCTACAACCGAAACACTTCAAGTTTTGATTTACGCTGAACTGGACTCTATCCTGGAAATATCCAAAACCCGACAAGTATTGACAGACTACGTCGCTTAAAATGAATACCAGACAGATACACCAACTTTTGCTCACCGACATATACGTGCGCCGGTGTCATACCGTGCAGGTGTGTTCACGAGATATGTTACCCCCAAGGATCGATCGCACAAGGACCGCCTGTTTCGTGATAAATACCGATACCAGCGATCTACCCGGCTCTCATTGGGTTAGTTTGTTCTACAACGGCCTAGGCCGCTTTGAATATTTCGACTCATTCGGCTTTCCTCCCCTTCATCGGGAGATTGTGACACTTATCCAAAATAACTCCAATAGACCTTTTGTCTATAACGGCCGAGCCCTGCAAGATATTAATAATTCAACCTGTGGCCTGTACGCAATACACTTTTTAACAACCAAAGCAAGAGGTGGTTCCATGCAGAGAGTGTCGGCCGCTTTTCCCGCCTCCCATCGTCAACATGTCAATGACTCTATTGTGACACGACTTATTGCACCGTTAACGAGAAAAGCTGTTATCCAATTATAACACGCAAGTAGGAACTTGGCGTTCAACGTGGGCCCACCATCAACTACTCTCTCCACCGACTCCCTGCTCACAAGAAACCAGACTTACCTCGTACAAACTATTCAGTGTTGTTAACTATTTGATGTCGTATGTGTCAATAAAATTAAAAACCCAAGGGCGTGTTTGTTATTAATTTAAAATGTATGACTTGGAAAATATGTGCGCTGTAATTTAATTCTCATTCCATTCTTTAATAATGAACTACCTGGTCCACCATCTTGGGTTACCTCCGACAGTTGCGCGATTTTCTGGGACGAGCGCTAGTTTTCTCTCTCTCTCCCTCCTCCCAGTTCGCCCCACCCTTCCCACTCCCCCACCCCGCTCTCCCCTCTATCTCAGTGATGCGCTAAGAACAGAATTCCTGAACGCCACACCACGAGCGGGCTCAATTGTTACCATCGAGTCTGTTGTGCCTTTGTGATGTAATAAAGATATATAAAAGCACCTCCATTTCGTTTCTCCCTTTTATTGCGCCATATGTTACCTTATTGTATTAAGTGGTAAAACTCTCTCTCATTCTTTCGTTCTCTCTCTCTCTCTCTCTCTCTCTCCTGTTATACATAACACTGAACCCGAAATATTTCGACGCCCCTCACACTTGAGGACAATTAGACTAGACAATACCAATAATCTACCTGGGCCGCCATCTTTTTTACCTGTGCTCTGTTACGGTCGACTGAGCGGCCGCCCGTCTGTGATTTGTCACTGGCGAGAGCTGACGTTCTCGTTAATATTGAACGGGAGCGCTGGCGGCACTGTTATTACATCGATTAGTGTTCCCACTTACCTCCTAAGTTGCCAGTCCCCAATTAGCGGCGTACCCGCACATCGTTGGAAGAAGCTTGTATTGACATTGCAATGCCACACTGGTTTGAAATATCTGTTGAGATTCTGCATCGATATTTTCCGGCAAGGGCAATTGATCTTTTTGGTTTACAATGAACAGGAAATAGGGGTGGAGGTAATTCACGCATTCCCGGTAAACTTGATACCTCAACCCGGCAATTTCCCGAAGAAGGGCTTTGTCTGGCTTATGTAAATATATTATTGAACAAGCAATCTTGCGGTGGCGGGAGGCCACCAATAATTAAAGTGTCACGTTATCGGCGCCGTTTCGCTGCCATCCCCTGGGCGGTGATGCCTTTGTCAATAGCATCACGTTGCCTTATTGGCCATATTTCACAATTTGGAAACGAGGGTTTGAATGTCGAAGACAGCCTATCAATTAGTCCATAAAACCGACTGCTCGCGTCGTTAAGCGCATTCAAGTTACCACATATCGAGAGTAACTTCGCTCACTCACAGTCCAAGAGAAGTAAGTCTTCACACATAAAGCGTGAGTTGTGTTGCCAGCCGCCTGCAACATATTGGAAAAGCCCTGTCAAATGTAAGTAGCCGTGATAATTATATATATATGTTTTAACTATGGTAGCTTATATTTTCATAAAACTATGTATTGGGAAAGGCAAATAATTGTAAAGTTGTTTAAGATTGGGGGACTTTTTAAGAATAAAAGAAAGGCAGGACAGTTTGACAAAGTTTTGTGGAGGGACACTGAACAACAGGAACCGTTATGCTTTGTAGAGAAACATGCCGGCCGACAGGGCATTACCTGATGTGGGTATGTATTAAAAAAAAAAAAAAAAAAAAAAAAACATTTAATAACTTTTTATTCTTTGTCTGTGAACTGTTATGGGTTGTAGGTTAGCTAAAGAACTCGATGAAGCCAGAAAAATTGTCCAACCATGAAGCTATACGGGTTTCGATATAAGCCCCGACATATAAAACAAAATGTTTTTCCTTTTCCTCGACGTCTGTGTCCGAGTTGAATAGGCTATCCACCAGATGCTTGGCCAGGACATATCCCATTGTATAGATGGCAACTATACGCCCGTAATTTATGACTTCGTCTGCGAGGACCTCATCAGCCAACATTTTAAATGTGTCATAACTATCGTATTGTTTAGCCAGATTGACGACTTCTTGCAATAACTGTCCATGCATGCCTAGGAAGCGCTGTATTAACCGGCTCATCAGCTGACTTTGCCGAGTCGGCTCTATCTTACCGGGCCTGTAGGTACACAGTACGTCTAACGCAATTTGGGTAGCCTCACTAGGTACTATATTGTTCATTTTCTTAGCCGGTTCGTAACCTGTATTGTTTTCTCTTTATAGATGTCGGCACCTCCAACCGACGAGCGTCGACTGAAGGAAAAGCACACGTGCCCGGAGTGTAAGCGAGTATTTGTGCATCTTCGAAACCTCGTCAGGCACATCCAAACGGCGCACGAGCATAAATATCATCAATGCGCTGTCTGTGAGAGGACGTATAACAGAGCCGATACACTCCAGGCCCATATTAAAAAGAAACACGCGGATTTAAGAAAACGTTCCCACCACGGGGACAGCAACTACTTCCAGTGGGACGCCTAATTTATCTGTGTCAGCATCGCTACCCTGCACATCTACCTCGTTAGCGCCCTCCACAAAGACCAAGTCAACGCATAAGAGAACTCTTCCGGTTGTTGCCTCTTTCCACGTCAAAAGACGGAGACTAGCCACGGAAAAAGACTCTCTGACCTCACTACCAGTCGATATTCGCCAAGTTTATATGGACAACTGGCACGCCATTAGGACACATACGTCGGATAATAGACATTTATCCATATTTACTTTGTACAATAACCCGGAAAAACTTCACCCGCTCGATTGGCCATCTAGATTAAACAGTGTTTTTAACGAGCAAAAGAGTAGGTTTAAAATTAATTACAGCCACCACACAGTGCTACGAAACAGAGAAACTAATGAGTTGCGGTTCTTTCACGCCTCAGCTAATAATGCCTGTGTCTTGGAGTATCCCAAATTGATTAACAACAGAACTGACTTTGACGCCTTTTTGAACAGCTTACATGACAATGACATCCTTAATTATGCGAAACAGAGACGTCCTAATACAGGCTGGAGCGTTGAGTGCGTCCCATCTTCTTCCTTCTATCTCTACAAGTTGAATGATTATCCTATAGGGTGTCTGCTCACAGATATTCCAGACCACATAAAAACAACAGATACATTAATATACTGCAAATGGATTCGCATTCGAAAGCGTATTTGGACAATCTATGTTTTTTTTAGATGCCTAGCAGTTTTTAAAGGTGCGGCGGTCAAGGATGTTAGAAAACGTTCTAGGAGTTTGCTGAAATAGTGGATCGCACATAGCGAAACATCCGCCCAGATAGCCTTTCCCGGTATTACTTTACTCCAAATCCCTGCTTTGGAAGAGTGCTTCAGGATTAACATCGACATATTTGAATTTGATGAGCGACAGGTCCTGGTCCCAAAACTTAGAACTAGTGGGAGATATAACGACACTTTGAGACTGCTATATTATAACGACCATTTCATGCACATAACTGATATTGACGGAGTTGCAAAGACGTTCGCCTGTCCTAAATGTCAGAAATTGTGGAAGGTTTTCGGGCAGCTTACAAGACACGAACAGACTTGTAATGGGGGTAAAACGATAGACGTGTATCCCGGCGGAATTTATAATCCCCCTCCTCTATTTGGAAAAATTGCCCTTGAAGGTATCTCCTTAGATAGCGAGTTTATCTACCCATATCGGGCGACATTTGACTATGAATGTTATTTCGATAGTTCGGACTTACCACCTGTGACTAGCAAAACTACTTTCTTTGCTAAACACGTACCGCTCTCGTGCTCGGTAGCCTCCAACGTCCCTGGCTTTGTCGCTCCCGTTTGTTTTATCACGACCGGAGATTCTCAGGATTTGGTCACTAGAATGCTCCAGCATCTAGAACTAATCGCCGATAAAGCTTACGACTTATTGAGGGAGCAATTTGAAGAAGTTTTGACCATCTTGCCTTTTTAGCCGACCGTAACCTAGAAGACGCTAGCGAAGAGCTGCCTGATAATACGCTGGCTTATAAATTAGAGAAGTATTTGCGTCAATTACCGGTGATAGGTTTCAATTCGGGCAAATACGATCTCAGTGTAATCAAACCGTACCTGCTAGCTTATTTTTTCAACAAAGTCGAAGACGAAGATAACGATACGTCTTCCTCGGGCCCCTTCAGTTATATAGTGAAAAGAAACAACAACTTGATGTGCCTAGCTACTAAAAGATTGAAGTTTCTCGATATATCTAATTTTTAGCTCCAGGCTCAAGTTATGCAAAGTATCTAAAGGCGTATGGAGTCGAAGAAGCCAAAGGCTTTTTCTGTTACGAGTATATTAATAATTTGAGCAAGTTGGATGAAAATCGGTTACCTCCGCACTCTGCCTTTTTCTCTAGACTTAAAAACTGCAACATTTCAGTAGAAGAGTATGCGTATTGCCAGAAGGTGTGGACCGCTCACAATATGACCACTCTACGCGAGTTCCTCGTCTGGTACAATAATAAAGACGTAATCCCATTCTTAGTAGCCCTAGAAAAACAGGTTAAGTTTTACGAGGATCTAGGGATTGATATGCTGAAAGAGGCCATTTCGGTGCCAGGGGTAACTCTAAAGTACCTGTTTAAGACTCTAGCCAAAGATGTGGCCTTTAGTTTATGCGCCAAACGGGATGAGGCCCTGCATAAAACTATTAGAGATAATATCGTAGATGGACCAGCAATCATATTTCACAGATATCACGAGGCGGGGACAACTTTTATTAGGGGAAATATCGATAAGGTGGTCAGAGGAATTAAAGGGTATGATGCGAACGCTTTATACCTGTGGGCTTTAATGCAGAAGATGCCGACAGACTTTCCCGTTATTAGAAATAAAGAGGACGGGTTCATTCCCCATAAGGCCAATTGGTTTACCATCCAATGCCGGGAATACTAACGGTGGGTGGCACATACAAATAACGTAGAGCTGGTCACGCAGTTTAACGGGCGCGAAAAGATGTTGGGATCTCGCTTCATTCCCGTGGATGGATGGGATAAACAAACTCGAACCGTGTATCAGTTTCACGGATGTTTGTTCCATGGCCACCCGGACTGCCCAATAACTAAAGGTAAAACAGTTAACCCAGTGAACAACAAGCCGTTGACTGACCTATATAGAGATACTGCGAAATTCACGAGTATTTAAAAACCTGTGTCAACGTTAGCGTAGAGGTGATGTGGGAATGTGAGTGGCAACGGCTGAAGAAGACGGATGCAGAGCTACGCACGTTTCTTAAAAGATTTTCGAGACACCGACCCTCCTATTCTAACGGCCCTGTAACCGAGGCCCGAATTATATCTGCCGTTTAAGATGAAAGTTGTTTTGGCTTGGTTGAGTGCGACATTAGCGTCCCCAAGTCGTTGAGAGAACACTTTTCCGAGATGACCCCCATCTTTAAAAACGTTGACGTCACAAGAGCTGACGTGGGCGAGTTTATGCGCGATTACGCCGTCAAACATAAACTTTTGTCGAGCTCTCGGCGTACTTTAATCGGTAGTTATGTTGGTGAGAAGATTTTGCTGCACCCTTGCTAAAGTGGTATCTCAAACACGGCTTAATTGTTAGCAAAATATATCAGGTGATAGAGTACCATCCCGTTAGCTGCTTTACAAAGTTTGGGGAGACTGTATCAGAGGCCCGTCGAGCTGGGGATAAAAACGACATGTACGCCCTCACCGGTGAGACTATGAAGTTGCTCGGTAATTCAGCCTACGGCAAAACTTTGACCAACAAAGCTAAACATTCAGATGTAGAGTACTGTAGGGGTAACGACACCTCGGACTTTGTTAATAACCCTCTTTTTAAAAAAAATGTCGCAGATAGACGACGACCTCTTCGAGATAGAGTCGGCGAAAAAGAAAACTGTTTGGGATCTACCTCATCAGATAGGCTTTTTCGTTTACCAGTATGCAAAATTGCGTATGTTAGAGTTTTATTACGATTTTCTAGATAGGTTCGTAGATCGTTCCGATTTTCAGCTTTGTGAAATGGATACTGACAGTTTATATTTGGCCCTTAGTACTGACACTCTCAACGCCGCCGTTAGACCTCACCTACGCCCTGACTTTTTTAAACAGTATAACAACTGGTTCCCCTCTGAGGTTTGCCACGCCCATCTGCCAGATTATATTACGACCGAAGGTACATTTGTAAGCGACTGTAGGGAGTGTAAAGATAGGCAACTATATGATAAGCGGACTCCTGGTCTTTTAAAAATCGAATACGAGGGTGTTGGAATTGTCTCTTTGTGCAGTAAGACCTATCACTGTTTCGGTGCATATCCTAAGACTAGCACTAAAGGTATCTCAAAACAGCACAATACCTTAGACAAGGATACTTTTCTAGACGTACTCAAAACCCAACGTTCGTCTGGTGGAACAAATGTAGGCTTTAAAATAAAGGATGGTTCAATTTACACCTATACGCAACACCGAGACTCCCTTTCCTATTTTTATATTAAGAGAAAGGTCCACTCTGACAATGTGACAACTTCCCCACTAGAAATATAAGGCCACTCACCTAACAAATTGTCTGTGTTGTAAAAGAATAAATAAACAATATATGACTCACGCCTTATGTTTTTATATATATATCTATATGTATCTATGTGTAACTAATGTGTATATGTATGTACCTACACACTTAACAAGAAGACGCTACTCCTAAATCACTAAACACCGGTTGATAATATGACTTGTCTCCCTTTAATATTTTTCTATATGGGAGTATAGCTCCAGAAAATCGATCTCATTTATTGTTATATAATCTATATTGATGGAGCAAATGCGACCTCTCATGTGCATACCTATACTACTACTCACATAGTTACTCACCAAAGTGAAATTATGATGATTTTCCTAGCAATCAATAAATCAAACAATCAATTTGTAATTTACTCATTGTTTTAACATTTTCATTTGTTAGACTACAGTCTTTTCCAAACTCAAAGTACTTACATTCAAAAGAAAAAGCTGCACCAAAGATACATCCTAGAGAAATACAGAAAACTCCACCAGCAACAATAATGAATGAAAGCGGCAACCATCTTTCTCCATCATAATCTGAAATAAATTGATTTTCAAAATGTAAACACATTCATTATTAAATTGAAAAATATTTTTGTTTGTTTGTTTCGTTTGTTCTTCTCGACCATTTTGATCATTCTTATTGCGATATATATATAAATAGTCTTTACCAAGAATGTTAGAACGTTGTGCTCACGTTAGGCCCCTACAAGTGTAGGACATCATTCAAAAACATAATGTACCCAAATTAATTTTGGTCCACATTTGTTTCAACTTGAAAAATATACCAATGTCATTATTCAAGTCAAGAAATGTTACCAAACTCATGATCGGATCACAAGGTTGGAATAGGTAGCTTAGCTGTAGATAAACACCGGAAATTAGATTAGAATTAGGTTACATCCTGAATCCACATTATCTGTGGTCTTCCTCTTCTCTTTTTTCAAGATTTATCCTCCAATACATCTTTTCAAGATTCATCCTCCAATACATCTTTTCAAGATTCATACTCCAATACATCTTTTCAAGATTTATCCTCCAATACATCTTTTCAAGATTTATCCTCCAATACATCTTTTCAAGATTTATCCTCCAATACATCTTTTCAAGATTTATCCTCCAATACATCTTTCCAAGATTTATCCTCCAATACATCTTTTCTGAGATGCCTCCTTCCATAATGGTCTTTTCTAACCCTAAGTGTCATCTTATGTATCCAAAATAATGACGTCATTATCATTCTTATTTGCAGCATCAGCCAGTTTTTTTATTCTGAGTTCTTTCTGAATAGATCAATTCACTCTCTTCTCTGTCTATGATATATGGAAGACTCTTCTGTAAACTTATATACAAAAGCACAGATATGTTTTTTCCCACAAACATATAAGATAGAAAGTATATATACACAGTAAATCAAGTTGTTATAAATGTAATCAAGATCTGGTAGTGTGAGTTCATCATATACTATAGAACTAATAAAAAAAGATATGGGAAGAATGGTTGATGTCCTGATTATTATTTGGAAAAGGAAAGTTTCAAAATGGAACAGAATAGTTACTGACATTCTAGAACCTCAACTCAAAATATGAAAGAATATAAACAGTTCATTTTATTTATAGCTAGAAACGCATGCAAGAAGTATTGGCACATAATAAAACATAATATAGCAACTGATAAAATAATTTCAACTCACTGATGTCAGAACATTTACAAACATTTAACAATATCAGCGAATTTCTGCAGCAATGTTGTCATCAGATGTCGCCTAATTCCTTATCAGGGAATGGAGAGTGGTATTATTTGCTTTTCCATCAAACTTAAATAGCTGTGGTTAGTCAGGTCTACTTAGGATTTATTTTAAATGTCCAACATTTTTTGTTCTTAGTATACGATGTGATCACTTTGGTACAGTTGTTTTAATGTATGATAGAGCATTTTACTGTTTCCAATCTTAGCTGCGTTTTTTTTCCTTCTATGACTAGCTGCACACCTTGAGCAGAGACTATTTGCCCTTGTGTTAGATCGACTGGTTATGTCAGTGGTGGATTACGGACTCGGCATTCTTACGATATCAAGATCACAATGTGAACGACTCTAACCGGTTCAGAATGAAGGTATACGTATAGTCCTTGGCTGCACTAGAGATGCCCCCATTGTGAAGTTAAGATATATGCTTGGCCTTCTGTCACTATGCTCCCGTCATGCAATCGCCCAAACCAATGCACATATGCGGGTTACTGCGGATAAGAGACACTCGCTGTACAAGAGCACTAATGGTGTTAAGGGCACGAGAATCAAGCGTGGCACGTCGTGAATGGCCCAGGCTGAGAGAACAATTGACCAGGTGACTACGGTTGCGATCCTACCAATGGGGGAAGAATGGATCTAAAAGAGGCCTCCCCTTCTTTCGCTGTCCCAGTGGGTTCCAGGCAAGGACCCTTCTTGTTATATTCCCCTCCGGTTTTCGCAAAGTATGTCCTATCCAGCGCCAGCGTCTTTTTTAACCAGTTCGTTCACTGGAATCTGTCTTGTTCTCTCCATAAGTTCCTCATTTGTGACCCTATCATACCATCTTATTCTCTCTATTCTGCGTAGACACCAGTTGATGAATGTTTGCAATTTACGCGCTACTGACATCTATTGCTCTATATTTAATGCATAGATTCATCATAAGTCGTTGTTGCACCCAAGTGCCCATAAGGCAGCTACACAAAAAAGTCCACTCAATTTGATCTTGTGCCTTTCTTTCTATTTCAAACCTGGTTCTATGTATGTTTTTCATCTGCGCTTCAAATGTTTGCCTACGTGTACCCCTAGGCATTCGATTTTTCCGCTGTCCCTGCAGTGTCCACTGCATTGCATGTCTTGGGTGCCTTACTTTTCTCGTCCTGAGGCCATCATCTCGCTAGCAACTATTTAATTATGTCTTACAGATAAGTTAGTTCTAGAAGTCTTATATTGCTGTCTTATCCTCCCAGGTTTGCCCAAGTATTCTTCTATTTACCTTTGATTCCACTCAACATACTTTCCCTTTTCGTATATGTTTTCCAAGTCTGAGATCAATACTGTAATAACATATGGTTTGTATTTTCAAACTTTTATGTTAGTACTGTAAATAGTAGTGCTGTTAGATCTCCTGAAACAAACAACTGACACAATAATCAGAAAGAATATACTACTTTACCAATGAAATAAAATAAATTATGAACATAATAAGAAACCACAAGTTTCATGAAAAATATGAGAAGAAAAAAAGATACTTTTTGAGCTTAGGGGTGCATACAATCCTTCTTGTGTAGGCATTGCTGAAAATAAAAACAAAAAATACTTCTAAATATAAAATAGGTTCTTCTTCTCTTCCACTATTTACTTCTTCATATAAGTAGAGGAGGAAGGGTGTAGTGTTCTTGTGTATGCGTGTTCTAATGCACTTTGTAATCTGTTATTCATTTTGTTACGGCTGTTCTTGATGCTGTCGCTCCATGTTTTGCGTTGTCTTCCTCATTTCTCTGTATATTTTTTCAGTGTGTCTCTTTGTGGTAGACGATACCAGTGCATTCTTCATTCTTATCAGGTGTAAAAACCATTTCATCTGGTGTTTTTTAAAGAATTGCATGACTGGTTTCACATCCAGTCTTCTTCTGATTTCTTCATTTCTAATTTTGTCTCTTATTTTCACACCTGCAGCTCTTCTAAGACACCTCATCATCGTTATTATGATTGTCCACTTATTAGCTGCTGTTATTGGCCATGTTTGACACTGGTAACAACGTGTTGGCCAGAAAATCGTTCTTATAAGATTTGCTTTAGTTTTTAGCTGTATCTCTTTATGTGACAACAATGGTGTTAACTAACCCAATACCTTGTTAGCTTTTGTCCAATTATTGTTGATTTCCTTATTGATACTTCCGTCTGCTGTGAAAATTGCCCCTAAGTACTTGACCTTATTGGTTTGTTTAATTTCTATGTTCTGGAGTTTTATTGTAAGGTTTCCTGGTTTGTTAAAATAGATTATTAATAACTAATCCAAAGAGAAGGATATAGTAGTCGATAGTGAAGATTATACAGCGGAAACTAGAGAATTTATGGATTAGCATAGCAAGATATATAATGGAGCTTCTGGCTTGTGCAACATTCTTGGAAGGTGATGTGCCATTTTTGTCAAGAGATGTGTAGCCATAATGTCAATCTTGATGCAATGAAGTCAATCCTTGACACTCCACGTGTCAACTACTAGGCATAAAAAAATGTTTTCAATATTAACAAAAAATGGAAACCGTGATTTATGATTGCATTATTTCGCTGGGCCAAGCACATGTTTGAACTTCCCACAAAATGCCTGTCTAAATCTGGTGATGTTTCGCTAACTGCAACCTGCAAAGTGTTATTACGTGCTCACAGTCATCATCATCATCATTAAGATGCGTATCCTTTATAGGACGTTGCTCTCTTTGCAGCACATCTGAAATTCACTCTGTCTCTCAGTTATAACAATACTTAATACAGAATTAATGGCGCAGTCTATCTGTTCTAGAAAGTAAGATATTCTTTACCAACTTCTTATTTATTTGTTTGTGTACATTGATATGACGTAACTTGTGAGAAATGATTATCACTATTCAATGTGTGTGTACATTGATATGACGTAACTTGTGAGAAATGATTACCACTATTCAATGTGTGTGTACATTGATATGACGTAACTTGTGAGAAATGATTACCACTATTCAATGTTTGTGTACATCGTTATCACGTAACTTGTGAGAAATGATTACCACTATTCAATGTGTGTGTACATTGATATGACGTAACTTGTGAGAAATGATTACCACTATTCAATGTTTGTGTACATCGTTATCACGTAACTTGTGAAAAATGATTACCATTATTCAATGTGTGTGTACATTGATATGACGTAACTTGTGAGAAATGATTACCATTATTCAATGTGTGTGTACATTGATATGACGTAACTTGTGAGAAATGATTACCACTATTCAATGTGTGTGTACATTGATATGACGTAACTTGTGAGAAGTGATTACCACTATTCAATGTGTGTGTACATTGATATGACGTAACTTGTGAGAAATGATTACCACTATTCAATGTGTGTGTACATTGATATGACGTAACTTGTGAGAAATGATTACCACTATTCAATGTTTGTGTACATCGTTATCACGTAACTTGTGAGAAATGATTACCACTAGTCAATGTTTGTGTACATTGATATGACGTAACTTGTGAGAAATGATTACCACTATTCAATGTTTGTGTACATTGATATGACGTAACTTGTGAGAAATGATTACCACTATTCAATGTTTGTGTACATTGATATGACGTAACTTGTGAGAAATGATTACCACTATTCAATGTTTGTGTACATTGATATGACGTAACTTGTGAGAAATGATTACCACTAGTCAATGTTTTCTTTATGTAACTACCATCACCCTCCACCACCACAATTCCTTCTCTTTATCATTTACTGCTTGCACAGACAAAACAATATCACTCTTTTGAACTTAGAGACATGCTGACAGGTGAAAATAGCTGTTTCCACAATTTTTCATAATAAAAAACCTCGACTGACACTGTCTCCACAATTTCTCATTATAAAAAACCTCGAATGACACTTGTCTCCACAATTTCTCATTATAAAAAACCTCCACTGACACTGTCTCCACAATTTCTCATTATAAAAAACCTCCACTGACACTGTCTCCACAATTTCTCATAATAAAAAACCTCCACTGACTCCACAATTGTTCATTATAAAAAACCTCGACTGACACCACAATTTCTCATTGTAAAAAACATCGACTGACACTGACACCACAATTTCGCAAAATAAAAAACTTCACATTACACTGACTCCACAATTTCTCATAATAAAAAACCTCAATTGACACTGTCTCCACAATTTATCATTATCAAAACTTCGAATGACACCATCTCCACAATTTCTCATTATAAAAACCTCGAATGACATTGACTCCACAATTTCTCATAATAAAAACCTCGAATGACACTGTCTCCACAATTTCTCATTATAAAAAACCTCGACTGACACTATCTCCACAATTTCTCATAATAGAAACCTTGAATGACACTGACTCTACAGCTTCTGAATTATCCCCAACAATGATTTTGCATGAACATTGTCTTGCTTGTACGATGCAGAGATTTGAAGAAAGAAATCAGTTTTAAAAAACAATATTTAACAACTCTTTATTATATTTAGTTTTTGACATCGATTTAAAGAAAGAGATTTGTGTTGGTCTTTGTGTGATTTTTTCCTAAAATGATGTTGTTTAGCTCAGACGACAGAGTGTACAGCAATATTTGATACACTTCGGAAGGGTGTGGGGGCTGTAGGTGGCCACCACTGCCATGGGTGAATGATACAAATGTTTATCAAAGTAACTTTTCTAACCCCTTTTTCATGATTCGACCAGAGAAACACAATGTCCATGTTTGTCAGATTTATGTACTGCAATGTCCATGTTTGTCAGATGTATGTACTGCAATGTCCATGTTTGTCAGATTTATGTACTGCAATGTCCATGTTTGTCAGATTTATGTACTGCAATGTCCATGTTTGTCAGATTTATGTATTGCAATGTCCATGTTTGTCAGATTTATGTACTGCAATGTTCATGTTTGTCAGATTTATGTACTGCAATGTCCATGTTTGTCAGATTTATGTACTGCAATGTCCATGTTTGTCAGATTTATGTACTGCAATGTCCATGTTTGTCAGATTTATGTACTGCAATGTCCATGTTTGTCAGATTTATGTACAGCAATGTCCATGTTTGTCAGATTTATGTAATGCAATGTCCATGTTTGTCAGATTTATGTACTGCAATGTCCATGTTTGTCAGATTTATGTACTGCAATGTCCATGTTTGTCAGATTTATGTACTGCAATGTCCATGTTTGTCAGATTTATGTACTGCAATGTCCATGTTTGTCAGATTTATGTACTGCAATGTCCATGTTTGTCAGAGTTATGTACTGCAATGTCCATGTTTGTCAGATTATGTACTGCAATGTCCATGTTTGTCAGATTTTATGTACTGCAATGTCCATGTTTGTCAGATTATGTACTGCAATGTCCATGTTTGTCAGATTATGTACTGCAATGTCCATTTGTCAGATTTATGTACTGCAATGTCCATGTTTGTCAGATTTATGTACTGCAATGTCCATGTTTGTCAGATTTATGTACTGCAATGTCCATGTTTGTCAGATTTATGTACTGCAATGTCCATGTTTGTCAGATTTATGTACTGCAATGTCCATGTTTGTCAGATGTATGTACTGCAATGTCCATGTTTGTCAGATTTATGTACTGCAATGTCCATGTTTGTCAGATTTATGTACTGCAATGTCCATGTTTGTCAGATTTATGTACTGCAATGTCCATGTTTGTCAGATTTATGTACTGCAATGTCCACGTTTGTCAGAGTTATGTACTGCAATGTCCATTTTTGTCAGATTTATGTACTGCAATGTCCATGTTTGTCAGATTTATGTACTGCAATGTCCATGTTTGTCAGATTTATGTACTGCAATGTCCATGTTTGTCAGATTTATGTACTGCAATGTCCATGTTTGTCAGATTTATGTACTGCAATGTCCATGTTTGTCAGATTTATGTACTGCAATGTCCATGTTTGTCAGATTTATGTACTGCAATGTCCATGTTTGTCAGATTTATGTACTGCAATGTCCATGTTTGTCAGATTTATGTACTGCAATGTCCATGTTTGTCAGATTTATGTACTGCAATGTCCATGTTTGTCAGATTTATGTACTGCAATGTCCATTTTTGTCAGATTTATGTAATGCAATGGACTGGTTAAGACTTCAACAGTGCAAAACCATTGTAAATGTTACATCATATCTTGTATACGTAGTATGTATTCTCTGAATGTGTTGTCTATACTATAACTTTTAGAAACACATTTATTCGTCAAAGATTGCTATTAAAATTACAATGTTAAATATAATAAATGAGAACTTACACATCAAAATGTAATTTGTGCGATTGCAGTAAGGCAACTTTCGGTTCCAGCAAAGCGATGGATCTTTAAGTATGGGAGAATCAATGTGGCGAAGATAGCAGATAATTGCCATTACATAATCATTCTGGGAGGTTCTCACTGTTAGACGTTGTTTCACACGCTGACTACAGCTGGGATCTCCTGGCAGACTGTTCTCTAGCAGAAAAGTTATACAAATATTTGTATAATGTAAAAACATATCAATATGAAAAATATTGTCATGCCACCATTTTTGAAGATCTAATTAGTCAATTTTCACACATTATATGTCATCTGCAAAAGGGTTGATAATTTCATAATTTCAGGATGTGACAAAATATACAGTACCAGGTCAATGCTAGAATGTTATATAAACATATATAATAACTATATATATATATATATAAAGTGTATGTTTGAATACAATCTTAGTTAAGTTTGACAGAGTGCAAATATTATGCTAATTAGAAACTATGCTAAATATATGTTCATGCCTCATTGTAATCCACCAGTGCAAATGTTTTCAGAAATCTACAACAAAACAAAGATAAAAGTATAGTTCACTTATATAGGCTATATATATATATGAATGAATGAATGCAAATCGTTTCATATCCTAAAGGACGTAGACATCAACCACAGTAAACGAGCTGTTGATTTTCTAGGCACCACTTATACATTCAGCAGTTTGCCATTGCTGTCTGAATGGTGAGGTCTATTTTTACATTTTGTAAAAGTCTCACAGAAACGAATTTGCTTCAAAACTTGCCCACCGTGGGGTTTGAACCAGGTACGCTTGGGTTTGTGATCGAGTTCACTACCACTTTAGCTACATACACACACATATAAATGTATGTTTCCACCATGTTGGCAAGGTAGTTCTGGACTGATAAATTAGATGGAAAGGCATACATTGCAAGCAAGATACGTGAGGACAGAATGAACAACACCAGTGTCTCTGTTTCACTTATGCTGGAAAAAATTAATGTTAAACATCTCATTGAAATGTAGTGTAAGCTTGGGAAAGTGCTGTCTGTGAGGTAATGAGACAAGTTATGCTAAACAGCGTTATTTGGGAAAGTACTGTCTGTGAGGTAATGAGACAAGTTATGCTAAACAGCGTTATATGAGACAGTGAGATCTAGAACAATGAGATGACTTCTGCATTGAAGGGCAAAGAATGTATGTACTTCTCCAATGTGCCATGAATGTCCATCTGGAGAACTGAAATGAACCAGTCTTGAATACCTGGCTACATAACAAATACATGCTGTATATTTGGTAGCAATGGTATTTTATATTAAACAATTTTAGTAATAATATTTATATCACTACTGCCATTATGGTAACGGTTGTAGATTAGATCGGCAACCAAGTTAGATGCTCTGCAAAGCCATAACTCCACAAATGTGTTTTGTTGTGGCAAAACATCTACCAACACTTACTAATAATATAGCAGATAAGGTTTAGAGAGATGCAGAATAAACGTTGGCAGATTGCGAAATGAGAATTTCAGGAGACAGTAGAGCTCTAAAGAATGCAATAGCATGTACAAAAAAAAGAACAGAACAAATAAAGTGCCAAGATTACTAAAACTGAGGACGGCTAGGTTTTGCAGATTCTGCCTTCAAATGAGCACAGCTGGAGGAGAGAGAAAGATCTGCATCATCATGAAAGGTATGCAGCTCGAGGGGCAGAATGCAAATTGGAGTACAAGTATGGAAGTGGATTGTGAGCATCAGTGTGGTGTGGTCAGAGAGAGAATGTGGGGAGCAAATGTGACTTTTACCAATAAGCACATATGACTCTGTAGGATGCAGTGCAGTAGTGAGCACATTTTACCAATAAGCACATATAACTCTGTAGGATGCAGTGCAGTAGTGAGCACATTTTACCAATAAGCACATATAACTCTGTAGGATGCAGTGCAGTAGTGAGCACATTTTACCAATAAGCACATATGACTCTGTAGGATGCAGTGCAGTAGTGAGCACATTTTACCAATAAGCACATATGACTCTGTAGGATGCAGTGCAGTAGTGAGCACATTTTACCAATAAGCACATATGACTCTGTAGGATGCAGTGCAGTAGTGAGCACATTTTACCAATAAGCACATATGACTCTGTAGGATGCAGTGCAGTAGTGAGCACATTTTACCAATAAGCACATAGAACTCTGTAGGATGCAGTGCAGTAGTGAGCACATTTTACCAATAAGCACATAGAACTCTGAGATGCAGTGCAGTAGTGAGCACATTTTACCAATAAGCACATATGACTCTGTAGGATGCAGTGCAGTAGTGAGCACATTTTACCAATAAGCACATATGACTCTGTAGGATGCAGTGCAGTAGTGAGCACATTTTACCAATAAGCACATAGGACTCTCGGATCAGTGCAGTAGTGAGCACTTTACCAAAGCACATATGACCTGTAGGATGCAGTGCAGTAGTGAGCACATTTTACCAATAAGCACATATAACTCTGTAGGATGCAGTGCAGTAGTGAGCACATTTTACCAATAAGCACATAGGACTCTGTAGGATGTAGTGCAGTAGTGAGCACATTTTACCAATAAGCACATATAACTCTGTAGGATGCAGTGCAGTAGTGAGCACATTTTACCAATAAGCACATAGAACTCTGTAGGATGCAGTGCAGTAGTGAGCACATTTTACCAATAAGCACATAGAACTCTGTAGGATGCAGTGCAGTAGTGAGCACATTTTACCAATAAGCACATATGACTCTGTAGGATGCAGTGCAGTAGTGAGCACATTTTACCAATAAGCACATATGACTCTGTAGGATGCAGTGCAGTAGTGAGCACATTTTACCAATAAGCACATAGGACTCTGTAGGATGCAGTGCAGTAGTGAGCACATTTTACCAATAAGCACATAGGACTCTGTAGGATGCAGTGCAGTAGTGAGCACATTTTACCAATAAGCACATATGACTCTGTTGGATGCAGTGCAGTAGTGAGCACATTTTACCAATAAGCACATATAACTCTGTAGGATGCAGTGCAGTAGTGAGCACATTTACCAATAGCACATATAACTCTGTAGGATGCAGTGCAGTAGTGAGCACATTTTGGGAGATAAAGGTGAAAGGGAATAAAGATGAAGACGGGAAAAGTTGAACATTTCGCGAACCCAGATCTCATCATCTTGATATTTTTTTTTTCCCGATCCAGAAGCACTTGAGCTGAAAGCTCTTCGGCTCGGTGTCATGGACATTGTAACCCTTCGGCTCGTTGCCACGAACACCGTAAATCTGGGGAACCTGTAGCTTTTCTGTCAGTCCGCGGAGTTGAACCCGCACTTACAGAGGACTAGTCACCCGTAGTCCAATGCTCTACGAACACGCTGGGCACGCGGGCTATCATCTTGATATAAGTGAGTAAGCTGAAGAAGTGGGAATGTTCCGACAGGACACCAGGTGAAATGAGATATACAGGAAGTAGCTGTGGGAGAGCTAGATTTGTAGAAAACGGTATTTAGAAGGCAAGAACGGCTAGTTTAGACACTGATGTCAGTGAGGTTCATAGACGTAAGGTAGGCACGGCAAGTGAATCTTAATGATATGGACACATGAATAACACATTGTGTTTATGAACTTCAACAATATCCCCTCAGGAATGTCAATGACTCTCACTACTACCATCAATATAACTGTCGCACAGAAAATATGCAGGGTCCTAAAAATGCTAACAGATAAGGTGCTCTAAGGTGCCTATGAAAGAGGCAAGCATAGTTAGTATCAATCTTAGTGTTTAAGCAAAGAAATGTCGTGATCTAAGCAAAAAATATGACACCTAATTGGAAAGAGTTCAGCAAGGTCTAGAGTTCAGCTAGATCTATAAAAGTGAACATGGTAATGAAAGAAGAGAGGCGCCTGTCCATAAAAAAACTAATGAGCAGCTACGCCATCTCAATGAGGAATAACGGTGCAGACAGAGCATAGGCAACGTAGAAAGAAATTAATTGTGGCTGGGGAGCTAGGTAGTGCCACGGAAGGTGGATAAGAGCATGAATGGTGTCTTTCAGAAGGGAACGGAGATCAATCCTTAATGGCTAGAGTGTGTCATCAAAAAAAAAGGTTAAAACCGACTGAGCAGTGGCCTGAAACAAAATGATGGTCAGGATATCTGGATCTGTGGATCAAATAAGCAGGTATACAGAAGTATTATATGAAGTATATGTAAATTATCTGCATAGAATCAACATCTGTGAGAGGACAAATGGTCACGAAAAATGTGTGCATGAACGGTCTAGTGAACAGTAGAGTAATGAACCAATCTAGCCTCAGCAGAGCAAAGGCAATGGAAGATATTGTCAAACAGTTCAGCAAATTTAACCAAAATTATCTATTAGCATAACCTTTTCCAGTGACTTTATGTATGCTTATTTATTTTTATTGATTTAAACTGAATAAATGAAATAAAACGAGATGGGTAATTCTAGTTTAAAAATAATGACTTACGATTTATCAATTCACTCAACCTGTTATCATTTGTTGGGATAGTTTCCATTAAACAGTTGCGATTTATTATCCAATCTATTCGAGGTTTATCAGAACGACCTAAAACTCCACTACATTCTGCATAAATAGTGTCTTTGATACGCACACTTGTGCGATCTTCAAGAATAGTAGCGTCTTGTGCTGCTAATTTAATATTCACAAATTGGGGCGGAACTGAGGATTAGATTAAATACTTAAATAAAACTGATTAATTTATGTTCACATCACAAGAAAACATGTCAAACAAAAGCAAATATGAAGTGAATAATGTAAATATCAAACAGTAGAAATGTTTATGTTTCACTGTCAGGCAATCAGTGGTGGCTCAACGCTTAATCATAGAGCACAAACCAACTCATACTGTACAATTTAACAAAAGATTCACTACTGGTCCCTGATCATTAGCAGTAGCAACAATAGCCGTTCATCACAAGTGTTGATGAAAACAGACTCAGACGTGTGCTGCTGCACCTCTGGTGTGTGAGGAGCTGACAGTAGAGTCCATTCCTAGAATACAATCCCATAACACAGGTGGGGCATACATGATTACGGTTAGACATGTGGGTGTTGTATGTTCTGTTTTTCGCGCAGATCTTTTTCTCTGTGCTTCAACGGCGCGATAATTCTCAGTTATGCGAATTCCTCTTGTGTTGTTACAGCACCACATTTGGCGATCTGCACCTGTTGTGTGTTACAGCGCCATTTGGCGATCTGCACCTGTTGTGTTGTTACAGCACCACATTTGGCGATCTGCACCTGTTGTGTTGTTACAGCACCACATTTGGCGATCTGCACCTGTTGTGAAAATCTTGCAGTATTCAAGTCACAGTTGTCTGAGACCTGATTCAATGCATAAAAAGAAATTCAACTCTTTTTCAGTATGTCCTGAATGATTTGTCTCTGGTGATGCATTTGTTATGGTTTTATAGAAGTAGCAGTGAAGATAAAAGTGCACAAATCTGGTGATGAAAATGTTATGCTTGCATAGAAGTAGCAGTGAAGACAAAAGTGCACAAATAATTAAAACTTAAAATAGCTGTAGCACCAGTTTATCATCATCCACCCCCACCCACAAACAAATGAAGAAATCTTCAATACCTACAGGCTTGTAGCAACAGATGTAAGGGGATCGATGAGAAATGTGATTTTTTTAAAAAGTTTTAAAGTCGAAGTATTGACTTCATTGCACCGGGTTTTATCCCATATGGCCCTGTCCCTCTCCGCTGAACAATGACACGCCACCTGCCGAGAGTGTTGCACAAAGCACGAACTCCGTAGCTACGGCAACAATCCTAATGTCTCTGAAAAAACTGAGAAATTTGTATAACTAGTAAAAGTTAATTGCACATCCTTTACAGGACTTTGCGAATCAACCCCAGCTTTTAAACGAGGTTTGTGATTGTTCTAGGCATTATTACGTTCAGTAGTTTGCCATTGCTTTCTGAACGGGTGGTGCCATCGTCCTTTGTAAAATCCACACGGAACAATTTGCAACCAAACTGTCCACAGCGTGATTCGAACTCAGAACGTCGGGGTTAATAGACCGAGTCACTATTCTATCCCCTAGGCCACAGACGACACCGTATAACCAGTAAGGAAACTGAAATACAATAGGACTGCACAAAGTACTGCAACATTACTTCTGCTAACCAATAACATGCACCTCATTAAACTTGTTCTTGACTGGAACTAACAATGAGTGTAGATCCGATACCTTTAGCTTTAGCTGATGATTGAGTTATATCCAACACACATCTATAAACATGTAACCATGTAACTGACACAATTATGGAATGTTGTACTTATTCCAACAGTGAATCAGACTAGATTATAACATGGCTTTTTAACCAAAAATATGATTGGGGTAAATAAAACTAACAATATCTCACATAAGGAGGTGACCATTTTTGTACACATAATCAACTATTTAAAAAGCAACATGCTTAACTTAAGCCAATTATTAACACAATGTTTTTTAGTTTTAGTTATTTACCTTTAATGGTCAGCAGTTTGCTGGCATATGGATAATCTGCTGCTCTTTGATTGACACTAACTTTAAAAATGCAATAATAAAAGTGTTCATCTGAACATTGAAGATCAATTAGCCACATATTAACACTTTTACTGGTCCATTCTACACTGTCGAGAATATACCGACTTGAGTTATGGGTACCTTTGGTAAATAATTCGTTTTCATAGATCTGGAAATAATAATTATTATAAATATCGTTGATATAGTTTATTGTTACTTCCAACACTCTCTCATTTGGTAAATGAGTCCAGCTACATGTGAAACTAATTCGGCCACCTAACACAGCATCACCAGATATTGCAGCGTTTCCTTGAAAAGCACTTGTTAGCACTGCAGAGACAAAGAAGAAAAACGTAATCGCAACATGGAACAATCTTCTGAACTTGACTTTCATTAAATTTAACAGACATATGTACACTTGCTTCTCATGTGCAAGGTCCAGACTCTATTTTACAGTGTGAGGGGAATTGGTTTCCAACTGTAACAGTTCTCAGGCCAACACATCCTCAATTGGGTAGCAGATACATATTGGTAAGTTAGATAGCAACTGTCCTGTTGAACACATTACTCATCACAGACCCGTGCGGTATATTTTCTCAGTATGATGCAAGTCTTCTAAATGACGTCCCTTAAATTCTTTTTCTTTAAAATAACCTTCAATTGTAATTTTGATTTTTCTGCTTATGCCGCCTCTCTTTCGGTGCCGCCTGATGCGGTCAGCTCTCTGCATCATAGCACATCATGGCCCTGACTCATAGCATGTCGATGGTCATTGAAAAATTCCGACCTGACATGTACTCCCCTAGATACCTCACGATATGGAAAAGGGTTGTTGTACAGTTACTTTTAAAAAAAAAACAATACAAATGAATTAGAATACCCTGCCATGTTAATGACATCTGATGACATAGATTGTTACTAAAGACACCATTTGGATCATGTCAATACAATAACTGTTTATATTGCAAGAACATAATTGAAACTTTTGAAACAAGTTGTTACTGAAGAGTTCTTAGAATATCCTGGACAGAGAAGAGACAGAACAAATAAATTATACAAGACCTGCATATCGAGGATCATTGGCTTGTAAATAACATCATATACTGAAAGATGAAATATGTTGGCCACATTAAACAATACAGTGGTTTGGAGGTTATGGTAATTGAAAGCTAGGTTCCTAGAGTATGAGGCAGATGACGACAACGACGAAGGTGGCAGCATAACATCAATGATACATTGAACACGACGTTGGAAGAGGTGAGAAAACTTACTAGAGACAGATAGTTTTTCAGGTGGCTTTGATGAAAGTGATGTTCCACAAAAGACATGCTACTACAAAGGGGAGACCCGGTGTAATCCAAAGTACGGCCATGGAGTTTTTCTATGGGGTATAAAGAAAATCTGAACATGGACAGTTTCGTGGACTACACTAGCCATGTGGCTATTACATTTCAGAGGCACACACTTCTTATTTGAACTACACCACGCTAAAAAGTGGTATTACAGGCAGTAACTACAGTTTTGTTGTGAAAATATGAAATGAATAGGGTCCTACTAATTCTGCATCTACTGTAGTCCGTTCAACTTGTCATGCCCACAAATACAATTTTTTATCTTTGTAACCATTTGATGAAATAACTTGAAAACTTGGATGTGAACTACACATCTTCCCGACGCTACAAACTATTTGTTGCCATTCAAACAAACATACCATATAGAAGCTTCCTTCTGTGTGTGATATATTTAACGTGTACATTGGCATGGTTGAAGAAAACTAATGTTTACAGCCATTTATAATAGCCGTCCATCGCAAGCGATGATAACAACAATCTCAGACGTGTACTGTTGCACCTCTCTGGTGTGTGCGGAGGTGACTGTAGAGTCCAATCCTAGAACAGAATCACCGACCACAGGTGGGGCATACATGATCAAGGTTAGACATGTGCGTGTTGTGTGCTCTGTCTTTTCGCGCTGCTCGTTTTCTCTGTGACTCAACAATACGATGATTCTCAGCTATTCGGGTTCCTCTTTGTTGTTACAGCGCCACATTTGGCGATCTTGCGCAAAGGATTCCCAGCACGTATTGTCTATATCGAAGCATTTCAGAAACACTTTAAGAGTGTCCTTAAAGCGTTTTTTCTGTCCACCAGCTAAACGTCTGCCACCTTCAAGCTCGCCATACATCAACTGTTTTGGGATGCGTTTATCAGGCATTCGAGCAACGTGACCGACCCATCTCAGTTGGGCCTTCTGCAACAGGGTGTTGACGCTTGGGATCTTTGCTCTTGTGAGGACTTCGCTGTCTGGAATTTTGTCCTGCCAGTTTATTTTTAGTATTCTGCGTAGACAGCTTGTGTGGAAATGGTTTAATTTTCTTGCGTGTCTGCTATACACTGTCCATGTCTCGCTTGCGTACAGCAGCTTGGTTAGCACTATGGCCTGGTGAACTTTCAGCTTTGTGACTATGCTTATCCCCTTCCGTTCCCACAAAGTGACACGTAACCTTCCGAACGCAGCACTGGCTTTGGATATCCTATTGTGGACCTCAGAATCTATGTTTGCCGATCTGGATAGGAGGCTGCCAAGATATGCAAAGTTGTCCGTTGACTGGAGACGATGGTGTTTAATGTTGATGACTGGATCGTAATACTGTTCTCTAGGGGCGGCTGGAACATGACCTCTGTTTTTGGTGTTAATGGTGAGGCCAAACCTATCACAGGCCATTGAGAACTTGTCCATGTAAGTCTGCATTTCTTCCACAGAGTTGGTAGCGAGGGCACAGTCATCAGCAAACAACAGGTTTGAGATAGTTGATTCTTTTACCTTGGTGGAGATTTAAGCTCCGAAGATTGAATAGATTACCGTCTGTCCTGTATCTAATCTTTACCCCATGTTCGTCGCCTTCCCAAAAGACATCCGTGAGCATGGCAGCAAACATCATGCTGAAGAGTGTTGGGCCAGTACACAGCCCTGTTTGACGCCGTTGGTGACATGGAAGGCTTCCGACAGCTCCTCTTCGTCAAGTACACGTGCCACCATGTCCTCGTGAAACTGTTGGACGATCTTGATGAATTTCCTTGGGCATCCAAATTTTTCCATGATCTTCCATAGACCCTCCTGTTAACCGTGTCGAAAGCCTTTGTCAGATCGACAAAGACCATATAGAGGTTACGGTGCTGCTCTTGGCATTTCTCCTGTAGTTGGCGAGCAGCAAATATCATGTCTGCTGTTCCACGACCTGCTCTGAAGCCACATTGGGTCTAAGGGAGTAAGTCCTGTTCCAGGTGATCGATTAATCGATTGAGGAGGACTCTGACCAGTATTTTGCCAGCAATTGACAGGAGGGAGATCCCCTGTGATTATCGCAGGCCTGGCGGTTTCCTTTCCGCTTGTACAGGTGGACAATAGTGGCATCCTTTAATTCCTGTGGCACACGTTCGTTGCACCAAATGGATGTAAATAACTCTGTCAATTTTAGCATCAGCGTGGGCCCTCCTTCTTTGTATACTTCGGTTGGTATTGAGTCCGCACCCGGTGCCTTCCCGCTGGACATCTGGCTTGTTGCCTTCTTGACCTCTGATAAGGTAGGTGGAATATCAAGCTTGGCATTGATTGGGACCTGGGGCATGCGCTCTATGGCTTCATAACATGTAGTGGATGGATGGTTGAGGACAGAACGGAAGTGTTCTGCCCAGCGATTTAGTATCTGAGGTTTGTCAATTAGTAGCCTCGCTCCATCTGCATCGAGTATGGGAGTGGGGTGAGATTGTTGAGGGCCGTAAACAGTTTTAGGGCATCGTAGAAGCGTTTGGAATCATGTCTGTCTGCATATATCTGGATTTCATCAAATTTGTTGCTTAGCCAGGCGTCTTGTAATTTCCTGATTCTCTCTTGAGCCCTTCTACGAGCATCTAGGAAAGCTGTTTTTGGATGATAATGATGGGTCATTTTGATAGGCTCTGTATGTCTCATGTTTCATGAGGAGAATAGACTTTATTTCTTCGTCATTTCGTCAAACCAGTCGTGGCTCTTGCGTACAGAGTGTCCTATGAGCTCAGAGGTAGATAGGTACACGGTGTCTCTGAGGGCAGTCCAGTCATCGTCCACGCTGGTTTTGCTAAACTGGAGGTCCTTCAATTTGTCGTCCAGGTATCTTATTAAACTTTCGGTGACAGCGGAGCTTTTCAATTTGGAGACTGCCAGCTTTTTTGTTGGTTTGTGACCCTGATGACGTTTTCTAGGCTTGATGCGGAGGTTGAGCTTTGACACGATCAATCTATGATCGGTCCAACATTCTGCTCCGCACATAGCCTTTGTGACTCTGACGTCACGTCTGTCACTTTTCCTTACGATGACGTAGTCAATGAGGTGCCATTGTTTGGAACGGGGATGCATCCATGACGTTTTGTTTCGGGTTGGTAAACGAAACAAGGAGTTTGTGATTGTTAGGTCGTGGGTAGCACATAGTCTGAGTAATAGAAGCCCATTACTATTGCACTTGCCCACGCCGTGTACTCCTAGTACTCCATCCCAGACCCGATGGTCTGTCCCTACTCTGGCATTGAAGTCCCGAGTATGATGAGCTTCTCAGACCCTGGGACCGCTGAGATGGCTGAGTCAAGATCCTCGTAGAAACCATCCTTGATTTTGCTTGGATTTGTCATTGTCGGGGCGTAGACGCTGAGTAAAGTGGCACTCTTTTTTCTCCTAGTGAGATCTGAAGAGTCATCACTCTGTCACTGACACCTTTTGGGAGTCTGGTGAGGCCGAGCACAAGATGAGATTTGACAGCAAACCCTACACCAGATTCCTGACGTTCTGTATTGGCTCTCCCACTCCAAAAGAAAGTGTAACCACCGCCCACCTCTGACAGCTGACCCTCGTCAGGAAGTCTGGTCTCACTCAAGGCAGCTATGTCGATATCGTAGCGTGCCAGTTCTCTAGCCACGAATGCAGTCCGTCTCTCAGGTCTTTCAGCTTTGTTGTTATCTAATAGTGTTTGCACGTTCCACGCGCCTATGGTGAGAGCTTTAAGCGTGTTCTTCATGTTGTGTGATTTGTGTTGTATGTAGTTGTCTGAAACTGTAGCTTGCGCTGTATTTGGATTATAGTGAGGAAAAGTTGCGCTATTCGTCAACCTCACTCTCTCGTCCAGGACTATCTGTATCCAGGGCAAGACAAGTCAAGACGACTGGAGATAGTGCCAGATGCAGTGGATGACCAGGGCTTTCTAAAGTGCCTCGCCGTGTTCTATGCGGTCCACACCGCTCTGCTGTGATCCACCTTTCTAACCGTTGAGCCAACTAGTGACCTCATCCGCGAAGTCAGCCGGATCCAGTCTTTGCATGCATAGGCAGACAGTGCCTAGATTACCGATGCTGTTAGACCCATCGGTTTCCTTCACCTGGTTTGACCACCGAATAGGCGATGTAACCGTTGTAGTCGATGTGCATGTTACAGCTAAACTACAGACAAGAGTTGTGTGTTGTAGTCACGTTACAACTATAGTTCCGGCCGCCCTGCTGTGTGTAAGTTTACATTTCCACAAGCGGCGCGATGGCGGTAGGATAGACCTGTCCTGGCATGTGTGTCTGTCTCCAAAAATTACTGGACAATTCTCTTGTCCCAATGTGTGCTGGTTTTTTTCATCAGCACATAACAGGAACCTTTGCAGACAACACACTGACGCTTTTAACAGGTTCCGTACGTGACCGTGACCTTCCTTGACCTTCCTGGTGATGCGTGAAGCGTTTCTTTTGTTGGGTGGAATCGCGTGGTAGTTTTCAGCGCTTGGCGTTAATTGAAGATTTTTATCGATAACTGGTGTCGACTAGAAACACGATCTTATTTTCTATTTAGTATTTATTTATATTTTCTATTTATTTTCATAGAGATATCCGGTCGCCCAGTGTGCGGGCGTGTTAACTGTTTGCTCTTGAACTTTAAAAAAAAAATTAATCTGTGTAAATTCGAAACGGAGTACATATATATTTATATCATTATTCGGTTGTGTATAAGCAGTGAAAGAACTCAAGGTGTAATTGTGTTACTATCATCATCAATTATATTCTACAGCCATTTAATACATTGATGACAAAAATAGTTACATTCAGGACGAAATCTATGAGGTTTTTTTTAACAATTCTTGCATTTGCCATGCACCAAATAGACTCGGGCTTGAACATGGTAAACAAATGACGTCATTAGTGGGAGATGGACATTTAGTTAAAGCGTATATCGAAATTAGCGTGAAGCTATTGGGTCATATTGCTGACTTCTCAAAACAGACACTGATATAACATTTCTAATGAGTTTGAAGTTACAATGTAAAAGTACATCGCTATACTCGCATTTCCGCAAAGAGGCACATATGGGTCATCTGTACTACAGTATACAAGAATTAGAGAAAAGAGCTATTTTATTATAGTGATACCTCCCTATCACATATGTTAACACACGCACATTGTAACGAAGAAGTAGCACTTGAAAAGAATCTCTCCAGTAGCTCCGTCATAACAAGGTGATAAAGAAAAGTTCTTAGAACATCCTGGACAGAGAAGAGAAGAAACAAAGACATCCTACAAGACCTGAATATCAAGGAGCATTGGCTCATAAATAACATAATGTCCCGGAAGATGAACTATTTTGGCCACATTAAAGGCCATAGTGGTCTGGAGAGAAAGGTAATGGAAGGCATGGTTCCTGGAAAAACAGGCAGGGGACGACCAAGACGAACATGGCAGCAGATGACATCAAAGAAACCTTGAACATGACGCTGGAAGAGGCAGGAGAACTTGCAAGAGACATAGAGCTTTTCAGGCGGGTTGTGATGAATGCGAAGTTCTGCAAGGGACATGCTACTACTTGATCTCCGCCATTGCCAGCCCCAAGCCTGGACGTGAAAGGGGGATGGCATTATATCATGGCAGCTAACTTTAACTGTAATGTAAGCTATTTAAAAACAATAATACAACTATATCTATATTTCTTGTTTATTTCATGATACTATTGCAAGTATCAACACTGGCCCCCATGTATGAGCTGGTATGATTCGCCTTTGAATGAGATTTCTCATCAAATGTCATACTGGTGCGTTTACTGTAAAAACTAAAATGCTGTATCAGCCTTGCCAACTATGCCGCCAACATCAAAGGAAACCTTTATATTACAACATCCAGGTTTCCTATCCAGCAATTTCTTCCATCAGACATTTGCGTCGGTATAATTCTAAGATTGGGTCCAAAGTTTCGCTACTGTAGAATAGATGGTTTTGCTACAATTCGCATTGGACTGTGGGCATGAGTTGTTGAACGGACTATAGCAAATATTTTATCCTTAACACAAAATGTAAACTTTCTAAACAGGAAACATTGGATAATAACAGACTTCAAATTGTTTGTCCAGATTTTCTGTTTTGTAAAACCTAACATACACCTGTCTGTACAAATTTGTATTGTCAGATAATATGAAAACACTTTGACACTCATTCAGACTACACACTTTAGGAGACTAACGGGTGCAATACACTTGAAATTATCTGTGAATCATAATTAGAAACAATATTTTAATTTTGCTAAACTACTAGTGAAATTGTTTTTAGAACTAAAAAATGATATTGATATAAATAATATATCAATTGATATACTATATTACAAGATTAGTGTATACCACAGATGTGTGCTATCAACTTTACTGTCCATATCAGAGTGCTGAAGTAGGACATAACAAGATAGTTTCAAACTGTCCAACTTGTCAGTGAATGATTGTAAACATGCTCTGGCTAAAAACTATATCTAACTAACAACTGATTACACAGTGTGTGCACGAGAATAGGAACACCATCATAAAAAAGAGATTCTTCAGATGGATATAACATGTGGCACGCATGGAGAATAACTATAACAAAACATGCACTAAGATGGGTCCCAGAAAGTAAACAAAAAATACAAGATCCAAAACTTCCTGTAGGATAACAGTAGAACATGTTCTGAAAGAAATGAATCATATCTGGAACAGCCTAGTGGCTCTAAACTCAACTTCTCAAGTGACTGCATCAAGGATCAAGGTCGTGTTGGGAGAACCTCTGTGTAGTAGAGCAATAGAGTGTAGAATATCCAGCCAAGTACTGTTAATTGAGTTAATGGCGAGTATAATATTTAATGATAACTTACGACATTAACAACAGAAGCCTACTTGCTCAAACATAGACATAGACTATGATATATAACTGCTGAAAATTAAAATAACAATAATATAGAAATTTTTCAACTCACCAACACGAAGAAGCAAGAAAATTGCTCGGAAAAAACAAATTATATCCATTCCTATTGAAAAATGAAGTACAACGGTTATTTATTGCTGTTGAAATTAATTTGTGTAGTTCGTTCCAGAGATTATATTTTTGTATATCTCAAAATATGGAACAATTATGTATTTATATTTGACATTTTAAAAAACCACACCCACATTTAAACAACTTTCTTCTTCTTCTTCTTTTGTCGCGACACTTCTACCGGGTTGTTATCCAGTGTCGTGTTTTTCTGTTTTTATCTTGCGCTGTTCTGGTGACTTGGGCGACTGTTATCTTTTTTCTTTGACATGATTCTGCTGTGCCATCTAACCATCTGTTTTCTGATCTTCTGTTGTAGAAGACCATGTATACTGTGGAGTGTGGGTGCATTCTTATTAGGTGGTCAAACCACTTCATGCATCAGTAATTAAACAACAGAAGAGAAAATAAGTCATGTCGATAATTTATTTCATTTATTTAAACATTTAAAGATGAGCCTAAGACAGAACTTACAGAACGGTAGGGTATTTACATGTGCACACATTTCTGCTGTAGATAATATATGTAATTCAGGGCCAACTATTAATAGCCGTCCATCGCAAGCGATGATGACAACAATCTCAGACGTGTACTGTTGCACCTCTCTGGTGTGTGCTGAGATGACTGTAGAGTCCAATCCTAGAACAGAATCCCCGACCACAGGTGGAGCATACATGATCAAGGTTAGACATGTGCGTGTTGTGTGCTCTGTCTTTCGCGCTGCTCGTTTTCTCTGTGACTCAACAATACGATGATTCCAGCTATTCGGGTTCCTCTCTTGTTGTTACAGCGCCACATTTGGCGATCTTGCGCAAAAGATTCCCAGCACGTATTGTCTATATCGAAGTATTTCAGAGACACTTTAAGAGTGTCTTTAAAGCGTTTTTCTGTCCACCAGCTAAACGTCTGCCCCTTCAAGCTCGCCATACATCAACTGTTTTGGGATGCGTTTATCAGGCATTCGAGCAACGTGACCGACCCATCTCAGTTGGGCCTTCTGCACAGGGTGTTGACGCTTGGGATCTTTGCTCTTGTGAGGACTTCGCTGTCTGGAATTTTGTCCTGCTAGTTTATTTTTAGTATTGGCCAACTATTAGACAATATTAGAGCGCTATACCAAAATGCTCAAGCGTAGTACGAACAAGCGACGGCCTGACAGACGAATTTGAATTATCATCAGGAGTAAGGCAGGGATGTGTGCTATCGTCTATATTTTTCAATATTTACATAGACAGGATAACGCAAGTAACCAAGACAGATAAGAACCGCGATAATACCTACAATTTAATCAACGAACTACTCTTTGCAGATGATCAGAGTATAATTTACAACAACGAACACAAACTTCAACAACACATAAATGCCCTGCAAGCGACATGCCAAAAATATGACATCAAAATTAATACCTCCAAAAAAGAAGTCATGGCAATAAGTAGGTCAACAGGTCAACTAAATATACACGTGAATAATGTAAAAATACAATAGACTCTAGAATTCAAATATCTCGGGAGTATATTCACAGCAGATGGAAAGATGGACAGATAAATCGAGACTAGATGCCAGAAGGCAAATGCAATGACATACCGTCACCACTATTAAAACATCCAAGCATTAACATGGCAGTCAAACGACAACTGATAAACTGCATATTTATTCCAACTCTCTGCTATCAGTGCCAAACATGACCCCTGACTAAGACACAAGAAAGAAAGATTACAACATGTGAAATGAGATGTCTACGAAAAGCTGTCAACGTTACAAGGCGAGATAGAGTGAGAAACGAGAATATCAGAAGCATCGTTTGTACTATACCATACATACAGTACATCAAGAAGCAAAGAATCAAGTGGTTCGGCCATCTAATAAGAATGTAACAACATTTACTACCATCACGTGCCTACAATAATCGACACTCAGGGCGCAGAGCACGAGGCAGGCCAAGAACACGATGGATAGATAACATCTCAGAGTCCTGCGAAAGCATGGACTGACAACGTCAAGCGCAACACACCTGGCACAAGATAGAAAACTAACTCTTCCCACGTAGCTTCACGACAAATGTGGTTAAGATAAGATAGGATAAGATAATTTATTTTACATGTTTCTTCACTGATAATATATGCATGTGTGTGTTCTATCACAGTTTACGAGTAGAAGACAATTTGAAATCGTAATCAAAGTTAAATGTATTTTTCACAGCAGAAAAAAACATATCGCCATGTGGTAAACAATTACAGAAGGGTTGAAAAGTCAAGGATTGAACCGATTTCCATATGGCTCGGTTCCTCTCTGCAAAAATGACACATTCCATGCTGAGAGTATTGCATAAAGCATGAACTCTGTAGTTTTAGCAACAATTCTAAAGATCTCTGCAGAAAACTAAAACTTGCAAACCAAAACATGCAGACTAAACTCAAACCCATAACCTTCTAAGGGTAAGTCAAATGCCCTGACCACTTCACCACAAAAACATCACCAACACCAACTCATCACCGGCATACTCTTCAGCTCAAGAGAAGTGCGTCAAGAGAGAGAATGCGGGGGTTCCGAGTTCCACCCCGCGAGGTTCCACAAGTATCGTTCTAGCTTTTCCCATCGGCCGGGACAGGCGAGCATTAAGTCACTCTTGGAGTTCACTTGTCTGTGTTGCGAGCGGATCCCATCAAGCATGACTACCTCTGCATCTCTACTTGCCCCAGAGTAGCTCTCCTACGGCACCTGCCCTCTTAGTCAGACCGGAACTACCGTCTGTTACCAGGGTCACCACTTGAGGTGAGAGCAGGGGATTAGAGCCATCTCTCTAATCCTGGCGCACCGCTTCATTGCGCCTTTGACCCCGAATGTATGATCTGAATATCGTATAGTAGGTTTCATGATAACGTTCTGTAGAAAAGGGTTATAATGTTGACCATCTGTTATGGCATACCATAGTTGCTAAATATGTTAAAGCCCACCAAGTTAATGTATATGCTCATGCGCAAATATTACATTATTACTAAATATTATGAAGGGTAAATATATGATTTATGCAGTAAACACCTCGTGTAGGACAGGATGAATTTAGATCTGCTGTTATGGAAGTTCTGATAAGGACACGCTAGATGATGATATATATGTTTGTTAGTCTTCCTTTTCTACAATCCTTTGTCTCCACATCAAAACTTTTACAAAATGGTTTTCTGTAATCCCATAGTTGTGCAGAATATCATTTCTAGCATTGAAAGCTGACTGATTTCTTTATAATCGTTGCAATCTGTGAGAGACATTTTCTTTGGAATCTGAACTATTATTCATTGTGTCCAAGCAGTAGGAAATGTGTATGCATGAACACTCACAAAATAGATGAGACTGCAGTAAAACTATTTGATTGGCAAACACGTAATCATAAGTATCTGTAGTTTTACAAATTACAAAATTTTGTAATTTGTAAAACTACAGTACTTTGTGATTACATGTTATGCATGAACACCAATTTTCAAATACATTTGCTGCCACTTTTGGTCTAACTTTGCTGAAGTTCTGCTGGTATTTTTCTGTGCCTGCCTTGAAGAATTAATAGTTTTAATAATTTATTGCTGTTTTGATATTTACAAAGATGTTCCTAGAGACTAGTTGCAATGCAGATGTGTGTTTATGTTTGTGTCTCTTGAATACTTTAGATAGTGTGCGTTCTATCTTATAGCAAAGGCGAAACACATGAAAACAAAGTAATGTAGTTTTACAGAGTACAAAAACAAGATACAGCGATGAATCAACAAAAATGTCTGTATCAAGCAAAGAATACTAGGGTAGTTAAAGGAATTTATGTCTGACTGTATCTGTGGTGCCTAGTGTATAGGAACAGTCTTAATATCATTGTTTGTTTTGTAACCTTTGCTACATAAAGGTATATTGGTCGATGTATCTTATTTTTTGTATTTTATAATCCTTCAATACTTTGTTTTTACATGTTCACCTTTGTACATAGTTTTACTGCAGTCTTTCCTAATAATGATAGTAATATATATCTTAAATCTTGTTCTGGCACATAGTTTTACTGCAGTCTTTCCTAATAATGATAGTAATATATATCTTAAATCTTGTTCTGGCACATAGTTTTTCTGAGTCTTTCCTAAAATGATAGTAATATATATCTTAAATCTTGTTCTGGCACATAGTTTTACTGTAGTCTTTCCTAATAATGATAGTAATATATATCTTAAATCTTGTTCTGGCACATAGTTTTACTGCAGTCTTTCCTAATAATGATAGTAATATATATCTTAAATCTTGTTCTGGCACATAGTTTTACTGCAGTCTTTCCTTATAATGATAGTTATATAAACTTAAATCTTGTTCTGCAATAGTTTACTGCAGTCTTTCCTTATAATGATAGTAATATATATCTTAAATCTTGTTCTGGCACATAGTTTTACTGCAGTCTTTCCTTATAATGATAGTAATACATATCTTAAATCTTGTTCTGGCACATAGTTTTACTGTAGTCTTTCCTTATAATGATAGTAATACATATCTTAAATCTTGTTCTGGCACATAGTTTTACTGCAGTCTTTCCTTATAATGATAGTACTATATATCTTAAATCTTGTTCTGGCACATAGTTTTTAGTTGGCCATGACTTTCTCTAACAAGTATGTTTTTGCAGTGTTTCCTACTACCACCTACCTCCTGCCGTGAGGTCTTGCATGATGTGTGCTGATCATGTACTCAAGCAGGCTTTTCTTCCATGCTGTCCATGAATTCTCTCTGATCTACTCTAGCACATCAGCTGACAATATTATTTAGTGATGCATATTCCATTTTCATTTTAGGTTCTCTATGATTCCAATTTGGTGTGTTAACTGAGTTTGCTCTTTCTCTCCCTTTTATTAATGGACTCTGGCTGCTTATCCATTCCATGCACAGTCTTTTGCTGGTTCATAGAAAATGTATGCCAACCTTTTATATGTTACTTGATTCAATTCTATTTTTCTTGCATGTCAATTTATGTAGTCAAACGTTTCTTCTAACATCTGAAATCTATCTTTTATTTTCCCTATTCAACACAATCCAAATTATTGGCCAAATGACACAGATACTCAATTACAAACTGGTATATTTACACACAAAACAAGCTTTATACAACACCATCATCCCAACTTTGAGTAATCAGTGTCAACATTGGACCCATGCAGCCAAAGATACAATAAATACAAATTTATTACAGAAATAAAATGTTATGAAAATATCGGAGTAAATAGGAGAGATAAAATAAAAATATCAGAGTAAATAGAGAGATAAAATAAAAATATCAGGAGTAAATAGAGAGATAAAATAAAAATATCAGGAGTAAATAGGAGAGATAAAATAAAAACAAGACTATTAGAAACTTGGTAGCAACAACACCAGTAATAGAGCGTATTTTAAAAAAATGTTGTTGTTGGGTCATTTAACAGGATACAGCGGTTTCAAGGACAAAGTTCACACGCACAAACGATGAAGCTCAAAACTAGCAGAAGCGGTAGGAAACACCATATACAAGGCACATTCAAGGGTACTCGCCATAACACTTCACATACCCTTGAATGCTGACAGGCACAACAGGAATAAACAATAGATAGATATATTCCTCTCATACCGTTGTACATTACATAAGGCCTGCAAGTAATTTCCTATACCCCTCGTTCCTTGGCAACTCGCTCAATCTATTCAATTGAATTGAGTAAATATTTTTTGCCTCTCTCAGACAAGTTTGTTTCAAGGTTTTACTAGGGCAACCACTCTTTCTTGAACCCTTTGCCTCTTATTTCTGTGCCTGCTTTGGTATTCTTTGATCATTTCTCCTCAGGGTATGTACAACATATCTTTATCTATTCCTTCTTATAATAGATGTTACTAGATAGACAATAGATTAGATTGTTAGATTAGATAGAGATATAGATAGATATGCCTACTTGTTGCCATTGTGTATCTCTTTCAGAAGGTCAATATTGAAGTTGGTTTCAGTTTGACAATAAATGACCGTAGCATTTTAACTCCTAGGACCAGAGGCAAAAGCCATTTAGTATTAAAACACTTGGTGTGGCTCCTGGTCCACAAGGATTTAATGCATTTTTTTAACACAGACACAGCAGGACCAGGTGGCGTATACAATATACTATGTCTGAATTACTACAAATTGTCAAAACAAATAACAATAGTTCAGAAGCTTGGCAGGGTGTTAAAAAACCTGCAAATAGAAAAAACAATAAACGAGTCACAGTTTAATACTAAATATAATTAAAAATAAAACAATAATAACAAAATAAATTAAAACAGCAGAACAGAGAAAATGAAATAGAAATGAAACTCAAATTGTCTCTTCTATAATTGTGCTATTAGATTGACCATTTTTATTGGTTAAATTGCTCATCATAGCTCTGAGCAGATGAAATAATCATGTCGTCTAGATACAATCATTGTTAAATATATCCATTGTTTCCTCTACTTTAACAAAAATGGTTCAAGAATGTGTGAATCAATTGCTTCAATGTTTGCACTAAAACATATATCATCATTCTCCTTTATAAAACTGTGAACATTTGTCCTTACTGATGTTTGTGTTCATGTCACGACATAGTCTACAACTGTCGTTACTAGAGCAGACATATTGGTTTTATAATCATACAGTTGCCCGTCTGCCCAGTGTGTTCGTAGCGCGTTGGACTACGGGTGACTATCCTGTGCGTGCTGGTTCAATTCGCGGTTGGCAGAAAAGCCACAGATTCCCCAGATTTACGGTGTTCGTGGCACCGAACAGAAGGGTTACGATGTCCATGGCACCGAGCCAAGAGCTGAAAAGCTCAAGTGCTTCTGGATCGGAAAAAAAAAAATAATTATACTGTTTGTTATATGACATATGTGTTTTCTTGTATGCTTGGTTTACTTTGTAATTTGTCACCATACTTTGCATTATGTATTGAAGAACGATTTTGCTTCACTTTGATACAGTCCTATACTAGATGAGAGCATAGGGAAGAAGTATTAACATATATGTACACAACTGTGAGAGCAGCGATATCCTAGTGGTTAGTGGCCTCCCTTCTTAGGTGCATGGTCCGGGTTACATTCCACAGTGGAAGTGTAGCTGGTGTCCCAACTGTAACATCTCTCAGGTCGACCAAGTATTAATTTGGTGCCAGAAAAATCAGTGTTGTGTAAAGATGACCAGCAAGAAGTGGATCATATCATGGTCAATGAAAAATATGAGTCTAACAATGTAGTCCCCACTAAACCTCATGTCTCATGGTGTGATAAATGATTATTTTACTTTTGTTTGACAACACAAGTGCACATATTACCAGATTATATATATTCGTAATAGCATGTATATTCATAACAAAGTTAGACTAAGTACAGTTATTATTTTTCCTTCAATGTACAGGCATATGTTCTGGAAAGCACTATCAACCAAGGCGGAGGAGGTGGACCTGACATTAAAAGCAGATTGAGTAAGGCAGGGTTTGCAGTCATGACCCTTCAGATGGTTTAGCGCCCGAGTGGTTGCCGGGGCCCAAATTGGGGTGTAAAAAATAAAACCACTGTTACCTGCCACACATGTCGTAAGAGGCGATTAAGGAGGTTGGAAGTGGGGCTAGCTACCCCACACCGTAAAAACACAAGATGGCTACAGAACGGAGAGAGAACCGAGTAAATGCTGGCTGAAACTGGACACATCACCAAAGGATAAGCGCCAGAGCTCCAAATGATGCTGAATATGTGACGTAAAACACACCAATGCTAAGGCTGCATGAATCAGATTTCCACATAAATATATAATTTATTGGGAGGTCTGGTACATTGGTCTGGGCGGTGATCGCGAGAGAGAGACTCAGCCAAATACAGCAGGATAACCAAGATTAACATATCTGCAGCTGTGTGATATCAACTTTACTATACATATCAAAATGCTGGAGAATGACATAGAATGCGGGAGGGGTCAAAGACTCATGGCGGCAACATGTGCCAGGGTTAGCGAGGGGGCGCGCTAACCAAGACCCTGCCCCTACCCCCAAGTGGTGACCCTGGAAACAGACTCAGGTTCCGGTCTGGCTAAAGGGGGCAGGCATCGGGGAGACCTACAGGTAGTGGTAGTAGTGCAAATATGGAAAAGCAATTACAGGGGCCGAAAATCCCTGAACATGCACGCATCTCCTGACCGATGTACGATAAAATATGTGCAAGTTCAAAAGTACGATGCAGCAGCTTACAAGAGTCCGCGAGCAAAACAGTGGTGGTAGTGCAAACACGGAAAAGCAATTGGCGGAAATACCGAAAATGCACACATTTCCAGGCTGAAGTCACCCAAAATATGCACACGTTCAAAGGAAGTATGAAACAATACAGTACACGCGTCTCAGAAAGATGGGGCTACATCGAAACGAACAACAGAGATGCAGAAGTGGAAGACTGGGAGATAGAGAACAACCTGTTCCTGATCAATGATCCAGACGACCCGCCAACCTTCTACTCGAGAAGGTGGCATACAACTAGCACCCCAGATTTGGCCTTCGCAACAAGTGACCTCTCCACAAAAACATTACACACGGTCACAAAGCAACTCGGAGATAGTGACCATAGGACGTCAAACTTCAAGTAGACCTAAAATTTGTACCTGAGCCCAAAATGTGGTTGCCATGGTGGAACTACAAAATGTCAATTGGAAACAGTACGGGCACTGACAGATGCCAATGTTGAACGCATCAACATGCATGAAAAGAAACAAATACGATCCGTGGCAAGGGAACTCACAAGCAATCGTGAAAGCGGCACGAGAAACCATTCCTACAGGCGCACGGAAGGATTACAAACTATACTGGACAGCAGAAGTTCAGAAGCTGGAAAATGACCTTGAATTGGCAAGGAGTCAGGCAGAACAGGCACAGTCAGTAACGACCAATACTGATTACAAGACGGCAGCAAACAAGTACAAGCGGAGGTCAAACGATCAGCACGACAGAGTTGGGTTGATAAGACCGAATCCCTGAATCTTGATAGGGACGGCAGAAAATTGTGGAAGCTTGCAAAAGCGCTGAGTGACGAAAACAGCAACAGACACCCAATAGTCCTCGAACAAGACAAAAAGATGTCCTCGGAAGGAAACCGCAAACATTCTAATACAAAAATATGCCGAAGTCAACAGAGTAAGCATAGCAAAAGAAAAAGTTAATGACATAAAGAGAAAAGCTAGAGCCCTCCAAGGCGAGCCAAGAAAAACCGATAGTCACCTAACGAATACATTTACCAGTAACGAGCTGGAAGAGGCATTAAGGGAGCTCAAGCTCCGAAAGTCGCCCGGAAAGGATGGGATCACAAATGAAATGCTTAAAAACGTGGGTACTAGAGCAAAGCAGCTCTACTGCCGTCCTAAACATGTTGTGGAGGACAGGCATAGTACCATGAGAATGGAAGGAAGCGATCATGGTACCCATTCTAATACCAGGAAAAAACAAACTCGATCCGGCGAGTTACAGACCAATAAGCCTCCTATGTTGCACGGGCAAACTTATAGAAAGTATGGTGACCAAACGGCTATCTTGGCATTTGGAAACCAAAGGGCTTCTCATGGCACAACAGGGAGGCTTTCAGAGATACCGATCTACAGAAGATCAAGTACCTTATATCGCCCAGGAAATCGAGGATGGTTTCCAAGAAAAGAAACAGACACTAGCAGTTTTGGTAGATATGGAGAAGGCGTTTGACACAGTCTGGAAGGAAGGGCTAAGACTGAAACTCCTCATCCTCGGTATTAAGGGAAGAATGTACAAATGGCTTGATATATACCTAGAGAACAGAACAGCAAGGGTTCAAGTTCAGGGTACACTAGCATGAAGGCCACATTAGAGCAAGGAGTCCTCCAAGGAGGAGTGCTCTCACCAACTCTCTTTCTAATCTGTGTCAATGACATAGCAACATGCCTACCAAAGCGAGTACACCCTGCCATGTATGCCGACGACCTGACAATATGGGCAAGGGAAGTCTCAATGCCCATAGCAACAAATCGACTGCAAGTTACGCTAAATAACTTGGAAGTGTGGTAAAAAAAAGTGGAATATGAACATAAACCCTTCTAAAACAACTTACACTGTGTTTCCAAGAACAACCAGAATCACAAAATTAAGCTTAAAGTCAATGGGCAAGATCTTCCAGAAAGCAAGACCCCAACGTACCTTGGAGTCACACTCGATCGAAAATGACTTGGTGCCCCCAAATTTAAAATGCTACGGCAAAAGCAAGACATAGGCTCATGATGATACGCAACCTCACAGGCTCCACGTGGGGAGCAAACACCAGAGTCCTCCAAACACTCTACTCTGGAAGAGTGCGACCGGTCCTTGAGTACGGCACTGCAGCGTGAAGTAGTGCATCCAACAAGCAATTGGTCAGAGTGTGCAATAGTCAAAATCGAGCAATACGCATTATCACAGGAGGCATGAAATCCACGCCCAAAAGGTGCTGGAAACAATCACAGGCATCAAACCAATGGCGGATCGAAGGGACAGAAAAGTCTTGGTTTTAACGGAAAAAACTTAAACCGCTCGATTCCCACCTTATGTACGAAAGAATGAACGGATTCGGAAGGGGCAGGATACAGAGGACCAGCTTCGCAAAAAACGCTAAAGCACTGACCGTAGACCATCCGGTCCTAGCAAACTGCAAAGCCAAATCAATTCCGGCAACCGATAAGTGCCGCCGTGGAAAACGTAAATGCCGGAACTAACGGAATCAATCCCATGCATTCTGAAAAAAGGGCAGCAATAAAACTTCGAGAGAAGAGCAGCCACAGGAAAACACATATCGACAGAATACCCTGAAAATAAGTGGACACATGTGTACACTGACGGGTCAGCAAAGAACGCAATCAGCAATGGCGGAGGAGGAATAGTGCTCAAACTCTCAAAGAAAGTGACGGTCACAAAAGCGAATGCAACAGGCAAATACTCAAATAACTACCGGGCAGAGGCAATAAGATCAGAGGCCGAAATGATACCAAAGAGAAGATGCACTCTCCAACAAAGTCATGATATTGACTGATGTTCTATCGGTCATCACGGCACTCAAAAGTGTAGGCAAATAACAGCTAAATGAGCTGAAAGCGACCCTCGATGCATTAGCGTGCTCACTCAAACGTACCGTCAAGCAGTGTGTGGATGCCATCATACTGCAACATAAGTGGAAATGAACACGCCGACAAGCTAGCTAAAGAAGGCGGGCGACTACCTCAGACTGATCTCGAGATCAGTTATGAGGAAGCCAGAACAACCATCGGCTGGCACTATAGAGACAAATGGACTAAAGACCATCCTCAGTACAACAACAGCGACGGGTACTACGGTCTGTCTCGTAGTGAACAAGTTGCCATACTTCACCTCAGTACCGGCCACAACAAGCTCCGCGCCCACAAACAAATTTAAATCGGCACAACTAGCCTGTGCCCTGCAAAAAGGCGGACATGACGGCAGAGCATGTACTGCAAGATTGTAAACTGATAGCAAGCATACGAAAAGAAACCTGGCCCCAAAACACAGAGTTTGCAGAAGCTGACGGACGAGTCCCTTAAAACACGGTAAAATTCATGATAAAAGTTGGTTCATCAGTCTAGGCCGAACGCAGAGAGAATGCGGAAAATGACATACAAAGATATGTTCAAAATCTCCTCCTTCCATACAACTTGTCTGCAAACGATCTTATGCCCGTTCTAGCCAAATATTATCTCTAACCAAGAACTTCTTGCACAGTTCAACAAGAGAATGTGAGCACCATGATCCAAAAGAGACGCTGGGGAAAGATCAAACATATGATACACATGGAGACTAACTCTGTAACAGAAACTGCACTGAGATGGCCACCAGCGAGTATACAAAAACATGCAAGACCCACAATGACCTGTAGGTGAACAGTAGAACAAGAAGTGAAAGAAATGAATCATAGCTAGAACCCAACAAAGAGGACGACCAAGAATAGATGAAAAATTGTGTGCATTTGTTGCTGCCACAGGTGTAGGGGCGCCACAAGCTAGAGAAAGAGAGTACATGTGTATATATTTCTCTCGTACCATTAAATGTAAAATTTGAATTTGATGGTAAAATTGAATAGGGTCTACAAGTAATTTCTCCATACTGGTCTGCCCAGGGTATCTCGCTCTATCTCTTCCATGGAATTGCGTCTGATATTTATTGCCAGTCTCAACAATATTTGTTTCAGAGTTTCCCTAGGGAATCCCATGCTCTCTATCTTGAACCCATTGCCTCTTACTTTAATGCCTGCTTTGGTATTCTTTGATCATTTCTTCTCAAGTTAGGACCACCATATCTTCATTTTCTCCTTCTTATAACAGATGTTACTAGTGGTTGACCAGACATTTCTCGGATTTCTTCACTTCTCCTGAATTCAAGAATATTGTAACTTGCAGTTCCATATTTTATTTTTATAAGCTGCTGTTGCTTTGACAATTGATAGCATAACTTATTTTTTTAACATTTTCAGTACTATCAAAATTGATGCACAAATAGGTGAACTGCTCTGTTATTTTGACCTTTTTGGACTCCAGGGTGATGTCTGCATTACTTGCCATATGTGTCTTCATTATTACTGCCATTTCATAGCTTATCTGCTGTCCAACTGTTGATGCTATAGATGAAGATAAATACAGTATAGACATGAGAAACAAGAGTTAGCTTACCTATTACTTGATATCATGTGCACAACTATTAACTACTAAATCTGGTTGCTATAAGTGTATCACATAATTTGTATTTGAGAATTTCAAATAGAACAGCATTGCAATATAAATGGAGGAAATACATTTATTATCAGAAGAAAGTACTTAACGACTAATAAAATTTGAATCTGATGGCAACATTGAATTTCTAAAAGAATGTTACAGTATTTGTATCTGTAAACCACATTCAGCTATAAAATAAAGTAAGTACGGCAGATGTATGTATCATTCTTTTAGCATTTGACTTGCTCAAACTGACAATGTATTTTATCATGTGTGAACCTGTTTTTATGACGATGAAACAAATGTAGAGTCAGCATGTTTCTGAACATCACTACTAAAAATAGAACTTGATCAGGTTCTCAATGAAAGTATTCAATATTATTACAATTATTTGCTATGTAAATGTGAACAGTGTTATTATCATCAGGCAGTTGTTATGAAGACATCTTAAATATCCTCTTTGATAATGAATTTTCTTTGTTCTTTCTTGTAATCTGAAATATATTCAACAAACGATTATTCATTATTTATTTTTTAACTTCAAAACTAGTTTTATCACTTTGGGTATTGTGTAAATGGAATAGAGTTTCTCCATATTTCTCAACATGGTTTACAGGTTGTCTCAGTTAGTGAGAACACTTAGGGAAGACAAACTTGTTTAGATATGCGTAGATTAGAAACATGGTGGACCATATTATGTTTTTTGGATAATAGTAGACATTTTTCTTAGTTTTGGATGAAACAGGAGGAAACTTTCCACAACTTAAAAAAATGGATGCAAATATGTCACAAACCAGAAATATGATATGTAAATTGGCATTCTTGTGAAAAAGTGGGAAAAGAGATATGATGAAAACCATAGGCAAATTTCAATTTGAAAATCAGGACTTAACTCTTTCCACGCACAGTTATTTCCTCAATTTTTAAGCAGTTAATTCAAGGAAGTAAAAAAAAAAAAAAAAAAACCTATCCCAATTACTTGTCAATAAATAAACATATATATATTATTATATACTAAATTGAAGAAAACTGGACAACCCAATAGAATAACAAAGTTGAAAAGTTGTAGAAGTAAAATAGTAGCAGTAAAACTAGAAAGACTTCTTATAAGGGAAGCAACTCTATGGCGCAGTGTACGGCTTAAAGCGTGAAAAGAGTTAATAAACACAAGAAGAAAAGAAGTTACAAGGGTGATTCGAAATAGGACATAATCCAGGAGAAACATCAATTTCTCTTTGGAAAAAACTTCTCTATTTTAAATATAATATTTAACCCAATGGGATTGCAGAGCCGATATATCAGTTCAGAGTAATGTTCATGATGTCGCAAAACCAATATTTTGGATGTCTGTTGACGGAAACGAATGTATCTTCACTAGCCCCTTTACTGAAGTTTAAAAAATCTTCAGAAAAGGAAAATACATATATGTAGGTACATTACTATCTCCATTTAACAAAGATTTGAAAGAGGAAAAGCAGTGTATTATTGTGTTCAAGTCGAGTCATTTTTTTAAACGTTAATGATTCCGACGATATTTACAGTGCAATCTTGAGTACTGTTAGATCAAATTATAACTTGTGATAGTAATGAAGAAGATTTAATTGATAGTAATAATGACATTTGATTGTTTATGAAATGCAGTATCAATAGTTGTAAAATTAATGTAATAATTGCATCTAAAGAATGGGCGTTCCACATTCCATTTATTGACGTGTCCCACTAAAAATTGAATATTATAAAAACTACTGCACCTAGTTAGATGAAACTTATAGAATATGTTAGCACAGGATTATCTTCATTTTACTGCTACTTCTGGAAACATCTATGAATATGAAGATGTAATACAAATCCGAGAGTAAAAATGTTTTCATGATTTTTGTTTTTTTCAAAATAATCATGCTACAATAATCTAATTTTCTCAAACGTATATCACCTGATGTAAAATATTATTATATTAATGTATTCCACATCCAATTAGCAACAATTTAATATATAATATGTCATACTTTAGAGAAACAGTACTAGAGTTATAAAGAACTAATTGACATCGAATGTTAAATTTGAATTGAAAAATAAATGCGTCCAAAGGTCAAAATAATACAGAGCGAAAGGGTTAAAAAACAAATAATGTCTTATATGTGGACAGCACCAGATGAAAACACCAGCAACCAAGTAGATTACATAATACAAAATAGATGGAGGTCAGGGGTATGATTTACAAAGATATTTCCAAGTGCAGACTACAATTCAGATCATTAGCTACTAGTTGTATTTATTTTATATTAAATCTGAAATGTATTGATAAAAAAGAATATGACCAATTCACTTTTCAGAATGCAAAACAAAACAACAGAACCAAATGGAGGTGCTGATAACTATGCAAGAAGACATGATCAGAGGTTAAATAGTATGAAGAACCTGTATCACGTATATTGACAAAATCTGTAAAATAGCTAACACCAGGGAGAGAAACAACCTCGGAGAAATCTTAAATGGATTTCTTTTTGCAGATGATCAGGCAATCATATCAACAACAGAAGAACAGCTATAACAACACATTAACAGACTCCAGTTAGCATGTAAAGAATACAACATGAGAATAAACATTGACAAAACAGAAGTAATGACATTCGCCAGAGAGGAAAGCACTACCAATATCTCCATCGACAATCACCCATTAAAACAAGTAAAAGACTTCACATACCTGGGGAGCATTTTTCAGCAAACGGAAGAATAACTAATGAAATTCAACACATATGCAACAAAATCAAATCAAATGATAGGACAAATGGCGCCAATTTTAAGATGCAAACTCGTCACCATGAACACAAATAGAGCAATGTTCAACACAATCTTTCTCCCACATTATGTTACCAGTGCCAAACCTGGACACTGACAACAAATGATAGAAGAAAACTAGTCATGACAGAGATGAAGTGTCAGCAAAATGCTGGGTGTAACAAGAAGAGACCGGTTGAGAAATGAAGACATCAGGAAAAAGTGGGTACAACATTAGTACTAGACTTCATAAAAGAAACAACAAATTAAATGGTTCGCCACGTAAGCAGATTACCAACAGACAGTGCACCTCAAAGAGCAATGCTGCTCGATACAATGGGTACAAAGCAGAAGATTGCCACGCAAAAGATGGACCTCAGAGATAATAGAGGTGACGAAAGAGACTATTTACGAAGCGCACACAAGGGCCCGTTTAGAAATCTCTTCTTGACCTGACGCTGTGAGGCAAATAGGATTCGAGAAAGAAAATAGTCATGCAGTGAATCAGTTAATAATATCGCAACTCTCTGGTCATCATTTTGTTACATAAATTTTCCCAATACATAAAGTACTCACGTGTGTAAGACAGAGCTACACCAAAAAGAAATCCTACACCAATGCAGATAAGTCCAACACCGACAATGATGACTGATGACCAACCCTCTGCCTGACGATCTAAATAGATAAATAATGTATGTAGTGTTTGGTTTTATTATAGACTGTAATTTTATTTTTCTCCAGTGAATGATTGAAACATTTATGAATTTGTCCCAGGTTTCATAAGCATTTGAAACAAGAGCAATGGTAAATACTATATAAATGCATTGTAATTGGTCCAGAAATAGAACTAAAGTGTTGATAACATCAAAGAAAGAATTGTGGAATATGATTTTCTGTATCAGCAACAACAAGAACACGAAAACACAGAGAGAACACATGAGGGATACATCAACACAATTAGCTTATGTAAGTAATCACAATTTTAAATGCAATGAGTTCAGAAGTGATGAAATGAGAGAAATGTCTGGTCTATCACTAGTAACAACTTGTATAAGAAATAGAAGATATAGATATGTTGGACATTGAGAAGAAATGATTAAAGAATTACAAAATAGGCATTCAAGTGGAAGACAAAGGAGTCAGGAAAGAAAGTATGCCCTAGAAAAACCATAAAACAAACTTTAATAAGAGAAGTGAGAAATATCGGACTCAATTACATAGAGGAAATGTATCAAGTTGCCCAGGATATTTCTTGCAGGTCATATGTAACGTATAATTGTATGAGAGGAATATAACAATAGTAAATATTCACAGAGGCAAAGACAGTCAACAAATATTCTATGTTTAGAAGTGCTCATCTTGCTTCAGTAGAATAACACAGATGATATATATATATATATATATATATATATGTTGTCAGAATAGAAGAAAATCCATTTCACAACCACATGCATATAAGATTACATAATGACTTTTTCTTCTTCTTTGCGTCCGTTCTTTACCACCAATTTTAATTACTCTTTGTGATATGTTTGATCGTTGCCAAGAATGTGTATGCGTTGCACATTTGTTTGGTAGGGCCCCTAAACGCATAGACTTGTATACGTTTAGGACACGTGTGTCTGATTTCATCCAAACCTTCTTAGTCGCCTCTTATGACATGCATGGCAGGTAACAGTGGTTCTATTCTTTACACCCCAAATTTGGGCCCGGTAACCACTCAGGAGAACAGAATGACAATTCTGCTATAAAAACATGCATCCCAAACTACACTGCACATGCTGCAAGACTTCACAGAATATTATGTTGTATTGGGCTGATTTCCAGACCATCTGAAGGGTCATGAATGCACTTCATGCTTTACCTAGTCTACTTTTAATGTTAGGTCCAACTCCTCCTTCGTGACTGATAACACTTATAGTTATATCTGGTTATATCCAGAAAATTGCCATGTCTACATACCCTACTGTCTAAACTGTTCGAGCAGCGCAGGGTCATCGTGCAGTGAATACCCTATCACTGTGGAATACTAGGAAATGAAACAGCAGACTGACTGGCCAAGGAAGGTGCTGCAGGAGAACAATCGGATGTGCAAGTTACCTATCACCAAAAGAAAAGGATGATTAAATCAATCAGAAAGTCACAAATACCAACACAAGACGATTATTATAATAGCAGATTGAAACAAGTTGTCATTCTGCGCCTTAGAACAGGACACAATTGACTCCGCAGCCACATGTATACAAAATTCAAGATTGGCAATTCAGCCCTGTGTACATGTGGACAGGCACACCAGACTGCAGAGCATATACTTCAAGACTGCCCCAAATATGACACACTGAGGCAACACTCAACAGAAAACTACACAGACCTCTGTGTGAGCTACAAAATACAGTAAAGTTTATACAAGAGACAACATCAAATATATAGACAATATTTCAAGCAAACGAAAGATCTGGTTATAAATTTATCTTCTAGCTTGCCTGGTGCTGGGGTGGATATGTTAAGTTTCATTATTTCTGTTTTCTTCTGATTGATTTTCAACCCAACCATCAGGCTGTACTGGTTTAGGCGGCAAGTCTTCTCCTGGATATCTTTATGTGTATGAGATAGAAGTGCAATGTCATCAGCAAAATCCAGGTCTTCCAGGGTAGATATGAGAGTGCATCTGATACCTCTTGTATTATCTTTAGTTGTTTTATGCATCACCCAATCTATGACAATGTTGAATAGGAGGATTGAGATTACAAATCTTTGGTCCACTATCTCATCTTCCAGGAGACATGCCCTTAATTATTGCTTTCTAAACTACTCTAAAATTTAAAGTCACTAAAATATTTCAATTTTCTGAGACATTGTTTTGAGCCAGTGATTCTCGATCTGCAGGTCTTGTACGATGTCTATATTTTAAATCCTCTTTATCCAAGATGTTCTAAGAACTATTTTTCTGCAGCAATTTGTGTCAAACTATTTGATTATCTTCTTCATGTAATTCATTTTCTTAGGGTCTGTGATTTACACTCACAGATAAAATGCATGTCCTCAGAAACGTACTTATGTTTTCTTGCCTGTGTTAAGCCATATTTCTTTATACTATTGAACCTCTAAATTTTCATAACCAGTCTACTTCTCATCTTCTGTATACAGTTCCCATTGATGTTAGTTACAGAGACATTATCTTCTTAACATTCCCTTGGATGAAAATTGTGTGGTCATCATCACCCGTGATGGATGAGCATCATCTTCTTTACGGTCTTATTTGATTAACTTCTTGTTTTGTTGTTGTCAGTGGATATAAATGTAGCTTTTATTGCATTTCGAAATATGTTTTGGCTTTAATATGATTTTTTTAATGGAAACCATTAGCTGTTCTAATCTGTTGACACTGCTTATTATTTATTATATCTTTCTTTCTATCCTGTTATCCAATTAATCTGCAATATGATTTCACTGGCATGACTTTTTAAAGCAATAGTATGATAGTTGGTGTAAGTGGTCTTTAATTTTCATTTCTTTTGAATGATCATGTATAATGATTTGGTCTGTTTTAGGCCAGGCTGCACTATTCCAGATCTTCAAAACAAATAATCAATATATTTCAAGTTAACATTATATGAACTAAACCCATAAGTTTTTAATACATTGCCAATGAATACATCACAATACAGGGGTCTCTGTGGCTAAGTGGTTAATCCCTTTGCCTTGTGAGTCAGAGGTTGTGGGTTCGAATCCAGATCGCACCGTTCTGTTCACGAGTGCAATTTTTCCAGAGACCCCTAGGATTGTTGCTGGAGCTACGGAGTTTGTGCTTTGTGCAATACTCTCTGCAGGTGGTGTGCCATTTCTGCAGAGAGGGACTGAGCCATATGGGGTAAACCCGGTTCAATGAAGTCAATCCTTAGACTTTAAAACCCTTTAAACAACACAATTTAACACATTGAAAATAATACTGTATCTAAAATAATTTGTTTTAGTTTTTACATTCCCAGGCATGTTTTCTTAGAGTGCCGATTGACATAAAAATATGAAAATAAATAATTGAACATTTATCAAAACCTAAGGGAATGTGAAAGAATAAATTAAAAACCAGTAATGATCAAAATGTGCAAATTTGATTATGAAACACATCATGTTGCAGTCTGCGGCACATGGCCAAACGAGACAGACAAATGTGTGCATACTGCAGCACTTAGTAGTTAGTGAGTTAAATAAACTACAAACACAACTAAATGAGAAACATAGAACTTCATGAAAACACAAGTAAACAAAATATTGTGCTACTTGAGGAGCAGAAAGTATTACTTCATTGGATAGTACTGAAAATAAAAACAATATAAATAATATGTCTAAATATAAAATATATGTTTAGTAACTAATTACACAAAACCAGTTATTCAATGCATAAAGAACAATAGATTAAATGGTTTGAACACCTGACAAGAATGCTCTGGTATCGTCTATGATAGAGAGCCACATAGAAAAAGTATAATGAGTACAAAGCAAGAGGAAGACCACACAAAAGATGAAGCGAAGGAATCAAGAACAGCCTTATGAAAATCAATATCAGATTACAAAATGCCTTAAAACAAGCACACACAAGATCACTATGTTTCTCCCCCAACACTTCTATAAAGAAGTAAATGGTGGAAGAGAAGAAGAAGAACTAGTTTCAAGATGCAGATATTGTCAACAGTTTGGAGCTCTCTTATGATGTGGAGGGTGGAGCTAAGGCGCTAACCACTCATTTCAAAAGTATTCGGTTGGTTCCTGTGTGGAGCAATCCAAATATTCCAAAAGTAATCAGTTGGTACATGTGTGGAGCAATCCAAATATTCCAAAAGTATTCGGTTGGTACCTGTGTGGAGCAATCCAAATATTCCAAAAGTAATCAGTTGGTACCTGTGTGGAGCAATCCAAATATTCCATAAGTAATCAGTTGGTACCTGTGTGGAGCAATCCAAACATTCCAAAAGTATTCAGTTGGTACCTGTGTGGAGCAATCCAAATATTCCAAAAGTAATCAGTTGATACCTGTGTGGAGCAATCCAAATATTCCATAAGTAATCAGTTGGTACCTGTGTGGAGCAATCCAAATATTCCAAAAGTATTCGGTTAGTACCTGTGTGGAGCAATCCAAATATTCCATAAGTAATCAGTTGGTACCTGTGTGGAGCAATCCAAATATTCCATAAGTAATCAGTTGGTACCTGTGTGGAGCAATCCAAATATTCCAAAAGTAATCAGTTGGTACCTGTGTGGAGCAATCCAAATATTCCAAAAGTATTCGGTTGGTACCTGTGTGGAGCAATCCAAATATTCCAAAAGTAATCAGTTGGTACCTGTGTGGAGCAATCCAAATATTCCATAAGTAATCAGTTGGTACCTGTGTGGAGCAATCCAAATATTCCAAAAGTAATCAGTTGGTACCTATGTGGAGCAATCCAAATATTCCAAAAGTAATCAGTTGGTACCTGTGTGGAGCAATCCAAATATTCCAAAAGTATTCGGTTGGTACCTGTGTGGAGCAATCCAAATATTCCATAAGTAATCAGTTGGTACCTGTGTGGAGCAATCCAAATATTCCAAAAGTATTCGGTTAGTACCTGTGTGGAGCAATCCAAATATTCCATAAGTAATCAGTTGGTACCTGTGTGGAGCAATCCAAATATTCCATAAGTAATCAGTTGGTACCTGTGTGGAGCAATCCAAATATTCCAAAAGTAATCAGTTGGTACCTGTGTGGAGCAATCCAAATATTCAAAAAGTATTCGGTTGGTACCTGTGTGGAGCAATCCAAATATTCCAAAAGTAATCAGTTGGTACCTGTGTGGAGCAATCCAAATATTCCATAAGTAATCAGTTGGTACCTGTGTGGAGCAATCCAAATATTCCAAAAGTAATCAGTTGGTACCTGTGTGGAGCAATCCAAATATTCCAAAAGTAATCAGTTGGTACCTGTGTGGAGCAATCCAAATATTCCAAAAGTATTCGGTTGGTACCTGTGTGGAGCAATCCAAATATTCCATAAGTAATCAGTTGGTACCTGTGTGGAGCAATCCAAATATTCCAAAAGTATTCGGTTAGTACCTGTGTGGAGCAATCCAAATATTCCATAAGTAATCAGTTGGTACCTGTGTGGAGCAATCCAAATATTCCAAAAGTAATCAGTTGGTACCTGTGTGGAGCAATCCAAATATTCCAAAAGTATTCGGTTGGTACCTGTGTGGAGCAATCCAAATATTCCAAAAGTAATCAGTTGGTTCCTGTGTGGAGCAATCCAAATATTCCATAAGTAATCAGTTGGTACCTGTGTGGAGCAATCCAAATATTCCAAAAGTAATCAGTTGGTACCTGTGTGGAGCAATCCAAATATTCCAAAAGTAATCAGTTGGTACCTGTGTGGAGCAATCCAAATATTCCAAAAGTATTCGGTTGGTACCTGTGTGGAGCAATCCAAATATTCCAAAAGTATTTGGTTGGTACCTGTGTGGAGCAATCCAAATATTCCAAAAGTAATCAGTTGGTACCTGTGTGGAGCAATCCAAATATTCCATAAGTAATCAGTTGGTACCTGTGTGGAGCAATCCAAATATTCCAAAAGTAATCAGTTGGTACCTGTGTGGAGCAATCCAAATATTCCATAAGTAATCAGTTGGTACCTGTGTGGAGCAATCCAAATATTCCAAAAGTAATCAGTTGGTACCTGTGTGGAGCAATCCAAATATTCCAAAAGTATTCGGTTGGTACCTGTGTGGAGCAATCCAAATATTCCAAAAGTAATCAGTTGGTTCCTGTGTGGAGCAATCCAAATATTCCATAAGTAATCAGTTGGTACCTGTGTGGAGCAATCCAAATATTCCAAAAGTAATCAGTTGGTACCTGTGTGGAGCAATCCAAATATTCCAAAAGTAATCAGTTGGTACCTGTGTGGAGCAATCCAAATATTCCAAAAGTATTCGGTTGGTACCTGTGTGGAGCAATCCAAATATTCCAAAAGTATTTGGTTGGTACCTGTGTGGAGCAATCCAAATATTCCAAAAGTAATCAGTTGGTACCTGTGTGGAGCAATCCAAATATTCCATAAGTAATCAGTTGGTACCTGTGTGGAGCAATCCAAATATTCCAAAAGTAATCAGTTGGTACCTGTGTGGAGCAATCCAAATATTCCAAAAGTAATCAGTTGGTACGTGTGTGGAGCAATCCAAATATTCCAAAAGTATTCGGTTGGTACCTGTGTGGAGCAATCCAAATATTCCATAAGTAATCAGTTGGTACCTGTGTGGAGCAATCCAAATATTCCAAAAGTATTCGGTTGGTACCTGTGTGGAGCAATCCAGATATTTTTCCAGAGATCCCTGACCTCAGTTTAGGTGATATCAAGGTTACCAGTCATATCAGAGACTGCGATAAAAACATAGATCATGTGTTCAATTTGAGCACATAAAAAAAACCAAGGTAGTTGAAAATCGATGAGAGTAGGTTATAAAGCGGCTACCCAGGCAAAATAAATTTAGAAAATGAAAGATTTAGACAAAAATATCACCCTCTTCAACCCATTGGGATCCTCACCAATGCTGCAGAGTTGTGCAATGACACTGAGATCTTTCTGTGCAAGAAAGGGATCAGAGCGCACATGGTTACTTCCCCAAAGTGCAATGAAGATGGTCCTATCAACCAGTAACGAATAACACAGTCTAAACAAAGGTATTATTGAATTAACCAACAAAGAACTGTTGTCATTAGTTGCCACAAACTGAGAAGCAACCTGAGGAGATTGAAGCATGTATGGACTAATCGGTTTGATGTGCAGTGATGATGTTCCAAAGACTAAACTATGTATGTCCAACATATTTTCATTGTACAAGTTATAAAGTATTAAGTGATAACAAACATCCACAAAACAATAACAAACATCTACAAACAATGTTATTCAAATTTGTTTATATTCAAACTGTTTAGAAACACATATGTTTCTTACCAATCAAGAGTTGCTATCAAAATAATAATGTTGCATATTATTAAGGACAAATACTCACACATCATAATGTACTCTGATCGATTACAAAACGGAATGTTTCGATCCCAGCAAAACTCGGGATCTTTGAATTTAGGATTATTACCGTCGCGAAGAGAGCAGGAAATCAACAAGAATGTATCTCTTTGGTAGGTTTGCACTGTGAATGATTGTTGTACCCGCTGACTACAGATGGGAGCTCCTGGCAGACTGTCCACTGGTTGAAAAATCATCATATATATAATTTAGAGTAAATAATCACAATATATAATTTAGAGTTAATCATCACAATATAAAGTACACTGAATCTCATCAAATAACCATATTTTCAAACTGTCATTTTTCAACAACCAAAAATATCCAATGTTGCACAGCGTATGCAAGTTGTAGAAATATGACCTATTTTATAATCTCTTAACGTGACTATGAACTAAACATTTTATCCTTGATGTCCCACAGTAGACACATACATATTAGATACACATTACTGATATATCATGTTTCAACACAATTTCAGTTGGGTGGAAAAGAGAACAAGAAAGATGCTAATAATTTTATATTAGGCACATATAGCTGTTCCCACCCCAACCTGCAGGTCACTAACATAAAAGTTCTCAGAGAGTAATAGTACAAGTACATTTCCGTGAGATAAACATCATAGACAATAGATGCAAAACAAATGTATGCATATTTTGTAAAATCATTTAGTTGCTAGCACACAATCATGAGCCGTAACATTCAGTACTTTTATATGGATCTGAATGCTGGAAAACAACAGAAACGGATACATCTAGAATGTCAACATTTCATCTAGACTGACTGAGAATAATTCTTATAATATTTTTTCAGACAAAATCAGCAACCACGAAATGCACAACATATGCCACCAGAAGGAAAGGAATATAGTGATAAAAGATAGATGATGGAGCTGGATAGGACACATACTCAGAGGTGATCCAAAGTTCATTGCAAGAATTGCCATGTAGTGTACTCTTAAAGAGAGGTAGAACAAAGACAACCTGGTTGAGAACTGTGGAGAAAGAGATGCTTTCTGGGAAGAATGGCCATGAGTTGATCAAAATAGTTACACTATTTTTGCTTTATACGGTACAGGATACGATGTCACAAGGCCTATCTGCCAAAGATAACTTTGTCTGTTAGTGTCCAAGGAAAGGAGAACAAAAAGAATTGTTCTACGGGAGCATTTGTCTAAATAACATTGTTCAACATCTGACAGGATTTCATCATCTTATGGTAGAGAGAGAATCATCAATGTTCTAATTCCCACTGTATAACAACTCACATAATATGATGTGTACCATAGAAATGTTCTTAGTTTAGTTGTCAGATCATCATCAATGCACATCGAAACAATTAGTTCATAAGTGCCCCAATCTCCTTCTCAGTATGTCTCTCAGCATGTAGCGACTAACGACACCGGTTCTTTGTTGGTTTACTATTCTTCTTTGGCTACCAGCATAGTGTTCTTGGCCAGCTACACCACATTTGACTTGGAATTCTATCAGTCTGGTTAGTATTGTAGATTCACCACTATTACTTTAATCATTACACATTCTCTCTCCCTTAGGGAATTTATAATATCAACCTCGTCCCTTTCTCGCCCGCCTTTCACAGCAGCCATACCTCCAAGTCTATCGGCCCGCTCCTTTCCCCTTACACCTCCATGCCCTGACACAAAAATAAAACTGATTTTTTCAGCCTAGACCTCCTCAGCGACTCCAACCATTGTCTCCAGACCCAGCCTGTTTCAATCTTTCTGAGCATATTCATTGAGTTGCTGAGAAAACAGGCATGGATAAAAGTCTGTGATTCCAGCCAGACCATCACTTTAGTTCTAAACAACACTATGCAACAATTTACATGTTTTCAGTGTATCTTAGTTATAGTCTTCAATGTTTCATACAGCACTATTCCACAGCTTACAAGTTATGTTACTTACAGAGTAGTTACATCATCTCAGCAATAAGTTTCAAAGATTGAGTTACTTGTATTTGATTGCAAATATAGTTTCCCTTCAATATTCTAAATAATATTATTCAACAGTTCACATCATAGATCAGTAGTTTCTAACTGAAGAACTACCACTCATTATAGATGGAAAGATTACAGAGTAAATAAAATGCTTGTGAGGTTGTATTATTATTATGTTTGCCGTTACAACATAACATTTGGTGAAATTTAGTTTCAATGTAGCAACATAACTATGCTTCAAGCAAATATTACTCTATATTTCTGAACATGATTTTGGTCTGGACAACTAGTTTTTTCCAGTGAACTTTGTTTATTATTTGTTTATTATGTGTTTATTATTTGTTTTTTATTTGTTTATTATTTGTTTATTATTTGCTTATCATTTGTTTATTATTTGTTTATTATGTTTACTAATTTTGTTGAGTCATACAGCACTAATAAAATCAGACTAACATGTGCAATGCTACAATGACAGATAATGGCTTACCATTTTTCATTTTTCGAATCCTGTAATCATTAGAGGGGATAGTTTCCAACTTTCCGCCACGATAAATCATCCAATCTATTAGAGGCTGATCATTGTGACCTAATGTTCCACTACATACTGCAGTAATGATGTCGGTTCTATGCATAAGTATCAAATCAGCTTCTTTACTAGAGTCTGGTACTCCAATTGTAATATCAACAAACCCAGCTGCAACTGTGAATAAAATGTAATATTTTGAGCAAATAATTAACTATATTTTTCACAGCAGAAAAAAACATATCACCATGTGGTAAACAATTACAGAAGTGTTGAAAAGTCAAGGATTGAACCGGATTTCCTCATATGGCTCGCCTCAGTGAAGTGGGACGCAAAGGGTTCAAGAAAGAGAGGACACCCTAAGAGGAAACCCTGAAACGAACTTTGCTGAGAGAGGCAGGAAATATCGGTCTCAGTTCCATGGAGGAGATTGAGCGAGGTGCCCAGGATAGAGCGGTATGGAGAAATTGCTTGCAGGCCCTATGTAACATAATACGGTATGAGAGGAATCATTATTATCATTGTTATATGCAAATATATAACACTCAGGAATATTGGAGATGATGTAGAGTAAGTGAATAATAAATTAAAGAGCATTTAGTTGTGTTAAATTATCTTGTTTTTAATGCTTTCGCTGCTACATACTTTCCGAAGGCTGAGCTAAAAATAGCTACTCTTTATTTCTAGGTCACAAACAGGAATGTACGCCTATAGCAGTGACAGTAGCAATGTATAACATGTTAACACATCTTTAGCCCACAGAGGAGAGATAATAACAGACGTAGTAATGTGTCTTTAGAAGTGAATAGGAAAAACGTATATATACGTCCTTAGCAGATAAAGGGTTAATATCACTTTTATATGTGCTGTTTCTGCTCAGAATTGTTTAAGGTACAGGCGGCCATGAACAAAAATAACATTTTTAACGCACTGAGAGTCTTTCCGAATAGAGGAGTTTCAGGGTTGTGACTCCCACGCACTGATTAGATTGAGAGAGATGCATGTCGACATTGGTACAGTCCAAAAAGAATGGCATACCGAATATCCAAAAGGATAATTTAATCTACATTGAACTGGCATGTTAAGTCACTGGACTTATTGCTAAGGATGTCGGAGCACCTATGGACAAGTCTGGAGTGCTATGATGATAGTCCACATATAACTGATCTCAGTATAAGTCATCCCAATGCTTTTTTAACATAGCCCTGGAAAAAATAACAAGGAAGGTAAAGAAAGATGATGCTATAGATGGAACAACAAGAATACTTGGTTAATTGGATGGCATAGATGTGGTAGGGGATAATGAACAAGAAACAGAGAGAACCTTCAAACACTACGCTAGAATTAGCGTAGAACATGGCACAAAATATCAATCAAGAGAAAACAGTACATATAATAATACCAAAAGAGGAAAATAGAAAGGAAGCTGAGTATACACAAGTAGATAATATGAAAATCAAAAGAAAAGAAAGACATGGCAAGTGTTCACTCTTTTTTAGAGGGAGTTTAGGTAGCCACATTTACAAACACAGCTACCCTCCAGCTATGTGGGGATGTCATGTATGGAGCAAGACTGTGAGCAAATTTATTGACTGTCATTTTTGCTCCTCAAAACATTCATTTCTTTTTTCATATTGTCAGCAGAACGTTTCTCTCATTACAATCTGTCTGCAAAAAATTTGCAATCACTGGCTAGTTCTCTCAATTTCCTGTTACACCACTGTCATTAGTTGTATATTGTCTTACCTTTCAAGACCAACGTCATCTATTAATTTGTAATTTAAAACACAATGTCATTTAGTGTGGCCAGAATATTTCAGTTCTGAGACAGGATTTTGTTTATTAGTAAATATTCTGTTATGTTCAGGTCTTATTGAGTTTGTATACTTTTCCTCATCTTTGTACAGAGAATTTTAAGTTTTCTGCTGCACTTTGATTTATAAGATTTTGTTATTCTATTTCATGTTTGCGTAATGTTTCATAATCACATACAAGTCCTGCCGCAGGAAAAGTACATGTCATCAAAAGTTTTACTTTTATTAATTTACTTGGGTTATACAATAAATTATGTAAGCTACGTGACGCAACACCTATTGTCTCCTGAGACAAAGAGGCCAATGAATGAATGACAATAAGTTTGTATTGTGTTTGAAATAAATGTACAGTTTGGGTTCTTCGTTTAAATGTTTATTAAAATGTTAGCATTGCTGCTGCCTCTAATTTCTTTGAATTCTATCTATTTGCACCAATATTTCTATTTGTGTTTCTGTTATCATATGTGGTAGCGGTAAGATCTATTGTTGTGTTAGTATGAACTGATCAAATTCTTAAACATTTAAAAGTTTAGTGTATTAGAATGATATGGCTAGTGATCACATTTTTGGGGAGCTTAGTTAACCATAGTAGCTATCCTTCTGCTAGACGAGATTGTCATGCTCCTTCTCTGTCATTTGCTACCCCCCTCCTCTCCTCATAAAAGACTCATAAAAGTCTTTTTATCTTCTTTGAATTAGCTATAGAACAACCACTTGAGAACCACTATTATGATCGTTATTTGATTTGGCTGAACAAATAAGCTATAACTGTGTGATCTGCTCCAAAGAGCAGAAGTATGTCATGTCACTATTTACAGCAGTTAAATATATGCATCTAGTATTTATTTATTTTTTCACTATTTATTTAAAAAGACACTGATAAGAAAGCAACAGTGGAAAAGCATATACATGCTTTTGAATTTAAGTGTAACAGAAGTGTCCTTTAACCCTTTCGCCCTGTATTATTTTGATCTCTGGACGCATTTATTTTGCGATTCAAATTTAACATTCAATGTCAATTAGTTTAATTCTTTATAACTCTTGTACTGTTTCTCTAAAGTATGACATATTATATATTAAATTGTTGCTAATTGGATGTGGAATACAGTAATATAATAATATTTTACATCAGGTGATTTACGTTTGAGAAAATTAGATTATTGTAGCATGACTATTTTGAAAAACAAAAAATCATAAAAAATATTTTTACTCTCCGGTTTGTATTACATCTTAAAATTCATAGATGTTTCCAGAAGTAGCAGTTAAATGAAGATAAACCATGTGCGAACATATTCTATAAGTTTCATCTAACTAGGTGCAGTAGTTTTTATAATATTCACTTTTTAGTGTCTACACGTCAATAAATGGATTGTGGAACGCCCATTCTTTAGATGCAATTATTACATTAGACTTGCAACTATCGATACTGCATTTCATAAACAATCAAAATGTCGTTATTACCATAAATTAAATCTTCTTCATTACTATCACAAGTTATAATTTGATCTAACAGTACTCAAGATTACACTGTAAACATCGTCGGAAACATGAACGTTTAAAAAAAAATTCTCGACTTGAACACAATAATACACTGCTTTCCCTCTTTCAAATCTTTGTTAAATGGAGATAGTAATGTACCTACATATATGTACTTTCCGTTTCTGAAGATTTTTAACTTCAGTAAAGGGGTTCTGAAGATACTTTCGTTTCCGTGAACAGACATCCAAAAGCCGATATATCGGTTCTGCGACATCATGAACATTACTCTGAACCGATATATCGGCTCTGCAGTCCCGTTGGGTTAAGTACCATAGATAGAGAAGAGAACAAATAGGTTTTTTCTGAAGAAACTCAAAATCAAAGAAAACTGGCTGATGCAAATAAGAAAGTTGAAGTATTTTAGAAATATCAAAAGATTTCATGTGTTGAAGAAGACCATTATGAAAGGAGATATCCCAGTAAAAATGAAGACCACGGATAAGATGGATAAGGATGTGACTGATGGTTTAAGCATGATGACAGCAGAGGCAAGATATCTGGCCTATAAGAGAGAGAAATTCAGAAAGATTGTTAGGGTGTCAAAGTTCTGCTGAGATCAAACTAATGGATGATCATTAGTCTTGGTGGTTTCCCTGAAGTTTTGATTTACCTGTACCAATATTGTAAACAATATGTGTGCTTGTGTGTTTTTCAAATAACATCTAGTAACAGTAATGCTGACAGTCTGTTCTAGAATGAGATGGTTTCACTCTCTCATGTTGAGTTTGGTTTATCAGGAAGAAAGATATGTCAAGTGACTGCGGAATATTAGACTAGTCGCTAACACAGCTATTCACCAAATAGTAGGGTCTGTCATGTGTAGTAAGACAGAGATTGCATTTGCTGTTTCTTATTTGTGTGTCTCAAGAGCTTCATAGAAGTGTATATTATTTACTTATGTTTGTTTCACTATGTATTGCCTTCGAAATGCACAAATATCATGTAACATAAAAAAATACATTTTCACATAAATGATTAAATACCAATAGCCAATGTCTATAAAGAAATAAGAAATAGCTGGTATTTACCACTAACTTTCAGATGTTTGCTGACAGTTACATGAGGTGCTGCTTGTTGTGCTACACCCATTTTAAAATTGCAATAATAAGTACGATCGTCTGAACATTCCAAATCAATGATCCTCATAGATATAGCCTGGCTGGAAAAAGTGACTCTGTCAAGAGGATAATGGCTTTGATTATGAGTACCTGTGGCAACAAACCCATTAGGATATATGTCGTAAAAATAACCACTATAAAGATCATTAACTGGACTTATTGTCACTTCCAAAACCATTTCAATAGGGAGGGTAGTCCATTTACACATGACAGCAACACTGCTTCCTAAAACACCATCACCGGAAAAAGTCATGTTTGCCTGCAAGGCACTTGTTTGTACTGCAGAGATAAAGCAAAAAAATAAAACATTGTAATCATAAAATGTATCTATCAGACTTTTACTAAATCTAACACATTGTTTTACAAATGAAATTAGATGAAACATGTTTGCCAAGAAGATCATTTGTTCCATATCAATATAATAACTGTTTTACACATGAAATGAATACTATGAGTATACTTGCTAACAAGTGTTGTTATATGTGAAAAATGTTTGAACATGCTAAGCAGGATAACAATGGAATGTGATAGACTTAAAATTGTGTATCCAGTCAACTTTCTCACTATCTCTAGCCTGTGATACCTTTGGCATTTAGGACAGCAACAAATGCATGCTATTCTTCTCTGTTCTTGGTTATTTGCTGTATTGTGTTCCAGCTGTTATTCATCTCTATCAGTACTTGTTCTACTGTTCTTCTCCAGGTCATATTTTGTCTTCTACGTTTTTGATTTCCCTATGGTGTCCATCTCGGTGCAGTTTTCGTGACAGATTTACTCTACATGCATTACACATGCTCGATCCATCTCTTGCTGTTTTTTTTAAATGATGGTGCTCATATTCTAAGTCAGGTAACAACAATGTACAAACTTAGTGGTATCAAATAATGGCTATGCAGAACATCATTGACAAGATGCTTGAAAGAATATCTGTAAGAAAAGTTATCATGCAAACTTGAGCGGCTACATATCTATCCATCAACAACTGGAGAGTACCTACAAATAGTGACAACTGATGAAATAATAATTATTATTATTATTCCTCTTGTACTGTTATATGTTACATAGGGACTGCAGCCAATTTATCCATACCATTCTATCCTGAGCACCTCGCTCAATCTCCTCCATGGAACTGAGATCGATATTTCTTGCCTCTCTCAGCAAAGTTCGTTTCAGGGTTTCCTCTTAGGGTGTCCTCTCTTTCTTGAACCCTTTGCGTCCCACTTCACTGCCTGCTTTGATATTCGTTGATCATTTCTTCTCAAAGTGTGTTCAACAAATCTCCATCTTCTCTTTCTTATAACAATTGCCACTAGTGGTTGACCAGACATTTCTCTGATTTCATCACTTCTCCTGAATTTGTTTGATTTTATATTAATTATTTGACCCACCCGAGTGGTTACCGGGCCCAAATTTGGGGTATAAAGAATAGAACCACTGTTACCTGCCACGCATGTCATAAGAGGCGACTAAGGAGATGTAGCTAAAATTGGATGCATGTGTCCTAAACGTGTAGAAGTTTACACGTTTAGGGGCCTACCAAACAAATGTGCAACGTATACGCATTCTTGGCAAAGATCAAACATATCACAAAGAGTGATTAAAATTGGTCGTAAAGAACGAACGCAAAGAAGAAGATTATTTGACCGGTTGCAATGCTGTTGTTTTTTCCACAATGTATTTGAAAGCTTCTATTCATGCATATTTGAAAATAGAGGACTGTAAAAACAATGAAAAAATTGGAATAAATTCAGATGTGATTAAATCAGAGAAATGTCTCGCCAACTAATGCTAACAACTGTTATAAGAAAGAGAAGATATGTAGGGCATACTCTGAGACGCAATGATCAATGAATTGCAAAGCAGGCACTGAAGTGAGAGGAAAATGGAAAAAAAAAGAAAGTACAAAACAGGGAAAACCTGGCAGGCGAGAAATATCTGACTCAATTCCATAGAAGAGATTGAACGAGTTGTTCAGGATAGAGTGGTATTGAGAAATTGCTCACAGGTCCTATGTAAAGTATAATTATACGAGAGGAGTTTAATCATAAATGCTGAGATACTTGAGCAGTACAATAGGTTTGGAGATGATTACAATAGTCCCTTTGGATTTATTGATGGTTCAGCATATGAAACTAAAAATATGCACATTTGTCATTAATTAAATTTTCTCAGCACTATATTAGAAAAGGCTGGTGCTCATAAGTGTAGTAGCTGAGCATTTGAACTAACAACGATAAGTTCTGGCCTTTCACAGTGGTTTTCTTTCTTTCTGCACTGTTCAATGTGCACACAATGAGAATTATATGTGGGCAGATGATGGGAAGTGAACGTGTCATTTTGTACACAGTTGATATTCTAGCATTCAGAGCAGATTGAGAGCAGTGAGCTACAGTGTGAGCTTAGATTGTATTAATGCTTGTGTATTGAGTTTGTGATACCAGTGCATCAGATGAAGGCAGATGTGACATAGTTCTCTCTGAATAACAACATCAATACTCATACAAATATCAGCTTGTCCTCGTCTGCAGTGGGAAAATCAAACACATTACATTTTTTGTAAGTGTTTATTGTTGCTGTGTACATAATCATTTCAACAATTTGAATGGTTTACACACATTGTGAAATGACTTGATGTTGCCAGTGCAATTAAATATGCAATGGTGGGCTTTAAAATGCTGTGAAGTAATTTATGATATATGTGTAAATTATGTTTCAAGGATGTACTAAACAAACAAGTCATTTGCACTTATATTCAAACCACCGTGTGTTGCTGCAGAGCCAACTATAAACTTATGGGCCTTCGGACTCGGGTAAGAATTATGGGAAATCAGATCCCAAATATACCATGTGTCCTCGCATTCCAGTATTGGTGTATATAGACTCACAGAATTTAGTAAAATTGCAAAAAAGTTTGCAGTGTTCTATCAAACATCTATATTTTCCGGCCCCCTTTTCTGATTTATGTTAGGGAACCCCAAACCAGTTGTCTGGCCTAGTTATCTAGAGTTGGCTGTGGTTGCTGGGACTCGAAAGGGGAGAAAAGAATAGTAACACCGCGACCTACAAAGCATGTCGTAAGAGGTGACTGAGGTAACACCGCGACCTACAAAGCATGTCGTAAGAGGTGACTGAGGTAACACCGCGACCTACAAAGCATGTCGTAAGAGGTGACTGAGGTAGGGGCCTAGTAAAGCTACCCTAGTAATTAAAAAGCATCTCAGAAATCGGATGTGCTGGTCTATTCGTAGGTGCATAACTGTCCCAACATACAATCGCTCTTAGGCTCAGATCACATCACAAAGAGTAGTTAACAAGTGGTCAATGTGGAGCGCTCGAAGTAGAAGCTATTCAAACGCATTTTCCCACTGGTTAGAAAATGAAGACAGCAAGGATGTTGTCAGCCGACCAGACGTTTTGTTACCAGCTGAACGAGGTCAGAACAAACACAAGACTGGTACAACCAGCATATGTGAGTGATTTCGAGAAATAAATGTAGAATTAAAACACTGCCACGGTGGTCACCCCGTTTTTGTGTAGTTTGAAACAATATGTCATCAGCAATATCTTAGTAAAACAGAATGAATTGTTTACTTGAGGATCTAACAAGCACCTCTGAATTCGAAATAAGGTTTATCGAAATGACGAGGGTAATTGGTAATAAGTAAAATAAGCTTTCATGCAAAACATCAGGGTCAAAATAATAAGTCTCATGACTACAGCTAGTCATAGCGGGCGAACTAAACGAAACATAATGAATAGTGTGATCACGTATACATAGTAAACTGACGTATCCTTAAAGTAAAGCATACTAAATAATTAATAATGCAATTGCATAGTTTTTTCGAAACGTCTGACTTTGTTAGTGGAAGTGTGAATCTATTATAATCAGGACTCAAGCAGGCAGAAGTATGGACACAGCCGATATCATCAATGCGGCACGCTCTCAATTATGTGACATGGGCAAGTCTCGGACACTGGAACGAGTTCAAGAATTAGACGTTAAGTTTGGTCATGCCAGACAGTGTCGTCTTCGTGGTAGAGAGAAGATATATTAATCAACTTCCATGGGTACTGTGAGCAATTGACTTTGGGATGGTTGCTGCAGCAGAGGATTGAGCACGAATGGGCATGCCCAATGTGCCATGACGTCGATCGCTTAACATAACATATTATAATATTATTATAATTAGGACTAATCTAATGCGACTGAGTATTCTACAGGCTGGACCTAGTATCTACATATTACTAATATTTTAGCCTAAAAACGATGGTTTAAAATGTATTGATGTGGTAAATATTTGCTCAACTCACCAATTAGCAGAAGACTGAGAAGCAAGAAATGGGAGCAAAAAGCATAAGTTATATACATTCCAACTGAGAAGTGAGTAGCAACGGTTACATGACTTATTGTTGTTTGAATTTCGTTCCATTAATTACACTTTTTTTCTCCTAAAATATGAAACAATTGTAAATAATACCGAAACAAATAAAGTAGAATAGCAGCAAGAAGAATGCTCTCCACCCCTATCCGTTCGTGTTTCCAAATTGAGAATATTTATTTGTATGGTCGATCAAGTCACAGCCAACTCTCACTTTAAGTTTATGGTTAGCTCTGATCAGGTAGTCCATCCAAATGAAAATTGTTATTTAACATACGGTATAGAATATGGGAAGCGAGGTATGCTGAATCGTTGCCGAAACTAATTCTAAATGCTCTAGAATTAAAATCAGCGCGATGGACAGCTCTGGCCATAAATGACTCAATTCTGACTAATTTTCTTTTCTAATATTGTTTGGCAAACTTGAGCACTGGGTATTTGTAATTCTTCTTCTTCTTTTGTCGTCACACTGCTACCGGGTTGTTGCCTAGTGTTTTGGTTTTCTGTTTTTGTTTTGCGCTGTTCTGGAGGCTTGGGTGATTGTTATTTTTGCTCTTTGACAGGATTCTACTATGCCATCTAACCATCTTTTTCGTGGTCTTCCTCTCGCCTTCTTTCCTGATGTTCTGTTGTAGAAGACTTTGTATACTGTGGAGTTTGGATGTATTCTTATTAAGTGGCCAAACCACTTCATTCTTTCTTTCTCAATGTAATTCAAGAATGGTTCTGTGCCAACTTTCTTTCTTATGCTGATGTTGGTGACTCTTGTCTTTTCTGGTGTTGTTGGTAACTATTCGCAGGCAGCGCATTTCACATGTAGTTTTTTGTGACTGCGTTTTGCTCATTGTCCATGTTTGGCTCTGGTAACACAAAGTAGGTATGAAAATGCTGTTGATCATCTGTTGTTTAGCTGTCAATGAGACTTTTGGGTGCCTTAACAATGGGGATAGCTGGTAGGTTACAGCATTTGCTTTTTGAACTCTAGTCTCTATCTCTCTATCTAGTCTTCCGTCTTCTGTGAATATGCTTCCTAAGTATTTGAATTCTTGCACTTGGTTTATTTTATTGACATTGATGTCTAGATTATTATGTTTTCTTCCCATATTCATTAATTATGTTTTAGTGTTATTGATTTACATGTCATGATTTATACAATTTTGTATAAGGGTTTCAGTGTGTTGATGTTTGACTGTAATTTGTAATTACGAATGCGAAAGACAAATCAACTCATAGGTAAAATTGCGAATAGTATTATCGATAGCCTATAGGGGAAGACAGCAGTAAAACTATGTAGCAATGGTGAAACACTCGATATAAGGGAAGACTGCAGTAAAACTGTGTAGCAATTATAAAACACTCGATATAAGGGAAGACTGCAGTAAAACTATGTAGCAATGATAAAACACTCGATATAAGGAAGACTGCAGTAAAACTATGTAGCAATGGTGAAACACTCGATATAAGGGAAGACTGCAGTAAAACTATGTAGCAATGGTAAAACACTCGATATAAGGAAGACTGCAGTAAAACTATGTAGCAATGGTGAAACACTCGATATAAGGAAGACTGCAGTAAAACTATGTAGCAATGGTGAAACACTCGATACAAGAGAAGACTGCAGTAAAACTATGTAGCAATGGTGAAACACTCGATATAAAGGAAGACTGCAGTAAAACTATGTAGCAATGGTGAAACACTCGAAATAAGGGAAGACTGCAGTAAAACTATGTAGCAATGGTGAAACACTCGATATAAGGAAAGACTGCAGTAAAACTATGTAGCAATGGTGAAACACTTTGATATAAGGGAAGACTGCAGTAAAACTATGTAGCAATGGTGAAACACTCGATATAAGGAAGACTGCAGTAAAACTATGTAGCAATGGTGAAACACTCGATATAAGGAAAGACTGCAGTAAAACTATGTAGCAATGGTGAAACACCTAAAGATATAAGGGAAGACTGCAGTAAAACTATGTAGCAATGGTGAAACACTGATATAAGGAAGACTGTAGTAAAACTATGTAGCAATGGTGAAACACTCGATATAAGGAAGACTGCATTAAAATATGTAGCAATGGTGAAACACTCGATATAAGAAAGACTGCAGTAAAACTATGTAGCAATGGTGAAACACTTAGATATAAGGAAGACTGCAGTAAAACTATGTAGCAATGGTGAAACACTCGATATAAGGAAGACTGCAGTAAAACTATGTAGCAATGGTGAAACACTCGATATAAGGAAGACTGCAGTAAAACTATGTAGCAATGGTGAAACACTCGATATAAGGGAAGACTGCAGTAAAACTATGTAGCAATGGTGAAACACTCGATATAAGGAAAGACTGCAGTAAAACTATGTAGCAATGGTGAAACACTCGATATAAGGAAGACTGCAGTAAAACTATGTAGCAATGGTGAAACACTCGATATAAAGGAAGACTGCAGTAAAACTATGTAGCAATGGTGAAACACTCGATATAAGGAAAGACTGCAGTAAAACTATGTAGCAATGGTGAAAACACTGATATAAAGGAAGACTGCGTAAAACTATGTAGCAATGGTAAAACACTCGATATAAGGAAGACTGCAGTAAAACTATGTAGCAATGGTGAAACACTCGATATAAGGAAGACTGCAGTAAAACTATGTAGCAATGGTGAAACACTCGATATAAGGAAAGACTGTAGTAAAACTATGTAGCAATGGTGAAACACTCGATATAAGGAAGACTGCATTAAAAATATGTAGCAATGGTGAAACACTCGATATAAGGAAAGACTGCAGTAAAACTATGTAGCAATGGTGAAACACTCGATATAAGGGAAGACTGCAGTAAAACTATGTAGCAATGGTGAAACACTCGATATAAAGGAAGACTGCAGTAAAACTATGTAGCAATGGTGAAACACTCGATATAAGGGAAGACTGCAGTAAAACCATGTAGCAATGGTGAAACACTCGATATAAAGGAAGACTGCAGTAAAACTATGTAGCAATGGTAAAACACTCGATATAAGGAAGACTGCAGTAAAACTATGTAGCAATGGTGAAACACTCGATATAAGGAAGACTGCAGTAAAACTATGTAGCAATGGTGAAACACTCGATATAAGGGAAGACTGTAGTAAAACTATGTAGCAATGGTGAAACACTCGATATAAGGGAAGACTGTAGTAAAACTATTTAGCAATGGGGAAACACACAAATATAAAGTACTGTAGTTTTACAAAATAAAATAACAATACACAGCAACGTTTCGATCGAAAGGCCTTTAACAAGCAAAGGATACAATAGAAGTAAAGAATTTCACTTCTTTCACAGCACACTACATATAGAGTACAATAATAAATATATAACAACCCTAAAAGAAAAAATCTCATACATTGCTACAGTGCTAGCATGTCACAATGAACAATAATAGAGCATTTTAAAGTATGATATTTCTCCCCCACATTATGCTACCTAATGTGTCAAACCTGAGCGTTTATATCAAACGATAGAGGACAACTAGTTAAAACAGAGATAATATGTCCACGTAGAGGAATGGGAGTATTACAAAAGTTCGGTTTGGGAATTAAAAAAATCTAGAAAAACTGAAGGTACATTATCAGTACTGAAGTTCATCAAGAAAACAACAAATTAAAAGATTTGACCACATAAGATGATAAACAGCAGCCATTGCGCTTCAAAAGGCAATACTTTTCAGATACAGAGGAATCAAGGCAAAAGGTTGTCTAAGCAAAGGCAGAACCAGTGAAACACGTACAAACAAAGTACTATAGTTTTACAAAATACAGAAACAGTGACGATAAACAGCAACGTTTCGACCAACAAGGCCTTTATCAAGCAAACGAACAAACAGGAGTGACAAATTAAAATGAAACACAAATGGACGACCAAATACCAACGTATCTAAGGAAAATCTGGAATAAAAACGAATAACTAAATAAATGTTCTAGTAAATATATAACTTGAATACATGCAACATAAACCCATATAGATTACAAAGCATGGGAAGAGAAAGTACTAAGACGCATAAGAATGTAATACGTTGAGCCCGCGTGGTCGCAAGGTACCATACAAAGAAATCAACCGATTCTCCAGAGCAAATCGACTACGATCATCAGAGGAACATGATCGGATGGCTGTGACCTGGACATCGCAAGCTCCTGAATGGCCAGTATCATTGAAATGGGTAGCTACAGGGGTCACAGAGCATTGGCGTATATCGCGCAAATGTTGGGCGAATCGGTCACTGAGTCTCCTGCCGGTTTCCCCAATATAGGACTTGTTGCACCGCTTCCAGATAATGGCATAGATAATATTACGGGACTCGCACGTGAAACTGTCTTCAACAACGAACGTGGCTTTAGGAAAAGACACCGTGCGGGTCTGTATTACATAAGCACAAGTGTTGCAGCGCCGACGGCCACACTGGATGGTGCCAAAATGACTATGGATATTAGGCTTGAGGCGACTGTGAACCAACATATCCCTAAGGCTTCTGTCCCGTCTGTACGCCACCAAAGGATAGTGTTGGAAGATTGAACGTGTCTCAGGATCAGACTGAAGAATGGAGAGATGACGGAATAAGACTTTCTTCACAAGGGAACTATGAGGGTGGAAAGTTAAGACAAGTTTCACCCTGTCAGAATTGGAAGTTCTATGCTGGTTAGAGAGAGCCTCCTGGCGAGAAATTTGCTGAACGCGCCGAATAGCAGAAGCAAGCACCTTATCCGGGTATAAGCGCTTACGAAAGAAATCCAGCATCTCGTGAGCTTTATCGAGAAAATCGTCGTCCTCGCTACAGAGGCGACGAAGGCGCAAGAGTTGAGAGAATGGTAAAGAGTCACGACAAGCCTGGGAATGGGAAGAGGTATAAAGAAGAAAACTATGTGCATCAGTAGGCTTATAGTAGACTGATGTAGTGATGGTGGATAGGCTGATAGTGATAGTGATGTCAAGAAAGTTGACACAAGAGGTAGAGATGTGAGATGTAAACCGAATAGCCGGATTGAAGACATTAATGAAATTAATGAAGCGTGACAAATCGGCTTCAGGCATATCGGTAATGCCAATACAATCATCAATGTATCTATGATACACAGACGGAAGAGGGTCATCATAGGAATTCCATACTAGGTGCTCAAGATGACCCATGAATAGACAAGCATAACTGGGTCCCATTTTAGTACCCATGGCGACCCCACTGATCTGCTCAAAGAACTGGTCATTGAACTGAAAGGAGTTGAGAGTTAGAACTAGTTCTGCAAGACGAAGGAGAGCCGAGGTGGAGACAAGTGGGTTAGTTCTCCTGTCGAGAAAGAACTGGAGAGCCACATTAAAAAAGGGAGAACCACATTTATTCCAATTGCAGTGAAAGATCAAGCTGGATGTAGACGTAACTGGGGTACACTTGACCATATATTTAACCCAACTTTTGGCAATCATGACTTCCATCTTCTTGAAAGTAGCTTCTTTTCAGCTTTCACCACTTTCAGTCATACGAGTCAATGACATTAGTAGCCCTTCATGTCCATTAATAGTGTCTTCGTTACTGTTTCTGCAACGTAACGATGTTATATCGGGCAATCAGGTAATGTATAGATCTTACATTCTGAACGCCATCATGGGGTATAGCCGCACTGAGGAATTTAATCTAAACCACTTCCCGTCAACAGCTAGATTGCATACGTTTGGATCGAAGATTGGAGTTTCCAGAAAAGAGCAGCACAACAGCCGTATTCATAAACACATCAATCAACATCGAGGTGGTACGGCTAGTCGCTTGACGTTGTCAGAGACATTATAAAAAGAGATCACATGTCCGGAGTGCAATAAATATATTTCAAACTGCAACAGCAAGATGTGTATAGGATGAGGTCGTTAATTTCAAGCCAAACCCCCCAAACTGAAGAATGGGAAAGTCGTAATTACTCTGGCCTCTCTTTAGTGACTTATTCGGTGTGAGTTATCACGAGTCCCGTGTTTGTCTACTTGTTTTTTCGGAAGCTCTTAATACCTGTATCTGTTTATTTGTTGATCATGCTAGGAACATACGTTTCGCCGCCCTTGCCATCTATTATTATTTTATTACCGACGCACTTCAACTTCTTTTTGGTAAAACCGTCATGTGGACGGAAAGGAGGGGAGGGGCGGGGATAGATTTATACTCATGCTTTATTGTCTACTCATATGCATTGTTTCCTATAGAAAATCTAGAATTGTGAATAATAATGGGAGAGATTTGATTTCCATTACATTTAATATCGATCATAAAAGAACTTTATTGTGATAAATTGGCGACTGTAAAAAATGTACGACGATACATCAGACTGGTCTGACATTAGACAAAGAGTCAGGCAAGATTGCTTTCTCCCGCCTTGTTTGTTGAAGACGTGCAGAAAACAGTATGTGGTATCTTCTTTTACTTCTCTTCCACCATTTACTTTTTTATAGAAGTGTTGAGGGGGATGGGGTCTCGTAGTGATCTTGTGTGTGCTTGTTTTAAGACACTTTGAAAGCTGATATCCATTTTCGTAAGGCTGTTCTTGATGCTGTCGCTCCATCTTTTGCGTGGTCTTACTTTTTCCTTGTACTCATTATACTTTTTCTGTGTGGTTCACTGTGGTAGGCGATACCAGGGCATTCTTGTCAGGTTTCCAAACCATTTAATCCGTTGTTCTTTTATGAATTGCATGACTGGTTTCACATCCAGTCTTCTTCTTATTTCTGCATTTCTAATTTTGTCTCTCATTGTCCCACCTGCAGCTCTTTTAAGACACCTCATCTCTGTTGTTATGATTTTCTGCTCATTAACTGCTTTATTGGCCATGTTTGACACTGGTAACATAGTGTTGGCCAGAAAATCGTTCTTATGAGATTTGCTTTAGTTGTTAGCGGTATCTCTTTTTGTGACAACAGTGGTGTTAATTGTCCCAGTACTTGGTTAGTATTTATGCAACGATTGTTGATTCTTACATGTGGTATGTTACATAATATAGCTGAAACGAACAATACAATCATGTTGTACTCGAAGGAAGAGAAATACACGAACTCAGAAATGCTGACGATACAGTATTACTATCAATATCTCAAAAAATCAATTGAGAAATTAACAATGAAAGTGCAAGAACAAAAATTCCCCAAAATCGATATCTTAATGTTGCAAACACACAAATAATAACAACGGAAAAAAAAATATGACAAAATATATGTTTATCAACATAGAGGAAAAATAAAATTTGAACAATTTTGAACATCTCGATTCACTGCTAACTTAGAGATTGAAAAATATGAAGGAAATTAAGAGAAGATTAAACATGGCCTTACAAAAAAAAAAAAAAACCCCACAAATAGCTAACAAATGTATGGAATGGAACAAAGATCAGAATACTACGAGCATCCATGTTCCCAGTGACATCATATTGATGTAAAGCATTGATATTTAACATATTATAAAGACAGTGGAAAAAATATATATGCTCGTTTGTATACAAATGTACAGAAGAGTCCTTCATATATCATAGGCAGAGAAGAGAAAAAGTACATCAATCCAGAAAGAACTGAAAATACAAAAATAAATAGCTGATGCTAAAAACTAAGAATGAGAAAAGTACTATCTATATCATCTCCATGTCTCGATTGACACTTAAGGCTTCCACAAGAGACTGTTGCCGTTCTGCTGCCTTTCTACCAACCGTCTGCCATGTCAGGTCACACTTCTTCAACTCTCTCTCCACCGTTGTTCTCCATGTTTCCTTTGGACGTTCAGGACTTTCCTTCCCTTTCTCTGTCCATCTGAGAACTGTCCTAGCCAATACCCCCAATGGCATACGACATACTTGTCCAAACCACCTCCACCTTCGTCTCTTAATGATGATCTCCAAGGATGCACAGTCTGTTCGTTTCAAAAGCTCCTCATTTGTTATAAATTAAAGTACTGTGGAGAACGAAAGGTTGAAGAATGTTGTGGAAGGAGGCAATTCTGCAAAAAAGAAGAAGAGGGAAATCACGAGAAGACGGATTCAGGTATGATTGTGATAATTAGCGTTTCAGATGTAAGACATCTGTCATTTGAAAAGAGAGAGAAAGAGAGAGAGAGAGAGAGAGAGAGAGTCATACTGAATGACTGTTGGTGTAGAAAAATTATAAAGTCAAGCTATTTCATTATTAGCGAAAGATATGACGTACGAAGAGTAGACAATAGAGCCCTTTATAGAACTGTCTTCTTATCCTGACGTTGTGAGGCAACGGAGAATCAGACAAATAGAAGAACAATGTGTTATATATACATTGATGACGGTATTGGCATCTCTGTCGATTCTCGCTGTTCCTACATAAGTCCACATATATCATTACAGTTTCAGTTTCAGTTTGGAATATCTTCATTGCACTCCGGACATGTCCATAGGTGCTCCGATCTCCTTCGCAATATCTCCAACAGCGTCCAGCGAATGACCGTACCAGTTCGATTTTGATTGATGAGCCTACCTCACGTACCTGTTATGCTGTTCTTTTCTTGCTACTCCAATCTTCAAACCCAGCTCCTGCAATCTAGTAGTTGACGTGGATTGGTTCAAATACATGTATTCATATACACATCCACGTATGTGATGTTGCTCAGTGATGACTGATTGATTGATATGATTATCAACATTGCCCTTCGGTGAGTAACCATGTGTGCTCCGATCTCTTTCTTACACAGGAAGATCTCAGCTGCAGTGCACGAACTCCGTATCACCGACGAGAGACCTGATGTAATTTTGAAGATGGTTAACATATTTGTAGAAATGTGTTTTTAAATTTGTTAATGAATTTTGCCCGGACAGCTGTTTTCCAGCCTTCTTCTTTCGATTTTGAGCTGCCAATGACCAGTTCTTTGAGCAGATCAGTGGGGTCGCCATAGGTACTAAAATGGGACCCAGTTATGCTTGTCTATTCATGGGTCATCTTGAGCACCTAGTATGGAATTCCTATGATGGCCCTCTTCCGTCTGTGTATCATAGATACATTGATGATTGTATTGGCATTACCGATATGCCTGAAGCCGATTTGTCACGCTTCATTAATTTCATTAATGTCTTCAATCCGGCTATTCGGTTTACATCTCACATCTCTACCTCTTGTGTCAACTTTCTTGACATCACTATCACTATCAGCCTATCCACCATCACTACATCAGTATACTACAAGCCTACTGATGCACATAGTTTTCTTCTTTATACCTCTTCCCATTCCCAGGCGTGTCGTGATTCTTTACCATTCTCTCAACTCTGCGCCTTCGTCGCCTCTGTAGCGAGGACGACGATTTCCTCGATAGAGCTCACGAGATGCTGGATTTCTTTCGTAAGCGCTTATACCCGGATAAGGTGCTTGCTTCTGCTATGCGGCGCGTTCAGCAAATTTCTCGCCAGGAGGCTCTCTCTAACCAGCATAGAACTTCCAATTCTGACAGGGTGAAACTTGTCTTAACTTTCCACCCTCATAGTTCCCTTGTGAAGAAAGTCTTATTCCGTCATCTCTCCATTCTTCAGTCTGATCCTGATACACGTTCAATCTTCCAACACTATCCTTTGGTGGCGTACAGACGGGACAGAAGCCTTAAGGATATGTTAGTTCACAGTCGCCTCAAGCCTAACATCCAGAGTCATTTTGGCACCATCCAGTGTGGCCGTCGGCGCTGTAACACTTGTGCTTATGTAATACAGACTCGCACGGTGTCTTTTCCAAAAGCCACGTTCGTTGTTGAAGACAGTTTCACGTGCGAGTCCCGTAATATTATCTATGCCATTATTTGCAAGCGGTGCAACAAGGCCTATATTGGGAAACCGGCAGGAGACTCAGTGACCGATTCGCCCAACACTTGCGCGATATACGCCAATGCTCTGTGACCCCTGTAGCTACCCATTTCAATGATACTGGCCATTCAGGAGCTTGCGATGTCCAGGTCACAGCCATCCGATCATGTTCCTCTGATGATCGTAGTCGATTTGCTCTGGAGAATCGGTTGATTTCTTGTATGGTACCTTGCGACCACGCGGGCTCAACGTATTACATTCTTATCCTTCTTCGTACTTTCTCTTCCCATGCTTTGTAATCTCTATGGGTATATGTTGCATGTATTACATTCTTATGCTTCTTAGTACTTTCTCTTCCCATGCTTTATAATCTATATGGGTATATGTTGCATGTATTCAAGTTATATATTTACTAGATGTTTCATTGTTTCTTTTCTATTTCTAGTTTTTATGTGTTTTTTTGTGTTACATTTATTTCGTTATTCGTTTTTATTCTAGATTTTCCTTAGATACGTTGGTATTTGGTCGTCCATTTGTGTTTCATTTTAATTTGTCACTCCTGTTTGTTCGTTTGCTTGATAAAGGCCTTGTTGGTCGAAACGTTGCTGTTTATCGTCACTGTTTATGTATTTTGTAAAACTATAGTACTTTGTTTGTACGTGTTTCAATGTTTCTTTTACATGCTAAAATTAAACACGGGGCCTACGCCTTATCGTCCTTCTCCAATATGACTAGGAACTCGATCTCACCTACACTGAGATCAGAGATCTCTGGAAAAATATCCAGATGACTCCCGGAGGGATCGAACCGAGTACCTTTGACACTAGAGGCGAGCACCTAACATGTATGCCAAATAGAGATGGCTTTAGTAAAATGAGTTTCAGAAAGCCACTGACAGACAGCAGTAATTCTTCATCATCATGCTGAAAGTAGGTGCTCTACCTTGTATGCTAGCTAGAAAACCAAGACATATTCTCATCAAGTTGCATCAAGACACAACCTTATATACAACATCATCATTTCTGAATATAATTAACTGTATGTTCTCTTCTATGCCAATAGTACACGGATGCTTATTCTTGAACATTTCACTTTAAAAGCACATATACAGTGGAACACCAATATTCGTCCCCGCCAGTATTCGTCTTTTTCGATATTCGCCCTGTTTTTTGGTCAACATTTTTTTTCGATATTCGTCCGAAAGTCAATATTCGTCCTACCTCCGGAAGCCGGCAGAAAGCAGCTGATCGCCATTTTGTGTCTGTTGTTTGGCTGAAGCGCTTGTTTGAAAGTGCACGCAATAAAACTCTTGTTATTTTTTAATCTTTTGCAGTTTTTGCAATTTATTATTACAAAAATTTAGTGACCATGGGACGTAAGAAGTGTAGTGACGATAATGGTGGTAAAAAAAAAAAAGCAGTGCGAAGTACCATTGATTTAAAAAAAAAATTTATTGCTAAGTTTGAAGCTGGAACACGTGTCGCCGATTTAGTAAAGGAATTTGAAATGCCGAGAACTACCATTGCTAGCATAATAAAAAAAGGATGCTATTAAATCAGCTGAAGTCGCACAAGGTGTAACAATTCTTGCTTCTAATAGATCGCCAATCATTGAGGACATGGAAAAGTTGTTATTAGTTTGGATAACTGAAAAACAAAGGGCAGGTGATAGTGTTTCAGAAGCTATAATTTGCGAAAAAGCGAGGTCACTTTATCAAGATTTACAGAATGAAAGGCCTAGGCCATTAACATTCGCTGATGCTGCCGAATTCAAGGCAAGTAGTGGCTGGTTCCGCAATTTTAAATCCCGCACAGGCATTCATAGTGTAGTTAGACATGGCGAGGCTGCAAGTTCGAATGCAGAAGGAGCTAAACAGTTTGTGATCGATTTTAAAAACTTCGTAGATGCTGAAGAATATGTCCCTCAGAAAGTTTTCAATTGCGACGAAACAGGGTTGTTTTGGAAGAAGATGCCAAGACGCACCTACATTACAAGAGAGGAAAGTTCAATGCCGGGCCATAAGCCTATGAAAGACAGGTTAACCCTTATGCTCTGTGGCAATGCTAGTGGTGATTGCAAAATTAAACCCTTGCTCATATACAATTCTGAAAATCCGAGAGTCTTTAAGCAAAACAATATCATTAAAAGTAGATTAAATGTCATGTGGCGATCAAATAGAAAGGCTTGGGTGACTAGGCAATTTTTATTAGAGTGGATTCATGAAGTCTTTGCCCCAAGTACTAAAGCTTACCTAGAAAGTATTAATTTACCAGTGAAAGTTTTATTAATTTTGGACAATGCTCCTGCTCATCCCCCTGGCTTAAAAGATGTTTTAACTGGTGATTACGATTATATTCGCGTTAAATATCTACCCCCAAATACAACTCCACTGATTCAACCCATGGACCAACAAGTAATTTCTAACTTTAAGAAACTGTATACGAAAGCACTGTTTCGAAGATGTTTTGAGGTCACGTCAGAGACTGAGCTTACATTGCGTGATTTTTGGAAAAATCACTTTAATATCCTACATTGTGTAAGGCTAATTGATAAAGCATGGAACGAAGTCACCACCCGAACAATGAATTCTGCATGGAAAAACGTATGGCCAGATTGTGTATCAGAAAGAGACTTTGATGGTTTTCAAGAACAGCCAGTTGTTGATGAAATTGTTGCTTTGGGGGCATCCCTGGGATTGGAGATTGACAACGCAGATGTCGAAGAATTGGTAGAGGGACATAGAACGGATTTGACCACACAGGAGCTATTCGAACTTCATAAAGAACAGGAAGTTGAAGCGGTAAGAGAAATTTCATCAGACGAGGAAAAAGACGATGGCCCAGTTTCAAGTGGTGAAATAAAGGAATGGTTAACTACGTGGGGAAAAATGCAGGTTTTTATTGAGAAATGGCATCCAAACATCGCTATTCTAAACCAACGTATCAATTCGTTTGATGACGACGTGTTTGGACACTTTAGAAAAATTCTAAAGAACAGAACAAAACAATCAACCTTGGATAAATTCTTTAAAAAAACGAGTGCTGGTGAATCATCTGTAAATGTTGGCGAATCGTCTGGAATCAATCAATCGCCTGAAGTGACATTACTTGATGACGTAATGGAAGGTGATTCATCTTCCGACGAAAAATAACCTACGTAGTACTGTAACCTTAAAAATAAAAACTCTTAATACGAATCATTGTTTTTCTCATCCAAAAGGTAAATTTCTTTTAAAAATTTTATTTGTGTTTAGTGTACTACATGTATTTATGTAGGCCTAGACAGTGCATATTACGTATTATTTATGGCAGTACGCTGGTTAATATGTGCTGTAGTTAAATTGTACAGTGTTTGAAATGATTACGGAGATCGATTCTCAAGTGAAAATTTATTTTGTTATAGAATAGATACGCAATATTCGAGGCCGGGAACGAATTAATCCATTTTTAGTTAATTCCTATGGGAAAAAATTGTTCGATATTCGTCTTTTTCTATATTCATCATCCCCTCGGGAACGGATTAATGACGAATATTAGAGTTCCACTGTATATGCTTTTCAACTGGCGTGTGTACATGTTTTACACCCATGGGTTGTCATTAGAAACATGCACGGCCTTAGTAACCTGATCAATGTTGCCTATCAGTTGTATTTAATGCCATTGTTATATGTTTCTTCTTATTTCAATTGCCTTCATATTTCGGTAGTAAACCGAAATATGTCAAATGGTTCCCTTGTATATTTTCTCTCAATTGATAACAATTTCCGTTGTCATACTTTTTTTTCAGTTGTGATAGTTTTGGTTGCTGCCACATTGATATATATATATATTGTTTATCGTTTGTCCTTGCACTGTTACTATTAATTTATCATTTCCTGTTCAGAATGTTGATAATTGCACTGTAACATTAGCATATTGTAGACAAGGTATTTATATTCTTCTACTAACGTGTCTTCATCATCAGCAGGTGCCGTCCGGATGGCGTAGAAATCATGGATCTCCACAAATCTCTGTCGTTGGTTTTGCTATCAACTCAGATGTCGACGCTCTACCGTGCCATGAAGTCAGGCTATCCAAAATTCTCTCTCTCTCTCTGTCTTCCTCTGTCTCATCTACCCTCGATTTTACCGGTTGCTACAATGTGTTCTAAGCCTCCCTTCCTCATCACATGCCCGAAAAATGATGACTGCCTCTTTCTTGTATTCATGATAAGCAGTGTCTTGATCTCATTCAATACCTCAGCATTAGTCATTTTAGCAGTCCATGGAACTCTCATCATTCTTCTGTAAAACCACATTTCTGTGGCCCTCAGAGATATTTCGATATGTGTGTACACTAAACAAATACCTTTCGAATGTGCCTTAACATGTTTGTAATGATTCTAACATAATCATCATCAAACAGTTTGTCCTGAGCAGAACTCAAACAGTTCTTTGAACATTCTCTATCCTATAGCTGATATGTGTCGTCTCTGCAACAGGAATGATTATTTGATCAGTCACATCCCTCATCTATATTTTCCTCTCTGCCAGGATGCATCCTTGCATAGCTGTCGTCTTCAACCCGTCGTGTCTCTTTATCTGTACAACATATCACCATTTTCTCATTCTTTTTTGTAGGGTCAGCCAGTTGTCTTTGATTATGAGTTCTTACTGGAAAGATCTATTTGTTCTCCTTTCTGTCCATGATATATGGAGGACTCATCTTTAACAATTCAAAATCACATATTTGCTTTTCCACTACCAAGTTAAATTGACAATTTTTACGCCCAAATGTTGCCTCAAGAAATATGCAGTATTTTCGTATTCTAATTTTTATTTCCTTATCAGTTCCATTCCATATTGATTTTAAATGTTAACATTTTCGTAAAGCTATGTTCTATTCTAGTTAACTAGAAGATTTGGATTTTGTAGATGATATTGCCTTGTTAAGTAGAAACAACCAAGATATGCAAAGAAAAACAGACAACTTGTCATCTATAGCATCAAAAGTTGGACTGCAGATAAGCTATGAAAAACAAATATAATGAAGACACCTATGGCAAGTAATGCAGATATCACACTGGAATCTAAAATGATAAAAATAACAGAGCAGTTCACCTATTTAGGTAGCAATTTTGATTGCACAGGAAATGTTAAAAAGAAATTATTATACGAATTGGCAAAGCAACATCAGCTTTTAAAAGTCTAAATAAAATATGGAACTGCAAGTTATATAGTACTAAAACTAAATTACGAATTTTCAATTCAAATGTTGTATCAATCCTAACATATGCTAGCGAGAGTTGGAAAATGACTAAAGATATAGAAAACAAGTTGAATGCATTTGAAAATAGATGTCTGCGAAAAATAATGAATATAAAATGGAACGAATTCAGGAGAAGTGATGAAATAAGGGACATGTCTGGTCAACCACTAGTGACAACTGTTATAAGAAAGAGAAGATGGAGATATGTTGGGCACACCTTGAGGAGAAATGATCAACGAATATCAAAGCAGGCATTGAAGTGGGATGCAAAGGGTTCAAGAGAGGACGACTTAAGGAGACCCTGAAGCGAACTTTGCAGAGAGAGGCAGGAAATATCGGTCTCAGTTCCATGGATGAGATTGAGCGAGTTGCTCAGGATAGAGCGGTATGGAGAAATTACTTGCAGGCCCTATGTAACGTATAACGGTACGAGAGGAATTATTATTATTATTATGTTCTATTCTAAATTTTTGTTTTTTTAAAGCTACGTTTGGTTTATCTTTAATATCTTACATTCCATATCTCTTGTTTGCAGTGAACCGAGATATTCAAAACTGTTGCCATCATATATTTTCTCTCAGTCAATTATTCTAACAACCAATCTATAACTATCGATGTATTTGTAAAACTGTTACCCGTTCATTTAATTCATTGTTTAAGTAATTTTATCTCTTTTTATTTTTCTTTGGAATCTCTCTTGAAATATTTCAGCTTTTACACATCTTTTACTTATGCATGTAGAGCCTACACTTTTTCAGAAGAACTACAAGAAGGTTTTTACAGTAAACCATGTCCTCTGTAACAAGTATTGTCAATTTGAATAATAATTTAAAAAAAACATGTCACGTTTCACAAAGTTGACAACAGATAAGAACAATAATTAGTTATATTATAATTAAAATACATAAAGAAAAAGCACAACACCAAAAAACGTATATTATTCAACTGAATATAAAATGGAAAAAAGTGACAATAAAAAAACAAATTCTTTCTCGCTTTCGTAATGAATGCATTTATTGATTAAATTGCTAGTCCGGAATTTTAGCAGATAAAAAAGGCTGATAATGTTTAGATGTATCCATAGATAATCCGCAAATTCCAATGTCTATATTAAATACATCTATGTGACATAAGTGAATTATTTAAAAGATTGTGTTGTTCCATCGTTGATGTTATTATATTGCTAAAGTCTTCATGTGGATAAATACATATCTGAGCGTGTGTTTACTAGATCAGGGTTGCCAATTTGGCCGTTTTAACGCCAGATTCGATAAACTTGGCCTTTTTTGAAAATTGTTGGCTTCAAACCCGACTTTTGGCCGATTTTAGGCTTTTTTTTAAAATATGCAAACTTTTTTGTGACTAAAAATGTGCATAATTCTTAAGAGCAAATTGGGTGAATATACTTAATATATGGTTTTAATTGGTTTTGTATGGTATTGTTAAATAAAACAATATGCTTAATATATAAAAAAATAGGCTTAGTACTAAAGATCATGAAAGATTACCGCCCGAGTGGTTATTGGGGCCCAAATTTGGGATGTAAAGAATAGAACTACTGTTACCTGCCACGCATGTCGTAAGAGTTGACTAAGGAGGTTTGGCTGAAATCGGATACACGTGTCCTAAACAAGTACAAGTCTCTCTCTCAAAGACCAGATGTCCTGCCTCTGTAGCCGTCATGTTCAAACCATCAGTTACATTCTGAATCCATCTTCTCTGTGGACTTCCTCTTCTTCTCTTTGCCGGTATGCCTCCTTGCATGATGGTCTTCTCCAGCCCGTCCTGTCTTTGTATATGTCCAAAATACCTAAATTTTCTCTTTCTTATTTGTAGTATCAACCAATTTTCTTTTATTTTGAGTTTGACTTTCTGATAGATAATTTGTTCCTCTCTGTCCAAGATATACGAGGACTCTTCTGTAACATTATATTAGCTATATGTTTTCCACTGTCTTATTAAATGTCCATGCTTCACACCCATACGTTGCCACTGGGAATATGCATGTTCTTAGTATTCTGATCTTTGTTTTCTTATCGTTTTCCACTGCTCTATTAATGTCCATGCTTACACCCATACGTTGCCACTGGGAATATGCATGTCTTAGTATTCTGATCTTTGTTTTCTTATGTTTTCCACTGCTCTATTAAATGTCCATGCTTGACACCCATACGTTGCCACTGGGAATATGCATGCTCTTAGTATTCTGATCTTTGTTTTCTTATCAGTTTTTCCACTGCTTTATTAAATGTCCATGCTTGACACCCATACGTTGCCACTGGGAATATGCATGTCTTAGTATTCTGATCTTTGTTTTCTTATCAGTTTTTCCACTGCTCTATTAAATGTCCATGCTTGACACCCATACGTTGCCACTGGGAATATGTATGCTCTTAGTATTCTGATCTTTGTTTTCTTATCAGTTTTTCCACTGCTTTATTAAATGTCCATGCTTGACACCCATACGTTGCCACTGGGAATATGCATGCTCTTAGTATTCTGATCTTTGTTTTCTTATCAGTTTTTCCACTGCTCTATTAAATGTCCATGCTTGACACCCATACGTTGCCACTGGGAATATGTATGCTCTTAGTATTCTGATCTTTGTTTTCTTATAAGTTTTTCCACTGCTCTATTAAATGTCCATGCTTGACACCCATACGTTGCCACTGGAAATATTCTCTAGTATTCTGATCTTTGTTTTCATCAGTTTTCCACTGTAGCGACATTCATGATATTATCTCTTAGTATTCTGATCTTTGTTTTCGTTTCATTTTAAAGCCATGTTCCCTGTTCTCAAAATTATATTTGAGTTCACTTCTAATTTTTTGACATATTTAAAGCATTTTAGTTCTTCTTTTTTTAATTTCCTTATCACATTCCCAGCTGTTGTTAGCAGTGAATCAAGATATTTAAAAATGTTCACATTTTCTACTTTCTCTCCATTTATAAAAATATATTTTGTCATGTTCGTTTTATCTGTTGTCATTATGTTTTTACCACATTGAGATATAGATTTAGTTTTTCGCTTTTATCTTTCACTTCTCCTAATAATTTCTCAATCCCTTTTGTGATGTTGACAGTAACACTGTATCGTCAGCGTATCGTAGTTCATGTATTTCTCTTCCTCCGATTATAAAAGGATCGTGTTTTTCTTCTCCGCTATCTTCTGTAACATTCCTCATGATGTTTTCTGCATATATGTTAAGCAGACAAGGCGACAGAATGCAGCCTTGTCTGACTCCCTGCCCTTTGTCAAACCAGTCTGATGTATGAGTAGTCAATAAAGCATGAGTATAGATCTACATTATACTCTCTAGATTTTTCTATGGTTATTCTCATGTTAAATATATGGTCACGTGCACCTCTGTTCCGTCTAAACTCAGCTTGTGTTATGTTAATATTTTCTTCCATTTTCCTATAAGAAAATGGCTATGCACTGCAGTCCTGTTATCTGTTTTTTTTTCGTGTGGAATTTCGGTAACTGCTAGAAATCTTTAACTATGGTGGCAAAAAAAATGGAAACAATCATATCACACATCGTGTGCCGACGTTCAATGAACACTACAGGCCTAACACTATATTGACGAACACTGTATACCACGAGGTATGAAAGGGTTCCTTTACTTTTTATTTATATAGGAAAATGGCTATATGATATTACTGACACTTTATTGTTGTATGATGTGTTCATATTGCTAAATGTTCAGTTCACATTTAATATTTTATTTACAAAATACATATGGTTTAAATATGTTTTCCTTTTACACAGATAACACACATTCGTGAAGGAAGAGAGGAAGGCATCTATATATATAGTCGTGCTCAAACGTAAACCTTGTAATTTTAAAACTAATTTTGAATTGATATATTTCTACATCTAAGCTAAACATTAATCTGAGTAAAATAACTATTTATTTTAATTTGCATATACACACACACAATCACTTACTAAGATAAATCTATATTTTAATATGGACACACACACACAATCATGTACTAAGATAAGTCTATATTTTAATATGCATATACACACACACACACACAATCATGTACTAAGATACATCTATATTTTAGTATGGACATACACACACACAATCACTTACTAAAATAAGTCTACATTTTCAAATTTATCTGCTTTTTATTTAAACAGGTTTGTATATGTTTCTGAAAAACTATGCAAATCGTAGCATATCCCAAAGGACGTAGCCATCAACCACAGTAAATGAGTCGTTAATTTTCTAGGCACCACTTATACGTTCAGTAGTTTGCCATTGCTTTCTGAACGGTGAGATCTATTTTTACCTTTTGTAAAAATACCACGGAAACGAATTTGCTTCCAAACATGCTCACCGTGGAGTTTGAACCAGGTACGTTTGGGTCTGTGTGCGAGCTCACTACCGCTTGAGCTACAGACGCTCACATATGTTTCTAGTTAGGTTAGTTGAAACTATCTAACAAAACAAATGATTTATTCCCACTTTAGTGTGTGCGGACAGATACGCTTCTAAACAAAACATATTTAACTCTTAGTGGACCAAGCGCCACGCTAAGTGGCGTTTGAAGTGGACGCGTTTTTACATTCCACCACGCTAAGTGGCGTTTGGTTATCAAAACGTGAAAGCTCTTGTAAAACGTGACTTTTGCCCTGGTCCACTAAGAGTTAACTTAACAAATGTGTCATTGTTTGATCTATACAGACTTTACTACTCCCTATTACATAACGTGTGAGCCTCTGTAGCTCAAGCGGTAGTGAGTTGGATCACAAACCCAATCGTACCTGATACAAAAGGTAAAAATAGACCTCACCGTTCAGAAAGAAATGGCAAACTACTGGACATATAAGTGGTGCCTAGAAAATCAACGACTTCTTTACTGTGATTGATGGCTACGTTCTGTAAAGGATATGCCAGAATATTCATGTTCATTACATGACGTACACATGTCTGCATTATTATACAATATAAAGTAACGAGCTATCAAAATTATTAATTATAAACAATATATATATATATATATAACTAAAGGAAATGCATATATTTTCTACATGTGACGGTACATTATTACTAGCAACATCGCGAAAAACGACTGAGAAATTAATAATGGAAGTACAAACACACAAATTTGATTTTTTTAATTTCCGATCCAGAAGTTCTTGAGCTTTCAGCTCTTCGGCTCAGTGTCATGGACACCGTAACCCTTCGGTTCGGTGCCACGAACACTGAAAATCTGAAGAACATGTGGCTTTTCTACCAGCCTACGGATTGAACCGCACTCACAGGGGCCTTGTCACCGGTCGTCCAATGCGCTACGAACATACTGGATATACGGGCACACAAATTTGATATATTAATGTGACAAAAAAAACACAAATAATGACAACTAATAAAAGAAATGTGACAATGGACAATTTTAGCAATGGAGAGAAAATATCAAACATGAACAATTTAGAACATCACAGGTTGACTGCTAACAGGAGATTGTCAGTGGATGAAGGAAATTAAAAGAAGAATAAACATTGCCTTATAAAATAAAGTATGGAATGGAACTGATTGGAAAATAAATATCAGAATACTTACGAGCATGCATATTCCCAGTGTACGGATGTGAAGCATGGACATTAACATGTTAGAAAGACAGTGGTAAAATGTGTATGTTATTTTGTATATAGGTGTTACAGAAGAGTCCACCGTATACCATGGGCAGAGAAGAGAAAAATACATAAATCTAGAAAGAACTTAACTTAATACTTACCGGTTGATGATAAAAACGAAGATTAAGAAAATTGAAGTAATTTAGAGCTAAAAGAAGGCACGGAGGGTTTAAGAATACCATTGTCGAACGAGGCATCTCTGCAAAAACAAAAATAGAAGAGGAAGACCCTAGAGCAGATGGATTCAAGATGTAACTGATGATTTGATCATTTTGATTTGAGCATTTTGGTTTGAGTATTATGGTTTCAGAGGCAAAATGGCATTTGAGAGACAAAATACTAAAACAAAAGGGATATAATGATATTATGAGTAATATCTCAGCTAAGAAAAATGTAACTATTTGACAATATCCTATAAGTAATGTAACTAGTAAATAATGTTCTATAAGTAATGTAACTAGTAAATAATGTTCTATAAGTAATGTAACTAGTAAATACTGTTCTAGAAGTAATGTAACTAGTAAATACTGTTCTAGACGTAATGTAACTAGTAAATAATGTTCTATAAGTAATGTAACTAGTAAATATTGTTCTAGAAGTAATGTAACTAGTAAATACTATTCTAGAAGTAATGTAACTAGTAAATAATGTTCTATAAGTAATGTAACTAGTAAATATTGTTTCTAGAAGTAATGTAACTAGTAAATAATGTTCTAGAAGTAATGTAACTAGTAAATACTGTTCTAGAAGTAATGTAACTAGTAAATAATGTTCTATAAGTAATGTAACTAGTAAATATTGTTCTAGAAGTAATGTAACTAGTAAATACTATTCTAGAAGTAATGTAACTAGTAAATAATGTTCTATAAGTAATGTAACTAGTAAATATTGTTTCTAGAAGTAATGTAACTAGTAAATAATGTTCTAGAAGTAATGTAACTAGTAAATACTGTTCTAGAAGTAATGTAACTAGTAAATAATGTTCTAGACGTAATGTAACTAGTAAATACTGTTCTAGAAGTAATGTAACTAGTAAATACTGTTCTAGACGTAAGGTAACTATTAAATAATGTTCTATAAGTAATGTAACTAGTAAATACTGTTCTAGATGCGATGTAACTAGTAAATACTATTCTAGAAGTAATGTAACTAATACATATGTTCTATAAGTAATGTAACTAGTAAATACTATTCTAGAAGTAATGTAACTAGTAAATAATGTTCTATAAGTAATGCAACTAGTAAATACTGTTCTAGAAGCAATGTAACTAGTAAATATTGTTCTAGAAGTAATGTAACTAGTAAATAATGTTCTATAAGTAATGTAACTAGTAAATATTGTTCTAGAAGTAATGTAACTAGTAAATATGTTCTAAATAATGTAACTAGTAAATATGTTCTAAAGTAATGTAACTAGTAAATATTGTTCTAGAAGTAATGTAACTAGTAAATAATGTTCTATAAGTAAAGTAACTAGTAAATATGTTCTAAGTAAGTAACTAGTAAATACTGTTCTAGAAGTAATGTAACTAGTAAATACTGTTCTAGATGCGATGTAACTAGACGCCTGAGTGGTTACTGGAGCCTGAATTAGGGTGTAAAGAATAGAGCCATTGTTACCTGCCACGCATGTCGTAAGAGGCGATTATGTAGGTTTGGCAGTGGGGCTAACTACCCTACCCCGTGCAAAACACTAGATAGCTACAGAAACCGCGAAAAATAAATATTCATACATTCATCAATAGATTGCTACGCAGGATACTACATCTACGATAGTATGACATGAGCACAAACAGAGAACTTTGAAATATAACGGGACAACGGCAAGTGGAACAAGAGATAAGGAGCAGAAGGTGGCGATGGATAGGACATATGCTGAGGAAACCCCTGACAACATCACGAGACAGGCTCTCCGATGGAACCACAGGAAATAGAGGTAAGTGAAGACCCAGGAAAACCTGGAGAAGTGAGTTGGAGACGGAATGCAAAAACGGAAGAGGGTGTAGGGATCTGGAAAAGATGGCATTGTATGGGCTGGCTTGGAAGCCATTGGTTGCTGATCTATGATTGACCTATGCGTAAAGGATGAAGAAGAAGTAATGTAACAAAAAAAATAATAATAATCTAGACATAACAAAAGTAAAACAAAAAACAGCAACCGTCTTCTAGAATTGACCCCGTAAGAAAGGAAGTAATAACGTTTTTAAATGAGATGTTTTAGCTCGTGAAATATCTTACAAAAATATCAGACTAAAGTAATGAAAAATTCTATAGAAGTTTGAGTAGGTTTACTAATGTAACACGTACTATTCTACAAGTGATAAATAAATCTAAACATGAAATGCTGTTAAGCTAAACAATAACTAATGGTAGACACATGTCGTCTTCGACTTCAGACGCTCCATATCGACCACTTGTTAAACCACTTTTTGTGATTTGTATGTGATCTGAGCGAGTGTATGATTTATCAGTTATGCACCTACAAGTAGGCAAGCATATCCAATTTTTGGGAGGATTTTTATTTACTAGAGTAGCTTCCCAATACACTGACAAATGACAAATCTTATAACTAATAAATAATCTCCACTTGACAAAAATAAATTTATATCATAAAATGTATATATTTCTGACATAATTCAACTAATGTAAGTTATATATTTCTGACATAATTCAACTAATGTAAGTTATATATTTCTGACATAATTCAACTAATGTAAGTTATATATTTCTGACATAATTCAACCCAATGTAAGTTATATATTTCTGACATAATTCAACTAATGCAACTAATCTTCTAATGGTTAACTTTAAAACAATGAATAATCTATAAATGATATAATTAAAATAATGAAAAGGTGGATCTCAGAGATAACGGAGGCGACGAAGGACATTGTTTATGAAACACACACAAAAGGTTGTCCTAGAAATCTCTTCAGATCCTGACTATGTGAGGCAAAACAGGATTCAAGGAAAGAAAGAATGAAAAATCTTTAAGAAGTGACAGAACTAAGTATCAGTAGCGTAAAAACGACACAATCAAACAATTGTTTTAAAGAAGTGATATAATTAAGCTATCGTTTTGTAGAAGTAAAATAGACAACAAATAGACAACAAATAGATAACAAATAGAGCGACAGAGTGAAGAGAAGGATAGAACAATGAGGTGCATGGCACTGGTACATCACCATATAATTGTAGTACGCCATGACCAGCATGACCAGTATAACTTCCTGCTATAACTGAACACTAACGTCACTGATCAGGAGAGAACTTGAACAAGTTGTCAATGAAAGTATTTGATATTATTACAAGACTGGACTTCCTAATCAAAACAGTATACATATAATAACACCGTTTTTGATTGATTTTACAGAGAGAGCCTAAATTTCAAATGTTTTTTTTGGTTCCTGCCGTTTCGATCGCCGTAATCTGAAATACATTCAACACATTATTATTGTTCCTTAGTTAATTAAATTTTAAAACAATATTTCCTATGGTGTAGGTGTTGTGTAACTTTAGTACATTTCTATACAAGTTTTTTATACAATGGTATAAAGGCTACCGAGTGGTTAACTGGGTTCATATCAGGGATTACAGAATAGAATCACTGTTACCTGCCACACATGTCTTAGAGACGATTGAGAAGATTAGACGTGGGGTCACTATTCTACCCCGTAAGAAAACCAGATAGCTATAGAAACCACAACCATGCGATGGTATAACAGGAACACAAACAAGGAACTGTGGGATAAAGCGGGAACAACATGTCGAACAAGAAATAAGAGGCAGAAGGTGGTGATGGATAGGACACACACTGAGGAGAATTGACATCATCACAAGACAAGCACTCCGATGGAACGCCTTGGCTAATAAAGGTAAGAAAAGCCAATAACATCTGGAGGCGGGAGTTGCAAAGGGAATGCAAGAAAATGGGGAAATAGTGTAGATATCTAGAAAATAAGACCTTGGACAGGAATAAGTGGAAGACTTTAGTTACGGATGTACGTCTCACTAGCGGTGAAGGGTGAAGAAGAGTACAGGTTGTCACAGTTAGTGTCAACAACAATTAGTTATAGTTAGTCTTTCCTCATGGGCCTGTGGGCGGCGCATAGGGCAGAGGTCATAGCTCTAAATGTCTCGCGGTTCGTTGCTATCTATTGAATGAACAACAATTGGTCAGAAATAATTGTTTAGATAACATATATGATAAGTATTACTAGACCGGTAAAACCCGGTGCAATGAAGTCAATGCTTCGGCTTTAGGCCCTTTGTTTATGATCCATACAATTGCATCATCATCAAGGTGCGTATCCTTTTTAGGACGTTGCTCACTTTGCAGCGCATTGAAATTCACTTTCTCTAGCTAGTTCGCCCACTTCGCCGATGGTCATATTCATGGTATCTTTAGTATCTTGTAGCCATCTTCTTCTTGGTCTGCATCTGAGTCCTGGGACCATGCCCTCTAATATTGTTCTCTCCAGGCCATCGTGACTCTAGATGTGACCAAAGTATCGAATGTTTTCTGTGTATAATATGATCCATACAATTTACTGAGTTACAATGGGTCACTTTTTCACATATATATATGAGGGCGTATCTGACTAATGACTGTGAAGTCAGGCGTAACGTGACAATTATATTTCTAGTACTTCTAATAATGATAATGTAACATTAATCAAAATAATAACAAATGAAAACATAATTTTGATTATATGTAAATATTTTTTTCCTGTAGTGGGTATATGAAAAATCTGAATCACATGGTTTTTTCAGAACTTAACTTTTGAATAACGTTAAAGTTAAGGAATTTAATCGGCACCATGGATGTATAACAAAGGGTTTCATAGATATATAACAAAGGCGCAATGGATGCATAACAAAAGGGTTTCGTAGATATATATAACAAAGAGTGCCATAGATGTATAACACCGGTGCAATGGATGTACAACAATGGCGCCATGGATGTCTAACAAAGACGCAATGGATGCATAACAAGAGTGCAATGGATGTATAAAAAGGGTGCGCTTGACGTATACAAATGGCGTCAAAGATGTATAACAAGGGTGTCATGAATGTATAACAATGATGCCATGCATGTATTACACGGCCACTAAAGATGTATAAGAAGGAGCCACAGATGCATAAAAGGGCGTCATGGATGTATAACAAGGTCGTCATGGATATATACCAAAGATGTCATAAATGTATTACAAGACAGCCATAGATGTATAACAAGGGTTCTCACATAAGTATAGCAAGACCGTCATTGATGTATAACAAATCTGTAACGGATGTATAAATAGGTCATGGATGTATAACAAAGACGACATAGATGTATAACAAGGAGGACATAGATGTATAACAAGGACGACATAGATGTATAACAAGGATGACATAGATGTATAACAAGGATGACATAGATGTATAACAAGGATGACAGATGTATAACAAGGATGACATAGATGTATAACAAGGAGGACATATATGTATAACAAGGACGACATAGATGTATAACAAGGACGACATAGATGTATAACAAGGACGACATAGATGTATAACAAGGATGACATAGACGTATAACAAGGATGACATAGACGTATAACAAGGACGACATAGATGTATAACAAGGATGACATAGATTGTATAACAAGGATGACATAGATGTATAACAAGGATGACATAGATGTATAACAAGATGACATAGATGTATAACAAGGATGACATAGATGTATAACAAGGATGACATAGATGTATAACAAGGAGGACATAGATGTATAACAAGGATGACATAGATGTATAACAAGGACGACATAGATGTATAACAAGGACGGCATAGATGTATAACAAGGACGACATAGATGTATAACAAGGATGACATAGATGTATAACAAGGATGACATATATGTATAACAAGGATGACATAGATGTATAACAAGGATGACATAGATGTATAACAAGGATGACATAGATGTATAACAAGGAGGACATAGATGTATAACAAGGACGACATAGATGTATAACAAGGATGACATAGATGTGTAACAAGGATGACATAGACGTATAACAAGGACGACATAGATGTATAACAAGGATGACATAGATGTATAACAAGGACGACATAGATGTATAACAAGGTCGACATAGATGTATAACAAGGAGGACATAGATGTATAACAAGGCAGATGACATAGATGTATAACAAGGACGACATAGATGTATAACAAAGACGACATAGATGTATAACAAGGAGGACATAGATGTATAACAAGGAGGACATAGATGTATAACAAGGAGACATAGATGTATAACAAGGAGGACATAGATGTATAACAAGGACGACATAGATGTATAACAAGGACGACATAGATGTAGCATTAAACAAGAGACATAGATGTATAACAAGGAGGACATAGATGTATAACAAGGAGGACATAGATGTATAACAAGGAGGACATATATGTATAACAAGGAGGACATAGATGTATAACAAGGAGTACATAGATGTATAACAAGGAGGACATAGATGTATAACAAGGACGACATAGATGTATAACATAGGAGGACATAGATGTATAACAAGACGACATAGATGTATAACAAGAGGACATAGATGTATAACAAGGACGACATAGATGTATAACAATGAGGACATAGATGAATAACAAGGACGACATAGATGTATAACAAGGACGACATAGATGTATAACAAGGATGACATAGATGTAATTTAACAAGGAGGACATAGATGTATAACAAGAGGACATAGATGTATAAAAGGAGGACATAGATGTATAACAAGGAGACACATAGATGTATAACAAGGAGACATAGATGTATAACAATGAGGACATAGATGTATAACAAGGATGACATAGATGTATAACAAGAAGGACATAGATGTATAACAAGGAGGACATAGATGTATAACAAGGAGACATAGATGTATAACAAGGAGGACATAGATGTATAACAAGGAGACATAGATGTATAACAAGGACGACATAGATGTATAACAAGGATGACATAGATGTATAACAAGGATGACATAGATGTATAACAAGGATGACATAGATGTATAACAAGGAGGACATAGATGTATAACAAGGAGGACATAGATGTATAACAAGGATGACATAGATGTATAACAAAGGAGACATAGATGTATAACAAGGAGACATAGATGTATAACAAGGAGGACATAGATGTATAACAAGGACGACATAGATGTATAACAAGGACGACATAGATGTATAACAAGGATGACATAGATGTATAACAAGGAGGACATAGATGTATAACAAGGAGGACATAGATGTATAACAAGGATGACATAGATGTATAACAAGGAGGACATAGATGTATAACAAGGAGACATAGATGTATAACAAGGAGGACATAGATGTATATACAAGGAGACATAGATGTATAACAAGGACGACATAGATGTATAACAAGGAGACATAGATGTATAACAAGGACGACATAGATGTATAACAAGGAGACATAGATGATAACAAGGAGACATAGAGTATAACAAGGACGACATAGATGTATAACAAGGATGACATAGATGTATAACAAGGACGACATAGATGTATAACAAGGTACATAGATGTATAACATATGGAGGACATAGATGTATAACAAGGAGACATAGATGTATAACAAGGACGACATAGATGTATAAAGAAAGGACGACATAGATGTATAACAAGGAGACATAGATGTATAACAAGGACGACATAGATGTATAACAAGGAGGACATAGATGTATCACACAAGAGAGGAATAGATGTATAACAAGGAGACATAGATGTATAACAAGGAGACATAGATGTATAACAAGGAGACATAGATGTATAACAAGGAGACATAGATGTATAACAAGGACGACATAGAATGAAAACAATGAGGACATAGATATATAACAAGGAACATAGATGTATAACAAGGACGACATAGATGTATAACAAGGACGACATAGATGATACAACAAGGAGGACATAGATGTATAACAAGACATGACATAGATGTATAACAAGGAGACAAGATGTATAACAAGGAGGACATAGATGTATCAACCAAGAGTACAGGAATAGATGTATAACAAGGAGGACATAGATGTATAACAAGGAGGACATAGATGTATAACAAGGAGACATAGATGTATAACAAGGACGACATAGATGTATAACAAGGAGACATAGATGTATAACAAGGACGACATAGATGTATAACAAGGACGACATAGATGTATAACAAGGAGACATAGATGTATAACAAGGACGACATAGATGTATAACAAGGAGACATAGATGTATAACAAGGATGATATAGATGTATAACAAGGAGACATAGATGTATAACAAGACGACTAGATATAGATGTATAACAAGGAGACATAGATGTATAACAAGGAGGACATAGATGTATAACAAGGAGGACATAGATGTATAACAAGGAGGACATAGATGTATAACAAGGACGACATAGATGTATAACAAGGAGGACATAGATGTATAACAAGGAGGACATAGATGTATAACAAGGACGACATAGATGTATAACAAGGAGACATAGATGTATAACAAGGACGACATAGATGTATAACAATGAGGACATAGATGTATAAAAAGGACGACATAGATGTATAACAAGGACGACATAGATGTATAACAATGACCGCATAGATGTATAACAAGGACGACATAGATGTATAACAAGGAGACATAGATGTATAACAAGGAGGACATAGATGTATAACAAGGACGACATAGATGTATAACAAGGACGACATAGATGTATAACAAGGACGACATAGATGTATAACAAGGAGACATAGATGTATAACAAGGAGGACATAGATGTATAACAAGGACGACATAGATGTATAACAAGGAGGACATAGATGTATAACAAGGACGACATAGATGTATAACAAGGAGGACATAGATGTAATAACAGAGAGACATAGATGTATAACAAGGAGGACATAGATGTATAACAAGGACGACATAGATGTATAACAAGGAGATATAGATGTATATACAATGACGATGACATAAATGTAGACAATACAGGAGGACATAGATGTATAACAAGGAGACATAGATGTATAACAAGGAGACATAGATGCATAACAAGGACGACATAGATGTATAACAAGGATGAGACATAAGATGTATAACAAGGAGGACATAGATAACAAGCGACTGACATAATGTATAACAAGGACATAAGATGTATAACAAGGACGACATAGATGTATAACAATGGACGACATAGATGTATAACAAGGACGACATAGATGTATAACAAGGACGACATAGATGTATAACAAGGAGGACATAGATGTATAACAAGGAGACATAGATGTATAACAAGGACGACATAGATGTATAACAAGGACGACATAGATGTATAACAAGGAGGACATAGATGTATAACAAGGACGACATATGTATACAGGATGACATAGATGTATACAAGGAGACATAGATGTATAACAAGGATGACATAGATGTATAACAAGGAGGACATAGATGTATAACAAGGAGGACATAGATGTATAACAAGGACGACATAGATGTATAACAAGGACGACATAGATGTATAACAAGGACGACATAGATGTATAACAAGGAGACATAGATGTATAACAAGGAGGACATAGATGTATAACAAGGACGACATAGATGTATAACAAGGAGGACATAGATGTATAACAAGGAGGACATAGATGTATAACAAGGAGACATAGATGTATAACAAGGAGGACATAGATGTATAACAAGGAGGACATAGATGTATAACAAGGAGACATAGATGTATAACAAGGAGACATAGATGTATAACAAGGAGACATAGATGTATAACAAGGAGGACATAGATGTATAACAAGAAGGACATAGATGTATAACAAGGACGACATAGATGTATAACAATGAGGACATAGATGTATAACAAGGACGACATAGATGTATAACAAGATGACATAGATGTATAACAAGGACGACATAGATGTATAACAATGAGGACATAGATGTAATAACATAATGATACAGCGACATAGATGTATAACAAGGAGGACATAGATGTATAACAAGGACGACATAGATGTATAAAGGACATAGATGTATAACAAGGACGACATAGATGTATAACAAGGAGGACATAGATGTATAACAAGGAGGACATAGATGTATAACAAGGAGGACATAAGATCGCATAAGCAAGGAGACATAGATGTATAACAAGGACGACATAGATGTATAACAAGGAATAGAATAGGATAGATAACAAGGACGACATAGATGTATAACAAGGACGACATAGATGTATAACAAGGACGACATAGATGTATAACAAGGAGACATAGATGTATAACAAGGAGGACATAGATGTATAACAAGGAGACATAGATGTATATACAAGGAGGACATAGATGTATAACAAGGAGGACATAGATGTATAACAAGGACGAACATAGATGTATAACAAGGAATGATATAGATGCTATAAATAGGAGACATAGATGTATAACAAGGACGACATAGATGTATAACAATGACGACATAGATGTATAACAAGGAGGACATAGATGTATAACAAGCTGAGATATAGATGATAACAAGGAGACATAGATGTATAACAAGGACGACATAGATGTATAACAAGGACGACATAGATGTATAACAAGGACGACATAGATGTATAACAAGGAGGACATAGATGTATAACAATGACAGACTGATACATAGACATAGTATAACAAGGACGACATAGATGTATAACAAGGAGCGGACGATATAGAGATAATAACAAGGATGATGTATAGATAGTGTATAACAAAGAGACATAGATGATAACAAGGACGACATAGATGTATAACAAGGAGACATAGATGTATAACAAGGACGACATAGATGTATAACAAGGACGACATAGATGTATAACAAGGACGACATAGATGTATAACAAGGACGACATAGATGTATAACAAGGAGACATAGATGTATAACAAGGAGACATAGATGTATAACAAGGACGACATAGATGTATAACAAGAATGACATAGATGTATAACAAGGAGGACATAGATGTATAACAATGAGGACATAGATGTATAACAAGGAGGACATAGATGTATAACAAGGAGGACATAGATGTATAACAAGGAGGACATAGATGTATAACAAGGAGACATAGATGTATAACAAGGAGGACATAAATGTATAACAAGGAGGACATAGATGTATAACAAGGACGACATAGATGTATAACAAGGACGACATAGATGTATAACAAGGAGACATAGATGTATAACAAGGAGACATAGATGTATAACAAGGACGACATAGATGTATAACAAGGAGGACATAGATGTATAACAAGGAGACATAGATGTATAACAATGGAGGACATAGATGTATAACAAGGAGACATAGATGTATAACAAGGAGGACATAGATGTATAACAAGGAGGACATAGATGTATAACAAGGAGGACATAGATGTATAACAAGGAGACATAGATGTATAACAAGGAGACATAGATGTATAACAAGGAGGACATAGATGTATAACAAGGACGACATAGATGTATAACAAGGAGACATAGATGTATAACAAGGAGACATAGATGTATAACAAGGAGACATAGATGATAACAATGAGGACATAGATGTATACAAGGACGACATAGATGTATAACAAGGACGACATAGATGTATAACAAGGAGACTAGATGTATAAATGATAATGTATAAACAATGAGGACATAGATGTATAACAAGGAGGACATAGATGTATAACAAGGACGACATAGATGTATAACAAGGAGACATAGATGTATAACAAGGACGACATAGATGTATAACAAGGAGGACATAGATGTATAACAAGGAGACATAGATGTATAACAAGTGACGACATAGATGTATAACAAGGAGACATAGATGTATAACAAGAGACATAGAGATAAAAGGAGACATGAGTATACAAGGACGACATAGATGTATAACAAGGAGACATAGATGTATAACAAGGACGACATAGATGTATAACAATGAGGACATAGATGTATAACAAGGAGGACATAGATGTATAACAAGGAGACATAGATGTATAACAAGGAGACATATGATGTTATAACATAAGGACGACATAGGATGTATAACAAGGACGACATAGATGTATAACAAGAGGACATAGATGTATAAAGACACATACAGGACGACATAGATGTATAACAAGGAGACATAGATGTATAACAAGGACGACATAGATGATGTATAACAGGAATAGAGACGACAAGATGATGATAACAAGGACGACATAGATGTATAACAAGGACGACATAGATGTATAACAAGGAGGACATAGATGTATAACAAGGACGACATAGATGTATAACAAGGAGGACATAGATGTATAACAAGGACGACATAGATGTATAACAATGAGTACATAGATGTATAACAAGGAGGACATAGATGTATAACAAGGAGGACATAGATGTATAATCAAGTGAGACATAGATGTATAACAAGGAGGACATAGATGTATAACAAGGATGACATAGATGTATAACACATAGGACGACATAGATGTATAACAAGGACGACATAGATGTATAACAAGGACGACATAGATGTATAACAAGGAGGACATAGATGTATAAGAGACATGTATAACAAGGAGACATAGATGTATAACAAGGAGGACATAGATGTATAACATGTATCAGGAGACATAGATGTATAACAAGGAGGACATAGATGTATACCGACACAGAGTACGGACATAGATGATATAACAAGGACGACATAAATGTATAACAAGGAGGACATAGATGTATAACAAGGACGACATAGATGTATAACAAGGAGACATAGATGTATAACAAGGACGACATAGATGTATAACAAGGACGACATAGATGTATAACAAGGAGACATAGATGTATAACAAGAGACATAGATGTATAACAAGGAGACATAGATGTATAACAAGGACGACATAGATGTATAACAAGGACGACATAGATGTATAACAAGGAGACATAGATGTATAACAAGGACGACATAGATGTATAACAAGGACGACATAGATGTATAACAAGGAGGACATAGATGTATAACAAGGACGACATAGATGTATAACAAGGATGACATAGATGTATAACAAGGACGACATAGATGTATAACAAGGAGGACATAGATGTATAACAAGGAGCATAGATGTATAACAAGGAGACATAGATGTATAACAAGGACGACATAGATGTATAACAAGGAGACATAGATGTATAACAAGGAGACATAGATGTATAACAAGGACGACATAGATGTATAAACGATTAAGACGACATAGATGTATAACAAGAGACATAGATGTATAACAAGGAGACATAGATGTATAACAAGGACGACATAGATGTATAACAAGGACGACATAGATGTATAACAAGGAGACATAGATGTATAACAAGGACGACATAGATGTATAACAAGGACGACATAGATGTATAACAAGGAGACATAGATGTATAACAAGGAGACATAGATGTATAACAATGGAGGACATAGATGTATAACAAGGAGACATAGATGTATAACAAGGAGACATAGATGTATAACAAGGACGACATAGATGTATAACAAGGAGACATAGATGTATAACAAGGAGGACATAGATGTATAACAAGGACGACATAGATGTATAACAAGGACGACATAGATGTATAACAAGCGACGACATAAATGTATAACAAGGACGACATAGATGTATAACAAGGACGACATAGAGGTATAACAAGGACGACATAGATGTATAACAAGGACGACATAGATGTATAACAAGGACGACATAGATGTATAACAAGAGACATAGAGTATAACAAGGACGACATAGATGTATAACAAGGACGACATAGATGTATAAAGAGACATAATGTATAACAAGGACGACATAGATGTATAACAAGGACGACATAGATGTATAAAAAGGACGACATAGATGTATAACAAGGATGACATAGATGTATAAAAGACGACATAGATGTATAACAAGGAGACATAGATGTATAACAAGGACGACATAGATGTATAAAGGATGACATAGATGTATAACAAGGATGACATAGATGTCAAAACAAGAGCGACATAGATGTATAACAAGAGGACATAGATGTATAACAAGGAGAACATAGATGATAAATGGAGACATAGATGTATAAAAGATGAATAGATGTATAACAAGAGACATAGATGTATAACAAGGAGACATAGATGATAACAAGTGACATAGATGTATAACAAGAGATGACATAGATGTATAACAAGGACGACATAGATGTATAACAAGAATGACATAGATGTACTAACAAGGATGAATAGATGTATAACAAGAGACATAGATGTATAACAAGGAGCACATAGATGTATAACAAGGAGACATAGATGTATAACAAGTGATGACATAGATGTATAACAAGGAGGACATAGATGTATAACAAGGAGGACATAGATGAATAACAAGGAGGACATAGATGTATAACAATGAGACATAGATGTATAACAAGGATGACATAGATGTATAACAAGGACGACATAGATGTATAACAAGGACGACATAGATGTATAACAAGGACGACATAGATGTATAACAAGGAGACATAGATGTATAACAAGGACGACATAGACGTATAACAAGGATGACATAGATGTATAACAATGACGACATAGATGTATAACAAGGACGACATAAATGTATAACAATGAGGACATAGACGTATAAACAAGGCGACATAGACGTATAACAAGGAGACATAGATGTATAACAAGGACGACATAATGTATAACAAGGACGACATAGAGTATAACAAGGCGACATAGATGTATAAATACTGATGACATAGATGTATAACAATGATGACATAGATGTATAACAGGAGACATTAGATGATAAACAAGGACGACATAGATGTATAACAAGGAGACATAGATGTATAACAAGGAGTACATAGATGTAGAACAAAGACGACATAGATGATAACAAGACGACATAGATGTATAACAAGGATGATGACATACAGATGATATAACAAGGACGACATAGACTGTATAACAAGGATGACATAGATGTATAACAAGGAGACATAGATGTATAACAAGGACGACATAGATGTATAACAAGACCGACATAGATGTATAACAAGGACGACATAGATGTATAACAAGGATGACATAGATGAAACAAGGATCGACATAGAGTATAACAATGACGACATAGAGTATAAACAATGATGACATAGATGTATACAAGAGACATAGAGTATAATAGAGACATAGATGTAAACAATGACATAGATGTATACAAGAGACATAGATGTATAGCAAGGAGACATAGGTATAACAAGGATGACATAGATGTATAACAAGGAGACATAGACGTATACAAGGACGACATAGATGTATAACAAGGGGACATAGATGTATAACAGAGACATAGATGATAACAGGACGACAAGATGTATAATAACTGACTAATAGAGTAAACAAGCGAGACATAGATGTATAAACAATGATGACATAGATGTATAAAAGAGACATAGATGTATAACAAGAGACATAGATGTATAAAAGAAACTTAGATGTATAAATCAAGAGCATAGATGTTAACAAGACGACATAGATGTATACAAGAGCATAGACTGTAAACAATGGTAGACAGATGATAACAAGAGACATAGATGTATAACAAGGACGTATAGAGTATAACAATGAGACATAGAGATAACAGAGACAGAGTATAACAAGGACGACATAGAGTATAACAAGGACGACATGATGTATACAAGACGACATAGATGTATAACAAGTAGACGGACGATAGACTGTATAAAAAGAATAGATGTATGAACAAGGAGGAATAGAGATACAAAGACAAGATGTATAACAATGAAGAGACTACGATGATAAAAGAAACATAGATGTATAATAGAGGACATAGATGTTAATTTAGCAAGTTGACAGACATGAATGTATAACAAGGACAATAAATGAATAAATCAATGAGACATTGAGCATAAAATGGACGACATAGCGTATAAAACACATAGATGATAAAAGCTGACAATAATGTCAATAAAAGGATGAATATAGATGCTAAATACAATGAGACAACATAGATGTATAACATGGAGACCATATAGTAAATGGAGTAGAGGCTAGATGACATGAAACGAGACGATGATAAGATGTAATATACATAAAGACAGAATAAGAACATATGATGTATAACACATAGGATAGGCACATGTAGAATGTAGTAACAAGGAGACATAGGATGCATAGAACAAGGAAGACATAGATGATAAAATGGGGACAAAGATGTGTCAACGAATGAGGACCATAGAGCTATAAAACAATGCTGACGACTATAGATGTACAAAGCTGACAAGATGCAATAACAAGGACACATAGATGATAGTAACAAGGACGACATAGAGGTATAACAAGGACGACCATAGAATGATTACATAGCTGCCTAGTGGCATACAGACGAGATAGATGTATACAAGGAGACATAGAGTTGTATAACAAGGATGACATAGATGCATAAAAGGACACATAGATGTATAACAAGGAGGACATAGAGATAACAAGGACGAAAGATGTATAACAGTGACGACGATCAGATGTATAACAAGGATACATAGGTATAACATAGCGACGACTATAGATGTAACGGAGGAGACATAGATGTATAACAAGATCGACACAGATGTATAACAATGATGACATAGACTATGACATAATGTGACTGACATAGATGATGAAAATAGGAGCACATAGACGTATAACAAGTGACGATATGAGTACTAATCAAGGAGTGACATAGATGTACTACTTCAATGAGGACATAGATGATAACAAGGATTGCATAGATGTATAACAGGAGGACATAGATGTATAAAAGTATGTGACATAGATGTCAACAATGAGGACATATTGATAGCAAGGCAGGACATAGATGTATGACACATGGAGGGCATATATGTATATGAAGAACGAATATATGCTAACAAGGACGACATAGATGTAAACAATGATGACATAGTTGTAAGCAGGAGGATCACATAGATGTATAGCAATGATGGACATAGATGTATACAAGGAGACATAGATGTAAACAATGAGTGACATAGATGTAGGCGACGAAAGAGACTATCTACGAAGCGCATACTAGGGCCCGTTTTAGAAATCTCTTCCTGACCTGACGCTGTGAGGCATACAGGATTCGAGAAAGAAAGAAAGAAAAAGAAAGAATAAGATAAATAAAGTTGTAGATAAACATGGTGACATAAGCCTAATGGAATAGCACTTGATAAAGGATGACTCTTCGTACAACTAAATTTTATCAAAATAAAATAGGACCACATGCGTAAAAAATAATAATTTAGGTGACAAGGTAGTGCCAGGATCAGCGAGCTGGAACTAACCAAGACTACTCCACCTTCACATGGAGACCATATACCGATATTGGTGCACTCTAGTCTAGTAGGCGGGTAGGGATCCACATGGAGACTGTATAAACATATTGCTGCACTGTAGTCTGGCTACGCGGGTAATGATCCACATGGAGACTATAGAAACATATTGCTGCACTGTAGTCTGACTACGCGGGTAGGGATCCACATGGAGACCATATAATGATATTGTTGCACTGTAGTCTGGCTAGGCGGGTAGGGATCCACATGGAGACTATAGAAACATATTGATGCACTGTAGTCTGGCTACGCAGGTAGGGATCCACATGGAGACTATAGAAACATATTGCTGCACTGTAGTCGGCTAGCGGGTAGGGATCCACATGGAGACTATAGAAACATATTGCTGCACTGTATTCTGGCTACGCGGGTAGGGATCCACATGGAGACTATAGAAACATATTGCTGCACTGTAGTCTGGCTACGCGGGTAATGACCCACATGGAGACTATAGAAACATATTGCTGCACTGTAGTCTGGCTACGCGGGTAGGGATCCACATGGAGATTATAGAAACATATTGCTGCACTGTAGTCTGACTACGCGGGTAGGGATCCACATGGAGACCATATAATGGTATTGTTGCACTGTAGTCGGGCTAGGCGGGTAGGGATCCACATGGAGACTATAGAAACATATTACTGCACTGTAGTCTGGCTACGCGGGTAATGATCCACATGGAGACTATAGAAACATATTGATTCACTGTAGTCTGGCTACGCAGGTAGGGATCCACATGGAGACTATAGAAACATATTGCTGCACTGTAGTCTGGCTACGCGGGTAGGGATCCACATGGAGAGTATAGAAACATATTGCTGCACTTTATTCTGGCTACGCGGGTAGGGATCCACATGGAGACTATAGAAACATATTGCTGCACTGTAGTCTGGCTACGCGGGTAATGATCCACATGGAGACTATAGAAACATAATGATGCACTGTAGTCTGGCTACGCAGTTAGGGATCCACATGGAGACTATAGAAACATATTGCTGCACTGTATTCTGGCTACGCGGGTAGGGATCCACATGGAGACTATAGAAACTTCATTGTTTTATTTTAGACTATGATCATGGTTCGCAAACGAGCACGAAAAACGAATATTGGAGAAATCGATGTAGAAACGATAATACCAGCTGTAGTTAATGAGGTTCTTGTCAATGAGAAAAGTATAAGAGAAACAGCTATTCAATTTAATATTGCTATAGTCTGTCCATTAATTCGTGAGCACGTTTGAAATTGATTTTCTCGAAAACTACCTGTTGGATCTCAGTGATTTTTGCAAGCAGCCTTAGAATATCCATGACGCTAGAGAAATATTTTTTCCAAGAAAATTTGATGTAGTTTGAAATATTTCTTCTTCAGGTTATATTAAAATCAACCTCACCGGATTGTACACAATAGTAACAGATCTACGGTACACAGACGCGTTGTTCTAAAAATACATTATGGTAACATAAAAATATCGTGAGTATACAACAATTTCACGAAATCCCGTGCACCTAACCCAGTCGACTTTGAAAGCGGAAAGCATATGACGTTATAATTGGGATTCCGTTGTATAGTTATAGGTGTATCTCGCTATTTGTATGAAGCTATTGTATCATATTTGTTGGCTTATCAAAACTGACATTGATATCACATTCATAATGAGTCTGAAGTGCACAATTATAACAATGCAGAAGGTTACAGTTTTACTATACCAACACTTCCGTAGGGAATCTAAGAGAGGTCATCTATATTGCGATATTCATAACCCTGAGAAACGACGCAACTGGCGCTTGGTCTGAATAGAGAATCCTTTTCCCGATGAATTAAACAGGACACAAAGTGCACTAATGTCAAGCAAGGACGGAAAAGAACAATTGACGACTTTGACATAGATGTCATAAGACGGGAGCTCTTGAAAATGTTTGCGACAAATCAACTTGTTACTCTCAGGGAACTGAAATTAAAACTGCAAATCAGATTGCAGCATAGACATTTCTAAAAGTACTCTATGAAAAATTGTAATAGCCGCCGACTTTACCTTCAGAAAAACTATAGGCGGCAGGAATATTATTTGTGAAAAGCCACATTTAATTGCTGCCCGAAGTAAATACCTGAGGCAGATCCGTGAGCGGCGGAGGCAAGGCTATGATAGTGTATATTTGGACGAATCCTGGGTCAATGCTCACCACACCAATGCTAAATAATGGCAATCAGTAGACGGTGAACAGAAAAGAAAAATACCAAGCAGCAAAGGCCAGCGTATTATACTAACACATGCAGGAAGTAGTGAAGAAGGTCTTGTCCATAACGCTGGACTTATTTTCCAATCAAAAAGTACCGACGGTAGGAACTACCACACAGAAATGAATGGACATATTTTCAGGCACTGGATGGAGAAAGATCTACTTCCAATTCTAAACAGACCATCATGCTTGGTAATGGATAATGCATCCTATCACAACGCAGTATCAGCGGAAGACAAAGTACCAACTGCATCAAATACAAAAGATCAAATTAGGACTTGGCTTGCTAAGGAAAATGTCAGCTTCGATGATACATATTTGAAACCCGAGTTGTTGCACCTGGTGAGGATGACAAATAAGACAAAGGTGTTTCATATTGACAAAATCATTGCGGAATACGGCCACACGTCTTTGCGACGATCTCCATATCATGCTCAATCCGATAGAGCTTGTCTGGGCTAAAGTAAAAGGGCAAGTTGCCGAACAGAACAGGACGTTTAAAATGTGTGATGTTGAAGTTCTGACACGTGAGTTCTTCTCAATGATAGACATGCAGTTCTGGAAGAAGTGTGTTGAACATGTGCTCCGAGAGGAAGACGAGTACTGGCACCGAGATGGATTACAATTTGTCCAGCCAGTAACAATTATCAACCTCATGGAATCGTCAGATTCGGGATGATACAAATCATATTTTGATTACAGACTGAGAAATAGCAACGTATACATTTCCATATCCAAATGCGTCTACCATCATACAATTTGTGGTGAAGTTAAAACACCCTGGGGTCTAATGGTGACCGAAGGGAGGACTAACTGTTGCATATTGTATCCAAGTTCACGATTGCACATAAAGGGCAACACACTTAATTACTTGACCTATCAAGTTAATATGGAGATACACCTATGAATAGAATTGACATGGACAAATTCTAGGATACTGTAAAATCTAAAATTTGAGCCCCGTATTTGCAATTGTCATAAAAGATCAAAGGAATTCGCCGATGTGCAAAATCCGTAGCATCTATGGACTACTGGTTAGCTTTATTTTAGCGTCATGGATATTCTAAGGCTGAATGCAAAAAATCACTGAGATCCAACAGGTAGTTTTCGAGTAAATCAATTTCAAACGTGCTCACGAATTAATGGACAGACTATAATACAACATTACAGAGATATGTAAGACAGGTACAGACTGGTCTAATTGAATAGAGGATTCGGCCTATTGTTAAGTTTGCTCCAAGTTAAAATTGTAGACACATCTTTACAAAAGATGAATAAGATTTACTAAAAAAGCATGTTTTTGGATGCATCAAAAATACATCATGGTTTATCCACCAAGAAAACTAAACAACTGGCATTTCAGTTTGCCGCAACAATAAAAAGTCAACTCTTGGAGTAAAAATTAAATGACTGGTTCTGATTGGCTTGAAGGGTTTCTAAAACGACATCCAAAGATTTCTCTTAGAACACCAGAAGCAATAAGCTTAGCACGTGCCATGGGGTTCAATAATCCTGCAGTTGTAATGGGAAAATACAAATTTGAACCTGAATCAATATACAATACAGATGAAAATGGAAATACAACTGTTCAAACACTTGGAAAGATATTGGCTGGTAAAGGTACAAAGCGAGTTGGGCAGGTCACTTCTGCTGAACGAGAACTCTTTGTTCATTCATTAATGCAGTTGGAAATTGTATACCACCATTTATATATTTCCACAAGGGAATTTTCGAGATCACATGTTAAAGGAACCCCGCCTGGAAGCAAAGGTACATCCAACCAATCAAAGAATGGGTGGTTCATTACTTGAAATATCACAAAAATAGCATCCATCAACAACTGTCTCAAAGAATGGGTGGTTCATTACTTGAAATATCACAAAAGACAAAAGGCATTAATTATGCCTGATGAACCTGAGGAATTTGTCACAGATGCAGCTGATATCCTCATGAAACTGCCGCCTCCTGTTGAGAATGTGTAGACTGAAATAATACGAAAGCAACTTATTTTTCATGTGTATTTCTCCTATTTTAATCTCTAATGAAGCAGATAATCTCCATATTGTACAGCCATGTTTGAGAAACATGTCAGAAGTTAGAAGAAAAATCTTGTTTACGCCTATTGTGAAGCTTGTGACGTGTCCTTTGACCCACTTTGCCCCTATACTGGGGCACAACGGGTCACATGGGGTAGGGTACTTGTAACTTATTTTATGCCTAACAGTTCTTAATTTAACACAACATATATTTTTTTTACTATGAACTTAAGTGGTGACCCTATGCATTGGTACACTAAACGTAAATAAATCTTTAAAACTCTTGGAGCTGAATTTATTTCCCAAAATGTGATCTACTGTGCCCTGGTCTCTCGTACTGTTTGGCCGTGAGCCGTGGGCTGCTCAATGATTTCTTTCATTGTTCAAAACGTTCTACACGTGAATATATTAACGTACGTTACTGGTTCGTATTGGTTTTTTTTAACTCGTGATACAAGTGTGTGCATGAGTTTGTATGTGTGTGTATTTGTGTGTGTGTGTAGTCACATTTTATTAAGTTACGTTTCTAAAACTAATTTTTTTTTAAAAACTATCAATTAAATACTTTGTAAATATTTATTCGAAGTAGTGAGGAAGTGAAGAGAAATGACTTCGTCACTGAGTGTTTGTCAACACATTAGTTAATGTATAATGTCTCGTCACTGAGTGTTTGTCAACGCATTAGTTAATGTATAATGTCTCGTCACCGAGTGTTTGTCAACGCATTAGTTAATGTATAATGTCTCGTCACCGAGTGTTTGTCAACGCATTAGTTAATGTATAATGTCTCGTCACCGAGTGTTTGTCAACGCATTAGTTAATGTATAATGTCTCGTCACCGAGTGTTTGTCAACGCATTAGTTAATGTATAATGTCTCGTCACCGAGTGTTTGTCAACGCATTAGTTAATGTATAATGTCTCGTCACTGAGTGTTTGTCAACGCATTAGTTAATGTATAATGTCTCGTCACTGAGTGTTTGTCAACGCATTAGTTAATGTATAATGTCTCGTCACCGAGTGTTTGTCAACGCATTAGTTAATGTATAATGTCTCGTCACGCTAGTGTATGTCAACGCATTAGTTAATGTATAATGTCTCGTCACCGAGTGTATGTCAACGCATTAGTTAATGTATAATGTCTCGTCACCGAGTGTATGTCAACGCATTAGTTAATGTATAATGTCTCGTCACCGAGTGTATGTCAACGCATTAGTTAATGTATAATGTCTCGTCACTGAGTGTTTGTCAACGCATTAGTTAATGTATAATGTCTCGTCACCGAGTGTATGTCAACGCATTAGTTAATGTATAATGTCTCGTCACTGAGTGTTTGTCAACGCATTAGTTAATGTATAATGTCTCATCACTGAGTGTTTGTCAACGCATTAGTTAATGTTTATGTCTCGTCACCGAGTGTTTGTCAACGCATTAGTTAATGTATAATGTCTGCACATCTGTGGATAAAGATAATGTTAAAGAAACTGAAATGCTATCGTTTTATTATAGAAACATGACTCAAAACTGAGAATACTTACTATCATAATTCATAGTTGCACCAAAGACACATCCGATAAAAGTGCATAGCAACCAGCGATAATGCGGACTGAACTGGGGATCAAATCTTTGTGATCATGATCATCTAAAAAAAATGAAGCCATGTTCTATTCGAATTTGTAACTTTGTAAGACTTGGTGAAATATGGGTGAATTAGTCGAAACAGAAATATATTATATATCACACACACGCACACACACAGGGCACACACACAGCACACGTACACCACACATATCACACACACACATATATCACACTCATATTTCACACACACCCACATATTACACTCACATAGCACACACACACACATATTACACTCACCTACACACAATACACACATATATATCCCCAACACACACATATATATTTCCCAAACATACACATATATATCATAAACACAAACAGACACACATCTAATAATAATTCCACTCGTACATATACATTACATAGGGCCTGCAAGTAATTTATTCATACCGCTCTATCCTAGGCAACTCGCTCAAGTTCGTTTCAGGGTCTCCTTAGGTCGTCCTCTCTTTCTTGAACCCTTTGCATCCCACTTCAATTCCTGCTTTGATATTTGGTGATCATTTCTCCTCAAGGTGTGTCCAACATATCTCCATCTTTTCTTTCTTATAACAGTCATTACTAGTGGTTGACCAGACACTTCTCTGATTTCATGACTTCTCCTGAATTCGTTCCATTTCATATTTATATTTATTATTTTTCGCATACATCTATTTTGGTTGGGATCAGCTAGTCTCTCTTAGGAGGGGCGAAAGTGAAAATTAGTAGCCTGCTGATGACCCTCAGAACACACAAGTCAACCCCACCTCCTAGCGGTGTAGACCGGGAAACTTTGACCGTGAGGTCAAAAGCTAAAAGGGCAATGGCTCGCCTAGGGAGATGGACTACCCTAGGTCAGGATTTTGTTTTAACATTTTTGTATTATGTCCTTGGGGAGTTAACCCAACAAAAAATCTCAGTGGAGATCTGGCCCCCCAGACTTGAGATATAAGTGGATTTACCTTGATATCCAAGATCCAGACCCCCAGCTAAGGGCAACTAGCCACACTGCATTGTTGGAGCCTCGGGAGAAACAAAGGATACGGGAGTAAACCCAAACAGAAAATCCGGAGCGGAGCCCCTAAGGCGGACATGCATCAATTGATGTCCTACCGGCAGCACCTGCAACCGAACTGATACCAGATATCATGATTGCACTCCTCTGGATTCTATCAGCGAGGTCGAGAGGGGTTAGTTGACGCTTGGGCACCTCAGCTACTCAATAAAAATCTTCCAGCCATGCGTTACAGCCACAAGAAACGACGTGATTCAGCGCAGAACATACTACGTGACACAAGACCTATTGTCTCCTGAGACAAAGAGGCCAATGATGATGACATCTATTTTCAAATGCATTCAACTTGCTTTCTATATCTTTAGTCATTTTCCAACTCTCGCTGGCATATGATAAGATTGATACAACATTTGAACTGAAAATTCGAAATTTGGTTTTAATACTGTATAACTTGCAGTTCCATATTTTATTTAGACTTTTAAAAGCTGATGTTGCATTGCCAATTCATATCATAATTTCTTTTTAACATTTCCAGTGCAATCAAAATTGCTACCTAAATAGGTGAACTGCTCTGTTATTTTTATCATTTTAGATTCCAGTGTGATATTTGCATTACTTGCCAAGGTGTCTTCATTATATTTATTTTTTCATAGCTTATCTGCAGTCCATCTTTTGATGCTTTATATGACAAGTTGTCTGTTTTTCTTTGCATATCTTGGTTGTTTCTACTTAACAAGGCAATATCATCTGCAAAATCCAAATCTTCTAGTTGACTATTTTCTACCCAATCAATGCCAGTTTCACCCTTGCAACATTTTCGCATCATCCAGTCATTGGCCACTCCAAACAATAGCGGATATAGAATATAGCCTTGCTTTACTCCGGTTTCAAGCATAAACCAGTCGCTGTGTCCACCATCAGTGCGAACTGCACACTATGAACAATCATATAGGCTCTGAAATACGGGGAAACGTCAGTCTAATCCTATTGAACTTTGAACCTATTGTCAATTAATATGTTAATATCATATAAGATCTATCCAGTTACTTGAGTTTGTTCGTGAACATATACACACGCGTTAAGGATAGTTATCGTGAACATATACACAGCAGCAGTCATTCTCAACTCGTCAGCGACATCCTGCACCCATCATCATCCAGGTCCTCTTCCAGGCCCTGTTCCTTCCAGAATTATCTTCTCTAGCCCTTTCGCTGCTACATACTTTCCGAAGATGGATCTTAAAATAGCTACTTTTTATTTCTATGTTACAAACGTGAATGAACGCTGATAGCAGTGACAGTAGAAATGTATAACGTGTTAACACGTCTTTAGCCCAAAGTAGAGAGATGAGCACAGACGTGTTAACACGTCTTAGACAGTGAATGTGGAAAACGTATATATACATCCTTAGAAGCTAAAGGGCTAGGCACACTAGGGTATAGAAATGTAAAGTAACGAACACTTCATACTCTGAAGGCTAAAAGCCTAAGAGAAATGTTACTGTATTTTGGGGAAAAGTAGTTAATTCAAAATTAGGATAAAGTTGTTCTTGTTTTTACTACGTGCCTTACAAGTTTTTGAAATTATAACCGAAACATTCGCTCCAAGATTGATAATTCAAACAATAGATCAACTGAAATCTAACAATGGATATTAATGTACAAATGAATACAACACAATTTATTTACTTATATTTTTTTTTTTCGATCCAGAAGCACTTGAGCTTTTCAGCTGTTCGCTCGGTGCCATGGGCATCGTAAACCTTCGGTTCGGTGCCACGAACACCGTAAATCTGGTGAAGATGTGGCTTTTCTGCCATCCCGCGGAATTGAACCCGCACACACAGAGTGATAGTCACCCGTAGTCCAACGCGCTACGAACACGCTGGGCAGACGGGCCAACACAATTTATAAAAACTATGAATACAAAGAGAAACGTCAAACTTTAGAGAAAAAGAAAATACAACCATACGCTTTGACTGATGTTGTTTGCTCTTCTGTTCATCGCCAACTCTTACTGAAAATAAATGTGATAAAAAAAAAGATGCTTGAAAATCTAAAAAGGAAAAGTTTAAGAATAACAAGACCTAAAATACGCATGCATTATCTACTGAATACATAGCAGAAACGAAAAAAATATGTTAATGAATGAATATAGCATTTATCACAAATATGTATACCAAGTTTAACATGATATGTTATCAGATTACTTAATCATATTAGATAAAAGCGAAGAAATAATACAGTGAACATTTGTCTTAGAGGAATACAGTGAACATTGGTCTTAGAGGAATACAGTGAACATTGATCTTAGAGGAATACAGTGAACATTGGTCTTAAAAGAATACAGTGAACATTGGTCTTAGAGGAATACAGTGAACATTGGTCTTAGAGGAATACAGTAAACATTGATCTTAGAGGAATACAGTGAACATTGGTCTTAAAAGAATACAGTGAACATTGGTCTTAGAGGAATACAGTGAACATTGGTCCTAAAGGAATACAGTGAACATTGGTCTTAAAAGAATACAGTGAACATTGGTCTTAAAAGAATACAGTGAACATTGGTCCTAGAGGAATACAGTGAACATTGGTCCTAAAAGAATACAGTGAACATTGGTCTTAGAGGAATACAGTGAACATTGGTCCTAGAGGAATACAGTGAACATTGGTCTTAAAAGAATACAGTGAACATTGGTCCTAGAGGAATACAGTGAACATTGGTCTTAGAGGAATACAGTGAACATTGGTCCTAGAGGAATACAGTGAACATTGGTCTTAAAAGAATACAGTGAACAGTAGTCTTAGAGGAATACAGTGAACATTGGTCTTAAAAGAATTCAGTGAACATTGGTCTTAGAGGAATACAGTGAACATTGGTCTTAGAGGAATACAGTGAACATTGATCTTAAAAGAATACAGTGAACATTGGTCTTAAAAGAATACAGTGAACATTGGTCTTAAAAGAATTAAGTGAACATTGGTCTTAGAAGAATACAGTGAACATTGGTCTTAAAAGAATACAGTGAACAATGTCCTTCACCCTGTGTGTTTTGAATTATGATGATGACATCATATTACTGACACATACCTTCATACAAATTCAAGAACAAACAGAAAAAAAACAGGAGGCAGACTACATAAACACAGCCAACACAGTCTACTCAATATAAACCGACAGAAAAGACAATGCCCATAAATGTATGTGTTATTGCACTAGTAAAAGAACGTAACAGTAATGGCAATATATATTATATTCACAGATTTTGAAAGCATAGTAAAACATAATGAGATGCACGAGAGAATATCAACAAAATGGATAACGAAAAAGCAAAGCTAATTTTCCACTCCGAACAATGTTTTTAGAACTCATCACAATATAAAAACTAAAATTAATGTTTTTCGAGAGCGTAGCATTTTCAGTACTACAGTACGATCAGAATAATGGGAACCGACAAAACAGGAAACTCCTAGACTCATATAATTTCATATAATATGAGATTCCTTCTTGAACTCCCCACTATTGCTAACAAAATTGAAACTTATAAGGTATATCATCTTAGAGCTGTCAGGGAAGGACGATCAAAGACAGAGAAGTATATAATCTTAGAGCTGTCAGGAAAAGACGATCAAAAACAGAGAATATAATCTTAGAGCTGTCAGGAAAGGACGATCAAAAACAGAGAAGAATATAATCTTAGAGCTGTCAGGAAAGGACTGTTATAGGTGGGGGTCTCAGTTTCTGGTAGTACGGATGGGGTCTTTAGTGGTAGACACAGGTTTCCCCCTTCATCATCATCTTTATGATCAGGGCCGAGTGGTGGCTTGTTCGTGTGCTCCTCATTGTGATTCTTACTCTTGATCCATCTTCATTAGATCCCTAGCATCCACGAAGTGTAAATATATATATAAAGTACTAATGCGTTCCTATTTGGTTTGTAGTTGCAACAGATGTCATTCTCAGCTAATATTGACTCCTTTCTATCTTAGGGCATTCATTCGTAACTAAGATATACTCAATAACCATGTAGAGTTTACATAGGCATATTTATTGGTTGATATAACTGTGTGAGTGGACAGATCATGCAACACGTCCATCCATCTTAAGGTTTGTGTCATCTCTCTATTTACTAACTAACTTCCTAGCAACTGTTACTAAACCGTCACTATTTAACTACACAAAAGCGTCATGTCTCGTAGTTATGTGTTGCACTTCTACATAGAGAGTACAACACATAGTCCCAACTATTAAATAATCTAATTATACTACTCTAACTATCTGGCTAACTGTCCATTCCTCCGCTGCCATCTGGGGACTATGACAATTAAATAATCTAATTATACTACTCTAACTATCTGGCTAACTGTCCATTCCTCCGCTGCCATCTGGGGGACTATGACAGGACGATCAAAAACAGAGAAGTATATAATCTTAGAGCTGTCAGGAAAGGACGATCAAAAACAGAGAAGAATATAATCTTAGAGCTGTCAGGAAAGGACGATCAAAAACAGAGAAGTATATAATCTTAGAGCTGTCAGGAAAGGACAATCAAAAACAGAGAAGAATATAATCTTAGAGCTGTCAGGAAAGGACGATCAAAGACAGAGAAGTATATAATCTTAGAGCTGTCAAGAAAGGACGATCAAAAACAGAGAAGTATATAATCTTAGAGCTGTCAGGGAAGGAAGATCAAAAACAGAGAAGAATATAATCTTAGAGCTGTCAGGAAAGGACGATCAAAAACAGAGAAGAATATAATCTTAGAGCTGTCAGGAAAGGACGATCAAAAACAGAGAAGTATATAATCTTAGAGCTGTCAGGAAAGGACGATCAAAGACAGAGAAGTATATAATCTTAGAGCTGTCAGGAAAGGACGATCAAAAACAGAGAAGTATATAATCTTAGAGCTGTCAGGAAAGGACGATCAAAGACAGAGAAGTATATAAACTTAGAGCTGTCAGGAAAGGACGATCAAAGACAGAGAAGTATATAATCTTAGATCTGTCAGGAAAGGACGATCAAAAACAGAGAAGAATATAATCTTAGAGCTGTCAGGAAAGGACGATCAAAAACAGAGAAGTATATAATCTTAGAGCTGTCAGGAAAGGACGATCAAAGACAGAGAAGTAGATAATCTTAGAGCTGTCAGGAAAGGACGATCAAAAACAGAGAAGAATATAAACTTAGAGCTGTCAGGGGAGGACTATCAAAGACAGAGAAGTATATAATCTTAGAGCTGTCAGGGAAGGACGATCAAAAACAGAGAAGTATATAATCTTAGAGCTGTCAGGAAAGGACGATCAAAAACAGAGAAGAATATAAACTTAGAGCTGTCAGGGGAGGACTATCAAAGACAGAGAAGTATATAATCTTAGAGCTGTCAGGGAAGGACGATCAAAAACAGAGAAGTATATAATCTTAGAACTGTCAGGAAAGGACGATCAAAAACAGAGAAGAATATAATCTTAGAGCTGTCAGGGGAGGACTATCAAAGACAGAGAAGTATATAATCTTAGAGCTGTCAGGGAAGGACGATCAAAAACAGAGAAGTATATAATCTTAGAGCTGTCAGGGAAGGACGATCAAAAACAGAGAAGTATATAATCTTAGAGCAATCTGGGGAGGACGATCAAGGTCAAAGAAGTATATAATCTTAGAACTATCCAGGAAGGAAGATCAAGGACAGAGAAATATATAATCTTAGAGCTATCCAGGAAGGAAGATCAAGGACAGAGAAATATATAATCTTAGAGCTGTCTGGGACGGACGGTCAAAAGACCGAGGAATATAGAATCCCACATCTGTCTGTGCACTTACTTCAACAATTTCCCTTACATTTCAAAGATGCATTCTGAAAGCTTTCAATATTTACAGATGAATATATTTTTGGAATTGCTAATGTATGTTATCTAAGAGTATATATATGTATATATAAGAACATACAAACAGATGGGAACTTTCCAGAAGCTCAAAAAGAGAGATAGACAAGGATATATATTATCACCTGAAACGCATTCTACATTCACAAAAAAACATATCCACACTAGTTTAGAGCCCCTGTACTCTATCTCAAAATGTTGGGATCCCTGCCCAAGATTTCCAAAACTGAACTCAGTGTCAACCGTTTTCACCTTATGTAAGCAAGTTTGTCAATATAGACCAACAAACACACCTCTTAGAAGTACGTCACCAAAGTTAAACTGAAACACTTCTTTCCTCTCCAACTTGTTGATGACTGTCTCATCTACACCGTCAACTTTTCCTGGTAGGCACCTGTTTATTTCGTGTACCTGTACCCCCCAATCCTCTAACTCCCAAATACCACTCCCAAAAAAATTCAACAATTAATCGCCAAGATTGTCAGAACAAAAAAAATGTTTCTGCTCCTGTAATAAATAGTATCAATGTCCTTGAATCATACACACTCCACACACTTCAAAATACAATAACACATTACAACTGTATATCGAAAACATTTGTAGGTGTATAAAAGATATGGCTGGAATAGATGTAGGAAGATATAACATAAATAATCTGAGATACGCTGACGATACTGTCTTAATAGTAAGAAATGAAATAGAGCTTCATAATTTAGTTGTTAAGTTTGTAATAGAAAGTAACAACAAAGGACTGAGTCTGGATATTAAAAGGCAGAAGTTATGATCATCTAAATTAAAGCAAACTCCAACAAAATGCATAATCACAACAAATGAGGGGATGGCGCTAAGATAGGTACAGCAGTTTCAATAAATTGGGGTCCTGGTAACATCAGATGGCAGATCAAAAATAAAGAGAATATTAGGACAAGCCAAAGCAACGTTCCAGACAATTATAAGCATTATATGCAATTAGTCACTGTCGCTTGAGGTCAGAAGAGTTATTGAGTGCTACATAGAACCAATACTGACAAATGGATGCGTATCATGGACTGTCAAGAAAACGATGAACAATTCCATGTAGGCCACAGAGATGTGGTTTTGACAGAGGAATGATGAGAATCCCATGGGCTGCTTGGATGACGAATCTGGAATTGTTGAATGAGATCATGACACACAGAAACGTATTATTATTAAAAGAAAGAGGCAGTCATCCTTTTTCGGACATGTGATGAGAATGAGAGGTTTAAAACACATTGTGACAACCGGTAAAATTGAAGGAAGACAAGAAAGAGGAAGACAAAAAGATTCAATTTTAGACAGCTTGACTTCATGGCATGGAAGAGCGTCAACATTTGAAATGGTTGCAAATACTAGTGACATAGATTTGTGACGACCCATGATCACCTACACGAGACGGTACATCACCTGATGTTGATATTGATATATTATTTAGAAAAATAACTAATTTTATCTATTAAGGCATGTTAGTAAAATGACAATGCGAAGTGTAATAAATTATAATAACTCACAAATATAAATTCTCTCTGATCGAGCACAAAATGGAGTAGTTTCGTTCCAGCAAAACCCGAACTCTTTAAATGCAGAACTATCTTTGTACCGAAGATAACATAAAATAACGATGAATTGACAACGTGGATAGGCTGACAGTAATAATTTCTGTTGTACATGTCGACGACTACAGCTCTTATCTTCTCGTCGAGTATCCGCTAATAAAGAAATCACATATTTATATTATGTAAAAATAATACCAATATGATGAGCGTTAATAACTATTGTCTAATACTATTTTCAAACAATCATCTTTTAACAACACAATGCTCAAGTCTGCCACATCGTTATGCAAGCTATAGTTGTGTTATTTGTTTCACAATCTCAGAATGTGACACTGTATTAGTCATAAGATCAATGCTCACAATCTCAGAATGTGACACTGTATTAGTCATAAGATCAATGCTCACAATCTCAGAATGTGACACTGTATTAGTCATAAGATCAATGCTCACAATCTCAGAATGTGACACTGTATTAGTCATAAGATCAATGCTACAATCTCAGAATGTGACACTGTATTAGTCATAAGATCAATGCTCACAATCTCAGAATGTGACACTGTATTAGTCATAAGATCAATGCTACAATCTCAGAATGTGACACTGTATTAGTCATAAGATCAATGCTTACAATCTCAGAATGTGACACTGTATTAGTCATAAGATCAATGCTTACAATCTCAGAATGTGACACTGTATTAGTCATAAGATCAATGCTTACAATCTCAGAATGTGACACTGTATTAGTCATAAGATCAATGTCTTACAAATCTCAGAATGTGACACTGTATTAGTCATAAGATCAATGCTAGCACACTATATACACATCAAGTAGTAGCATGTACCTCGCGGATCGCCGCTTTAGCCACAGATCGCCTGAAAATCTCTGTTTCCAGCGAGTTCTCCCGCCTCTTCAAGCGTCGTGTTCAATGTTTATTTGATGTCCTTCGGTGACATTAAACTTGGTCTACCCTGCCTTGTACTCCAGAAATCATGCCTTCTACTAGCGTTCTTTACAAACCACTGTGGCTATCGAGTCCAAAATAGTTCATCTTCCGGGACATGATGTTATTTATGAACCAATGCTCTTCGATCTGCGGATCTTGTAAGATGTCTTTGTTTTTTTCTCTTCTCTGTTCAGGATATTCTAAGAACATTTCTGTAACACCTCGTTTTAAAAGCTTCAATTTTGTTCTTTAATGTTTGTGTTATGTTCCATGATTCACATCCATATCTTGCGACATGGAAAAGGCATATTCTCAGAAGTCTTACTTTTGTTTCTTTGTTTGTGTCGTGCCATAGTTTCGTCATGCTGACTACCCTCTAGAAGGCCATGGCTAGTCTTCTTCTAATCTCTTTCGTACAATCTCTATTGTTGGTAACTATAGAGTAAACATATTCCAAATATGTGACGTTCTCAATGTCTTCATTATTTATGGTAATTTTGGGTTGAGGTTTTACTTTGTCTATGAACATAATTTTAGTTTAATTTATATTCAAAAAAATAGTTCTGACATTCGCTGTGTTTCTTGACAGACTGAATTAGATATTCCAAATCATTGACACTATTTGAGAGGATAATTGTGTCATCTGCGTGCATTAATTATGATTTCATTGCTCCACCGATTGTTAACGGTTTTTTGTCATCCTAACTTTTCTCATTATGTGCTCTGCATAGATGTTGAATAAATATGGGAGAATATGCATACTTTTCTCATTATGTCCTGCATAGATGTTGAATAATATGGGAGTATGCTTCCTTTTCTCATTATGTCCTCATAGATGTTGAATAAATATGGAGAGATATATGCATTTTTTCATTATGACTCTGCATAGATGTTGAATAAATAGGAGAGTATGCAAACTTTTCATTATGTGCTATCATAGATGTTGAATAAAATGAGAGTATGATAACTTTTCTCATGATGTCTCTTGATAGATGTTGAATAAATTGGAGAATATGCATAACTTTTTCATGAAGTGCTTCTGCATAGATGTTGAATAAATATGGGAGAATATCCTTTTCTCATGAGTGCTCTGCATAGATGTTGAATAATATGGGGAAGTATGCATAACATTCTCATTATGTGCTCTGATAGATGTTGAATAAATATGGGAAGTATGCATAACTTTTCTCATTATGTGCTCTGCATAGATGTTGAATAAATATGGGGAGAATATGCATAACTTTTCTCATTATTACTCTGCATAGATGTTGAATAAATATGGAGAGTATGATACTTTTCTCATTATGTGCTCTGCATAGATGTTGAATAAATATGGGGAGAGTATGCATAACTTTCTATGATGTGCTCTGCATAGATGTTGAATAAATATGGAGAATATCATAACTTTCTCATGATGTGCTCTGCATAGATGTTGAATAAATATGGGGAGAGTATGCATAACTTTTCTCATTATGTGCTCTGCATAGATGTTGAATAAATATGGGGAGAGTATGCATAACTTTTCTCATTATGTGCTCTGCATAGATGTTGAATAAATATGGGGAGAGTATGCATAACTTTTCTCATGATGTGCTCTGCATAGATGTTGAATAAATATGGGGAGAGTATGCATAACTTTTCTCATGATGTGCTCTGCATAGATGTTGAATAAATATGGGGAGAATATGCATAACTTTTCTCATGATGTGCTCTGCATAGATGTTGAATAAATATGGGGAGAGTATGCATAACTTTTCTCATTATGTGCTCTGCATAGATGTTGAATAAATATGGGGAGAGTATGCATAACTTTTCTCATGATGTGCTCTGCATAGATGTTGAATAAATATGGGGAGAGTATGCATAACTTTTCTCATGATGTGCTCTGCATAGATGTTGAATAAATATGGGGAGAATATGCATAACTTTTCTCATGATGTGCTCTGCATAGATGTTGAATAAATATGGGGAGAGTATGCATTTTTGTTGTACTCGTCCTTGCCGTTCAAACCATTCTGATGTTTCTCCAGATCTTTTTATTGCTACTTATTGTTCCTGATATCGTGCTTGCATTAGGTGGATCAAATGTGATGGGAACCACATATACACATAAATAAAATGCATGTTTTATCCAAATCGAAACTGAGTGGAACAGAGTAAGAAAATAACAAGTGAATTATGAACAAAGTATTGATATCTAGTTATGTTGAAATATGTGCTCCTTAAACATAAATAAAAGTCTAGTTCAATTATATATAATATACATATATATATAAGATAGACGTTTAATTATAAACAAATGTTGGAATTTCTAACAATAAAAGTACACATTAACCTATGGTCTAGAACAGTGCTGTACAACCTTGTGTATGCTGGGGCGCATCTGATTGATGATTGGGGAGGCGCGGGCACTATATGGCGATTGCAATATTAATACGAATACTAATAATAGTAAGAGACGGATAGTAATATTAACACAAGCCAATAACATATGGAAACTTAATCATATATATTGACGCGTAATTTTAAAAAAAAATGTACTTTCACTTAACATAGTTTGAAATATGACACTCCATATATGTCACAAGTTGAAGAAATTTTAGTATAGAGCTGGTACAGGCTGCTTCTAATGCATCATCTATGTTTGAGTCTGTCAGGCAGGATCGATTTTTAATTTTTGATATTGTTCATCAATGAAAACGAGACTTTACATAGATGAAAACGAGACTTTACATAGATGAAAACGAGACTTTACATAGATGAAAACGAGACTTTACATAGATGAAAACGAGACTTTACATAAATGAAAACGAGACTTTACATAGATGAAAACGAGACTTTACATAGATGAAAACGAGACTTTACATAGATGAAAACGAGACTTTACATAGATGAAAACGAGACTTTACATAAATGAAAACGAGACTTTACATAGATGAAAACGATACTTTACATAATGAAAACGATGACTTTACATATGAAAACGAGACTTTACATAGATGAAAACGAGACTTTACATAGATGAAAACGAGACTTTACATAGATGAAAACGAGACTTTACATAGATGAAAACGAGACTTTACATAGATGAAAACGAGACTTTACATAGATGAAAACGAGACTTTACATAGATGAAAACGAGACTTTACATAGCTGAAAACGAGACTTTACATAGATGAAAACGAGACTTTACATAGATGTAAGAGACTTCATAGATGAAAACAGACTTGACATAGATGAAACGAGACTTACTAGATGATAATGAGACTTGACATAGATGAAAACTGAGACTTGACATGATGAAAACGAGACTTTCATGATGAACGAGATTGACATAGATGAAAACGAGACTTTCATAAGATGAAAACAGATTATATAGATAAACGAGACTTTACATAGATGAAAACGAGACTTTACATAGATGAAAACGAGACTTTACATATATGAAAACGAGACTTTACATAGATGAAAACGATACTTTACATATATGAAAACGAGACTTTACATAGCTGAAAACGAGACTTTACATAGATGAAAACGAGACTTTACATAGATGAAAACGAGACTTTACATAGATGAAAACGAGACTTTACATAGATGAAAACGATACTTTACATATATGAAAACGAGACTTTACATAGATGAAAACGAGACTTTACATAGATGAAAACGAGACTTTACATAGCTGAAAACGAGACTTTACATAGATGAAAACGAGACTTTACATAGCTGAAAACGAGACTTTACATAGATGAAAACGAGACTTGACATAGATGAAAACGAGACTTGACATAGATGAAAACGAGACTTGACATAGATGAAAACGAGACTTGACATAGATGAAAACGAGACTTGACATAGATGAAAACGAGACTTGACATAGATATGTTGAACCAAAGCACAAATTGATATTCCGCACAACACTACTAATCATTGAATATTTCTTCTTATCCACCAAAGCTCAGAAAATGTCAGTTTTTGCCATGAGAGAATTAAACAAAATATGTCTTCTTGCAAATTCAAGATGTATAACTATTCAAGATTATATGTTCAAAAACGTTACGGCCATTACTTCCAAGTTCAGTTGCATCAACAGAATCGTCGGGCGGATTATTAAATAACATTTTAATTGGATCAAGGTTTGAAAACTGACTAAATCGTTTAACACATTGAACAGTAAAGAGTTCAGGATGTTTGACAAATAAGATCACACACATTGCCACACATATTTTCAATAATAAATTTTAATTTTAGACATTGAGAAAGTTAACGCTTTTTTATATGTCCAATTCAAAGGTTTGTTGTTTTAAAACGCGTTTATTGAAATTATAATGCTTGAGATTTCAGGTAAAAATGATATTTCCACTGTAATTCAGCACTAAACTGATTTAAATTAAAAGTAATATCTGTCACGATAGCTAAATCGCATAGTCATGATGTGTCATCGAGTCCCTCATGATATTGTCTTGGAGATGATTTAATAAATTTCCTTATGGCAGTTAAAGGACTGTATAATGGTTGCAGTGTCTTTACCCACTGAGCCACCTTACTTCTGTGTACATTTTTTTTTTACCCGATCCTGAAGCACTTGAACTTTTCAGCTCTTCGGCTCAGTGCCATGGGCATCGTAACCTTTCGGTTCGGTGCCACGAACACCGTAAATCTGGGAATCTGGGGCATTTTCTGTCATCCCACGGAATTGAACCCGCACATACAGAGGGATAGTCACCCGTAATCCAACGCGCTACGAACACGCTGGGCAGATGAGCGACTTCTGTATACATAATTACATCACATTCAATGACGCGTTGAAGATGATTTGATGATATGTGCAATATGAATTATTACTTTCCTGACATTCTGGAACTTCAGCGCATTTGGGCATACAGATTCCTTGTGTTTATTACAATGATACGAGATATATTTTCTAGGTGATTCATTCTTAACATAAAGAGCAAGACATCAATTGTGTCTACTAGTCATTGAAGGTGCCCCATTAGTTTTTAAAGCAAACAGTTTTGAAAGCGATAATTCACTTTCCTCAACTCTTTACATGCTTTAAGCCTCACACTGCACCACGACGGAAGTCCGTTGCATGCTATTAGCCGCACACTGCGCCATAGAGTTGCTTCCCTTATAAGAAGTGTTTCTAGTTTTACTTATACTGTTTAACTCATACTACTTTTCAACCTTATTTTTCTAATAAGTTGTCCAGTTTCCTTCAATTTACTATTAAATAATATATATATATATATGTGTGTATTTGGTGACGAGTAGTTGGGATCGGTTTTTTCTTTTTTGTTTTTTTTACCTCCCTTGAATTAACTGCTTAAAAATTGAGAAAATAACTCCGCATGGAAATAATTAACAAATGTAAGGAATACGTTAAAATGTATTGCCGTTAAGTAGAAGAAGTTTAACGAACTCTGCGTTTACTGTAAAATTAGGAAAACACAACGGTGCAGTATAAAAAAGTGTCCGCGTCTTCAGCGAACTGAAATGAAAAATATTCACACGACTACGCAAGTAGTGGTATAACTCAGATTGCAAATTATTAGAAAGGTATGAAACCCGTCTATGTACAGTTTGATGGGACAAGTGTACACTCTGAATGGAAGACATAAGTTCAGAGTTATCTTTCATTGAAAGTGCTAATTTTTAGAGCTAAAATCACGTGTACGTGGCCGGTCACTCCCCAAAAATGTTCTGTTATGTGCGATTTATTTTATGGGATACGTTAAGAAAAGAGCCAAATTATTATTACTACCTGTAGTATCACATTGTAGGGCTGTGAAGTGAACAGGGGGACGAGATGAAGAAATGTAACAACCTCCGCAGAATGGTTCTTCAGTGAAAAAACAAATGGTGTGGTTAAGGATAGTAGAATGGTTAAAAAGAATAGATTGTAAGAGTGGTAAGACATTGTTCTCCGCAATGAAATGACAAAAAATGCAATAATCTGATATTCAGATATTCTTGTTTCTCTCTCAAAAGACTGCTTATCGTTGAAACCGATGGAGTAGCTTGGGGCGACATAAATGTACACCAAGCTGGACATCATTGAACAATTGTCTGAATAACATTCTTGAATATATGTCATGATTTCGTGTTGATAAACAACGCGGTCCAAACAGCAAACCTCTTCATATTTAGATACATCATATGTGTATACAACATATTGTAGTCATATAGTCTTCGATGTTTTTTAAAATAATTGTTCAACATTTCATCTTATATTTGATAGATAATCTGAAATGTTCTAAAAGCACAACGCATACAACAAATTGTGAGACTTGTTTTGTTTGTTTGTTTGTTTAGTAGGATTAAAGCTCTTTAAGCGAGGCACGCCCTTTCAACCTAAGGCGAACCTTATTGGTTATATCAGAGCGTGTAGGCCAACAAACATGAAAATAAGAATTAACTCCTTTCGGAGAATCCAGTAGAATGAGGTTTAATTGTGAGACTAGTCTTCAGTGCTCTAAATAACACTTATCAACAATTTAAATCATTATGGTATCTAAATATTGGAGTCAGATAGATTTTTCAGAATTTCAAAATGTATGCTCAACCTTCATTTCTCACGACATACTGCAAAAGAAAATGATCGAATTGTATCTACGCTAATAATTAATATTAAACCTGTGATATGACCTCCTTCAGAGCACATTATGCATAATCAAAATATGTGACTGTCAACATTCTTCTTTAAAACGACAATTCTATAGCAATAGAGATGTTATCGTTTGTTTAATTACTTCCTTTAATCTTGTATATATATATATATATATATATATATATATATATATATATATATATATATATATATATATATGCCAGTACTTGTTTCACACAAGGAAGAGCTGACTTGCAAACACAACTCCGTCTTCTTCTTCTCTTAAAACTATTTACTTCTTTATAGAAGCGTTGGATGGATGGGAGGGAAGGGGGATATGGTGATCTTATGTGTGCTTTTTCTAAGGCATCTATTAAGTTGTTATTCGTTTTCAGGCTGCACTTGATTCCTTCGCTTTAACTTTTGAGTGCTCTTCCTCTTATTCTGTACTCATTAGACTTATTCTGTGAGCCTCAAAGTGGTAGTCGATACCAGGGCATTCTTGTTAGGTGTCCAAACTATTTAATATGGTACTCTTTTATAAATACAAATACCTGTTGCATAAAATGTTCTTCCTCTGCTTAAAATTATGTTTTTTTCTGGCATACTATGTCCTATATTTATGTTCTATATGTATGTTATCTATCTACCTGATGTGGTCTTCAAATGATATGATAATTTGTGAAAAATTCATGTCAAAAATGATAGTTTATGTATTTGTTGCCCCCTTCGATGTGATGTGCGTGCAAAGACTATGTGTTATCATTGCGGCTGCTTTTCGGAAGGTAAATAGTGGAAATATGAAAAATGAATAACAGTTTGAAAGTAAGTTAAATGCATTGGAAAATATATGTTTGCGAAAAATAAGGAGCATTAAATGAATTCAGAAGTGATGAGGGGTCAAAGGCGCAAGGAAACAACGGCGCGCCAGATTAGTGAACTGGCACTAAGCCACTGCCCTCTCCTCCACGTGGTGACCCTGGTAACAGACGGTAGTTCCGGTCTGGCTAAGAGGGAAGATGCCGTGGGAGAGCTACTCTGGGGGAAGTAGAGATGCAAAGGTAGTCGCATTAGATGGGATCCGCTCGCAACACAGACCAGCGAACTCCCAGAGTGGTTATTAATGCTCGCCTATCCCGGCCAATGGGAAAAGCTGGAAGGATAAACGTGGAACCGCATGGGGCAAAACTCGGAGCGCGCGAATGCTCTCTCTTGAGCCCTCTCTCTTGAGCCGATGAGTATGGTGGGAATCGAGTTGAACTGCAAGAGGGACCACATAGACCAAAACTCGGGCCCCTATCGCAGGGATGGGGACAAGATTATAAGTCATGGAGGAGAAGTTGACCCATGCGGAGCGAAATTCGAAGCCCGTGCATGCTCTCTCTTGAGCCCTCTCTCTTGAACCCTCTCTTGAGCCGATGAGTATGCTGGGAGTCGAGTTGAACTGCACGTGGGTCCACATAGGCCGATCGAAAAGACGTTGACTCGCGCGGGGCGAAATTCAGAGCCTGCGCATGCCCTCTCTTGAGCACTTTCCATTGAGCCGATGAGTATGATGGGAGCTGAGCTGCACGCGGGTCAACACGGGCGGCATATGTAAATGTGAGCACGGTGGAAATTGGCCGAAATGGTCAGGTAGGCACCAGGGCACTGAGGTAAAACTCGTGACCCCATCACAGAGGTGGGAGACCGGGTTGAGTCACTGGCGGGGACATCCCAGGCAAATGCTAGCACGATACGGAAGACACGGGAAATGTGAGCACGTCGAGAACTGATGGGGACCAGACACCAGGTTAGAGCTAGCACTCACGCTGGCGATGCCATAGTGAACTCACCGAGGGGCAGGCGAGCATGCAAGAAAGGCACTTCAGGCATGGCATGCAAGAAAGACCCGTCAATCACGGCAAGTGCGGCAGGCATGGCAGGCACGAGGGTGTGCGTCCCACCCGAGTGCGCAGAACAACTGGAAAGTCCAGCAGAGGTAAAGCCAGTGTGCGTTTCCGCTCGCAGGGAACTACTGCTGCTTTGTAGTTTGATTGGGGACAATCAAAGTCTAGCGGAGCAAACCGTACACAAAACTGGACAGGCGACAAACCAAGGAGTCTATAAACGACCGGTTTGCTGGGCAGATAGCGCTCATAAGCCCGGGAGGGCAGGCCGTCTAATGGTCGCTGTCCTTAAAGAAAATGGCAACCTTCTTTTTTCTTAAAAATGGTATTCCAATACGTCAAATATCGATTTTTCTTTATTGTCCGTTTCTAATGTTTTTGCAAATAATTGTTCTTGACAAATGTTTTCGTCTTTTATGAAGGGAACCTGCGCCAGAGGTAAAGACTCATTTGTTGGTAAAAAAAAAAAGACACATGAAGTTATAAAAAAAAGCTTCAAAAGTAGTCGTCAAAACATCATTTCGACGATTCATCTCTATACTGTGTTATTTCTCAATGAGACTTTAACAAATAATTTCAGACTGCGGTGTATGCAGTACAGAACGCAGAACCTCACTCACCGTTGGAAGTATCAACTCTTTGCCAATAGTGTGCGGTTTTTCAGATTTAGCAATAAGTAGGACATGTTGCATGAAGATGTAACCCATTATTTTCTTGTTTTGCTGCCGCCGAAACCATACCAGCCAAAGTTGGACATCTCGAATGTTGATCTCTAATCTTGAACATAAGATTATCATTTTCATCTTTTCTGCCAGGATGCATTTTGCTCACACGTCCTTCTAATCGCGATGGTTTCATAGCTTTATGTGAAAACATCTTGTGGAAAATTCAGACACATTGGTAATGTCTTGTTTGTGGGTGATTGAATAAAACTTATTTCAAATACTCGACATCAAAGTGTCTGGATTTCTTCTTTGATTCCAACATAACCTGGTACAATATGCATAGATTCTGTCTATTGCATTATTAATCGTTGTACGTGGGCAGCGCTCGCGTGATTTTAAATTTTCGGCTAAGGGGGAAGGCGGATGGTCCTCAACGCCCCCAAAATTTACTTTTCAACCCAGCGCCCCCTTGCAACTTCTCACCGCCCCCGGTGCGCGGTACCGCCCCGGTGCGCGGTACCGCCCCGTTGGGAATCTATGACTTACAGAAACCCTGAAACACACTTTACTGAGAGAGACGGATAATAGCGAACTCAATTTGATAGAGGAAATTGAGCGCGTTGACCAGGATCAAACGGTATAGGAAAATTGATTGCATGCTCAATATAATGGTTTACCGTTCGAGAGTAATCATCGTCATCAGGTGCCGTCTCCACATCGAAGATTGGCTGTAATGAATCTCTAGCATCCTCTGTCTTTTGCCTTGGTGTTGTACACTGCCAGACTGTAACCTGTCCATTTCTTACAGTTTCCTCCCCCTTATCTCTCGGTCTTCCTCTTGCTGTCCCCCCAACTTTCCCTCTAGTAAATATTTTATCATGGTGTCATGTCTTTTTAAGTGCCCGAAATACTTTACTTTTCTGAATTGTATTTTCTTAATAATTGTTTCTTCATGCCTAGTTTTCGTAAAACTTGTTTATTTGTCTGTTTTTCTGTCCATGAAACTCTGCTTATTCTTCTATATATCCACATCTCAAATGCATCAATTCTGTCTTCTAACTGTTTGTTCATTGTCCATGTTTCTGAGCCATACATTAATATAGAATATATATATATATATATATATATAGCCTTTGATGATTCTCATTGTTAGCCTGCTTGTAATTTGTTTGGATGTCAGTAACTTTCTCATACTACGAGAGTAATAGAATAACAATAATAACAGTATACATTTAGTCGTCCATGTTTCTTAAATGTGATGAGTATGTTTAAATGACTCGACTATAATATACGATATAAAAATACTGTTTCAGTCGAAATCATGAACACAACTTTGTCAACAATCATCAAAGAAGAATATTTACTTATTTGTCGTGTTTCATATATAGAGCTAATAAACACTGATAAGTATAATTATACAATGACAAATAATGACTCACAAAATGTCAAGTTTTGAGGCTTGAGATCAATGATAACTTTAACACCCAAATACTTGTTGCAAAAAACTATCCAATCTATTACTGGTTCTACATATGAACTGCTGAGTCCACTACACACTGCACTTATGTCGTCTTCTTCATAAACCTCTTTGCGATCTGCCCTTGTACTATAGTCGTTGACGTCAATGACAATATTCATAGAGTTGGGCTGAACTAAGAAAACATAAATATACTTTATTAGATAATAGATTGTTTCTACCATCAATATACATATCATCCTACTTAAACCATGCGTTAATTAAATGATATGAATATATAAAACAATACAGGAAGGTGTGCAGACTAGTATTCTGGTTACCAATCAGTCAACTAGCGTATGCAACTCTAAACACGCCGTTAGGTATTTAGTCTTCCCGAGCAGATGTTGAATGTTGATATACTATCATGGGTTTCTGGTTAAACGCACTCGAACCTACAACCTTCAGAACGCCAAGCAAACGTCTTAACCATTTCGCCACAACAACTCTCTAATGCAGTCATCGTTCTTCTCTTGCGTACAGTTCTGCTAGTAGAAAATTGGATTCCAAGCTCCTTTGTTCGCTTGATAGATTCCAACATTCATGTTAATATTCTAATCCAAACGGCGATCCCTGATCAACCAACGGATGGTCAAATCCATCTTCATCATCCTGTGGAACAGCGCTAGTAATGTATATATGTTTATTCTATTGTTATTGCAATCGATCCATGAATAGGGCAGTCGATTCACGTAAGCTCCAATAAATAAAATACGTGATGTCACCTACTCTTACCTCAACCTGCAGTTGTGGACAATCTGAACCATGTACGGAGTGTTGAACAAACTAATGACCTGGTTAAAGGGAAGCGTAACCGCTTCATTCTTCTAAGTCGATATATTGGAGTGCAGTATTCTTTAAGATGACGCAAAGACAATAAACTGGCTACTACAGTACACATTTCATTAAAATTGTGTCCAACGTTTTTTTTTAAAAGCGACGGACTGAAAGGGCTAAAGAGTCAAATGGTAACAGCAATAGCTGCATTTAACTACATGCACATTCTGTAATAAATTGTCATGTACTATCTATTTCATTTGTCTAGTATTGCTGGTGTCATCCTGTTTCGGCTTATTCGTACAGAGACTTCTTTTTGACATATTTAACCACATGTTCACTTATCTCATACTTAAAGAAGTCACTTCTTTGACACTACTAGCCTCACTGTTTTAATCCTATGACTTTGAATTATGTACCTGTCCGTGCTCGTGGACGTCCAAAATGCATTCTCCTATTAGCCAAATAGTGCTCATTGTTTTTCAAGTGAGCAGTGGTCGATTTTAACTACCATTACATGCAGTAGCAGCTTTATCCATTAAAATTTCAATTAGTCCTTCGACGATATATTCTGTACTTGGCAGTGTTCTCTTGAGGTTCAGAGCCCATATTGGACTGATAGGGTTCATGCTATGTTAGTATAGGACTGGTAGGGTTCATGCTATGTTAGTATAGGACTGGTAGGGTTCATGCTATGTTAGTATAGGACTGGTAGGGTTCATGCTATGTTAGTATAGGACTGGTAGGGTTCATGCTATGTTAGTATTGGACTGGTAGGGTTCATGCTATGTTAGTATAGGACTGGTAGGGTTCATGCTATGTTAGTATAGGACTGGTAGGGTTCATGCTATGTTAGTATAGGACTGGTAGGGTTCATGCTATGTTAGTATTGGACTGGTAGGGTTCATGCTATGTTAGTATAGGACTGGTAGGGTTCATGCTATGTTAGTATAGGACTGGTAGGGTTCATGCTATGTTAGTATAGGACTGGTAGGGTTCATGCTATGTTAGTATTGGACTGGTAGGGTTCATGCTATGTTAGTATAGGACTGGTAGGGTTCATGCTATGTTAGTATAGGACTGGTAGGGTTCATGCTATGTTAGTATAGGACTGGTAGGGTTCATGCTATGTTAGTATTGGACTGGTAGGGTTCATGCTATGTTAGTATAGGACTGGTAGGGTTCATGCTATGTTAGTATAGGACTGGTAGGGTTCATGCTATGTTAGTATAGGACTGGTAGGGTTCATGCTATGTTAGTATAGGATCGTGGCTTCCAATAAGATATATTGTCGGGGGGGCCACTTGTGGATCTAGAATTCTATTCTGACATATATAAACTCGATTTTTCCGGAAATTTTCTCACTCCGCGCTTGGTATTATAGTAGATACCCATGTGGGATATACCAATATTGTGACGCTACTGGTATGCATGTAGGATATACCAACATTGTGACGCTACTGGTACCCATGTAGGATATACCGACATTGTGACGCTACTATTATCCATGTAGGATATACCAACATTGTGACGCTACTAGTATCCATGTAGGATATACCAACATTGTGACGCTACTGGTACCCATGTAGGATATACCAACATTGTGACGCTACTGGTACCCGTGTAGGATATACTAACATTGTGACGCTACTGGTACCCATGTAGGATATACCAACATTGTGACGCTACTGGTACCCATGTGGTATAGAATAACATTGTGGTGCTACTCGCCACTTTGTTACTGACCTCATGACATTGAATTATGGATTTGTCTGTGCTCTCGGGTCGTCTAAAATTTATTATAACCTATCAAGGCACACTTCTTCTTGTGTTATACTGATTATTCCTACATAGTATTTATTATCTTATATATAACAAATACGAGCGCATTTGTACTATTTTTGTCCACCCATAACACCCCCATTGTTAGCCATAATCTATCAGGATATTTGCTGTGTTACAGAGAACTTTTTATGACGGATTCCATGGTGAGTAGAAGATTACATGATCAATTAATGGCTGTTTATATCCCACTTAAAATTATTAAACGTCATCCGATCTTCGCATCACGTCTTTCATAATCATTTGAAATATTTGTTTATTTCACTTCCTTATTATACTTAGCAGCTATGTTTTAGTATTTAATGTTGTATTTCTAGTTTGTATGTGTTGCTCTGATAGACACTGGTGGTTGAAAAATTGATTGTTGTTACTGGTGATATTTTATTGTAAATTTGTTCCTTACTTATATAAAACTGTCATACATACGTCGTCGTCCATATCAACTGCTTATTCAGTTTTAGCTCAGCCTCTCTATATCTGATGCAGTCTGACTTGCTCAGATATGTTGATTTCCGCACACACTTGTTCTATATCTTTAGTCATTTTTCAACAATCGCTAACATATGTCAGAATTGAGACAACATTAAATGTGAATATTCGTTATTTAGTTTTAAAATTATATAACTTGAAGCTGCAGATTTTATGTAGATTTTTAAAAGAGAATCTTGCTTTGGTAATTCATATTATAATTCATTTTATTTGTATCTTCCATGCAACCAAAATCGATACTCAATTAACAACCAAAATCGATACTCAATTAACAACTAAAATCGATACTCAATTAACAACCAAAATCGATACTCAATTAAATGAGCGTGTTTTCTGTATCATTTAAAATAAATTCCAGCATGACATATGCATCATTATAATTTTAAAATGTTCATATCGTATCTGCAGTCCCACTTTTAACGATATGAGGGATACGCTGTTTGGTTTATTTGGCATGTCTTGTTTGTTTTTAATAACAATGCAATAGCATTTGCAAAATCCCCACCTTTCTTGTTTTTTCCACCCAATCGATGTCAGTTTGGCCCTTGCATTCAGTCAATTCCGCTTCAATTAATAGCGAATAGAATCACCATTGCATTACTCCAGTTTCAACCAAAACCAGTCGCATTGGCCATGTCAGTGCAGACTGCACACAGTGAACCATCATACCAACTTTTGATAACGTTGATAATTGTGGTTGATATTCCACAGCATCTTGTAATATTTTCTGTAGACTAACAAAAGCATTTTCGAAATTGATGAACTTTATTATAAGTTGTAGCTGCTTTTCAATATGTTCCTTTAATGTAAGTCTTAGTTTACGTAGCGATTTATGTTTTAAATAGCTCACATGTCTAAAAACCAGCGTGTTGTTTTATTTAAGGTTGTATCTACTGCACTTTGGACAAAATATTGAGTATGATTTGGTGGAACCTCTTGGTTATGACCCATAGAAGGGTGATCACTCTCTAGTTGTGTAGCACAAATACCAAGGTGAAACCAGTCTGATCATTATCAGGATCTGTCTCTAGTTGTGCAGCACAAATACCAAGGTGAAACCAGTCTGATCACTATCAGGATCTGTCTCTAGTTGTGCAGCACAAATACCAAGGTGAAACCAGTCGGATCATTATCAGGATCTGTCTCTAGTTGTTCTAACTTGTCCTGTTATATACTTTAGATTCATTTGTTGTTTTTCGATCCAGAAGAACTTGAGCTTTCAGCTCTTCGGCTATGTGCCATGGGCATCGTAAGTCAGGAGAACCTGTGACTTTTCTGCCAGTCCGCGGAATTGAACCGCACTCACATGGAGCTTGTCACCCGAAGTTCAACGCGCTATGAACACGCTGAGCAGGCGGGTCATATAATTTAGATAAGCCTTAGCGGAAAAAGTTTGATAGATGAATCTCACAACACTTCCTCACTATAAATCAATTTACCACGCGTTGTTCTTGTATCCATTGCATTGATTTCAGATTCATTAAATGTCATACTTGGAACTACTAAATCATAATTCCATAACTGAAGAATTACTTTTTATCACTGGGAACCAGACTCAGTAGCACTAAACTTCTCAACCTCCATCCCTAAATTGTTAAGCAAAGATGCCGAGCCTAATCTAGTGAAGAAAGCAACTACAATGAAACATCTCCATTACATTTCCAGAAGACAGCTGGAGAAGAATTTACACAGATGGATCGGCAATGGAGGCAGCCATGAATGGTAGAGCAGGAATGTACATTAGGCACCCAGATGCTACTACTGTGTCTCTAGTGGCCCCTACTGGAAGAATATGTTCCAACTACAAAGCATAACTCTTAGCCCTTCTGATGGCAGCACAGCACATGAATAAGCTGCAAGCACCTGCGCAGGAAAGATGGTATTTCTTACAGACTCATTGTCAGCTATACAAGCCCTGGAGGCTAAATCCGCTGACAGCACAGTACAAATCCTAAAAAGAGAACTTGCTCAGCTTTCAGAAAAGGCAGAAATTCACTTGCAGTGGATTCCATCTCACTGTGGCATTGCAGGCAATGAGAGTGCCGATGGCTTAGCTAAGGAGAGCTGTACAAAAGAGCAAATTTACCAACCCTTGTCTTTTCAAGAGGTCAAAACCCTCATACAGAGAAAATATGCAGTAGACTGGAAGACAAACACTGGATATGATTATGGAAAAGACTCCATCAAAGACCTAAGCAGAACAGACCAGGACATTATATTTCAACTACGCACCGGACACTGCAGACTCAACAAACACTTATATAGACTAGGAATAAGTCAAACAGCTCTCTACCAGTGTCAGCAGGCGGAACAGACACCAGAGCATATCCTGCAAGACTGTCCTCTCCTGTGTGAGCTGAGAAGCAACATGTGGCCACACCCAGTCGACCTGAAATCTAAGCTTTGGGGAAACCTGACAGACCTGAAGTTGACTGCCCAGTTTATGGTCCACAGTAAATTAAGCGCATGACCAGACATCGCTGAAGAAGAAGATTAATTGCAATGACTAATTCAAACACATGCAACACCTAATCATTATTTTATATACTTCTCATCTATTTACCTCTGAAAGCCAGGACTGTACTAGATGATGTACTTTGATAACTGTTATTTCCGATCGATGTATACACAATGGTGCATGTATATACTTGTTCATCTGCACACTGAAGGGGATTTAAGTTTATATTAATGCCAGGAAAATCAGGCCAAAATGATATTCTGTTGCTATCAAGTGGATTAATATTGATGCTCCAATTTTGGGGTTTCCAATTGTTAGTAAATGGTTCATTTGTGAAATTGAGTGATAATGACATGTCCTGGGTTTGTAACCTGACATATTCTACTGCATAATAAGTATCCATAGAAACGTGGCACAATATCTGTGCATTTCTTCCTATGATGATAGTACCTTTCAGTTTAATGCGTGCATTTATTTGATCACCGGTTGTTGGCACTGTAAAGATAGGAAATGAAACTACATCAAACATAATCAAATATATCCATCTTAACCATGGCGTCCAATCGTTAATGCAATGGGGAGGAGGGGGGTTTTACAAGAGCCCTCCCACTGCCCCAATAGAAAATGACTTTTTCATAAAGACGGTTCTATGTGAATCTGATTTGGCCATCTCCATTTCCATGTAGAAAACTGCTAAATAATATTTTTTAAATTCATTTTGCACTTTCCCACTTCAATTCATGGACAAAAATTAAGTGGACTCCCATTATCTTAACCCTAAATGTTAGTACATATTCTACAATTTATATCTTCTTGGCTTGAGTTCAGTCTTTTATAATAATGAATCCAATAAAAGAAGATACCAGCTATAGAGTTCTTTGAGTACCATACAACGTTTCATGAAAGGAAACCATGATATGGAAATGTGCACATTTGCTTAATATTTATTTATTATGTGATCGACATCATGGCACATTGAACATTTCCTATTTGTGTTTTGTCCTCCCCTGCAACTGCATCCCAAAGTACAATTGCTCACCGTACCCAAGAGAAGTTGATTAGTATATCTTCTCTCTCTACCATGAAGACGACACTGTCTGGCATGTCCACACTTAACGTCCAATTCTCGAACCTGTTCCAGTGTCTGAAACTTGTCATGTCATACAAATGAGAGTGTACCGCATTGATGATATCGGCTCTGTTCATACTTCTGCCCGCGTGAGTTGGGGCATTGTTTGCAAAAATGTCAGAAACGTTCGTCACCCTGCACTCCAGCATGTCTATGTATGTACAAATCATTTTCTTGAGATGTAATCTCCGAATGCTGTCCACCCATTCCATTCGCAGACTTCCAGATTCAGTCCTTTGAAATGCATCGAGTCCGATATTTGTTTATTGGTTGATGTGCTGCAGATAATCCGCTGTCATAGAAATAGTGTCCCATGTACGTAGACCACATGTGCTAATCGTGTGCCTGCTGTATGTTGTATTAGGTTGTATCCTTTTCAAGACAAATACCGACATTACATTTTTTCCAATGAAACACTCAAACTGATATCACATCATACATGTGATGTATCTCCAAAATTATTTCGCTGATGGGTTATGGTTCTAACATTTTCTTGATGTTTCCTCCCCTCACTTACACTATCTATCATTCTCTTGTATATCTATCTGAAAATATTCATGTAATACTAGTTTTCAAAGTTCTATTTTACTTCAAGTGCCTACACAAACTTTTTTTTTTTCATTTATCTCATATCAATGTCGGTACTGCACAAAATGATTTGCTTAGTTTATTATTTGGAGAACAGTTGTCAGAGAGATATGTTGTAAGTTTATCAACGCTGGTAATTTCAAAAAGATGAAAGCGACAGGACATCTTTGTGGACACCTTGAGTACAGTGATGTCAGTTACAACCAAGCTGTTACTATACAATCTTGTTTACTAAACTCAAACATTAATTACACATTTCATACAGATTATAGCCGAAATAATTATGTTTTCACTTGTTCAGCAAGCAATGTCATAGCACACATGGTTACTCACCGAAGTGCAATGATAATAATAATTCCTCTCGTACCGTTATATGTTAGATAGGGCCTGCAAGTAATTTCTCCATACTGCTCTATCCTGGGCAACTCGTCCAACCTCCTCCATGTAACTGAGACTGATATTTCTTGCCTCTCTCAGCAAAGTTCGTTTCAGGTCTCCTTAGGTCGTCCTCTCTTTCTTGAACCCTTTGCATCCTACTTCAATGCCTGCTTTGATATTCGTTGATCATTTCTTCTCAAAGTGTGTCCAACATATCTCCATCTTCTCTTTCTTATATCAGTTGTCACAAGTGGTTGACTAGACATTTCTCTGATTTCATCACTTCTGAATTCGTCCCATTTTGCAATGATAATGGGCAAATCAATTATTTAATCATCCAGCAAGTGCACATACTCCTTATGTTAGTGGGTTATTTTCTCCATTTTTTCAAATACATTTTAATAGATCACCTTTCATTTTGTAGAAAATTGACAATAGTGTCATATCATATCAAATCAAATTTAGTTCACATGTATGTCAATGTAAGCAGTTTATGTTTGTTCTTATGATCTTTCCTCCACAAATATTTACTCCTGGTGTGTCTTTGACTTATTGTCAAATAGAAAATAAATGAAATAAAAGTCCATGTGTATCAAACATTCAAAATAGATGCTTGAAAGAAAAGCTATCATAATTTCCTATCTTCTTCTTATCTTTCACTATTTACTTCTTTATAGAAGTGTTGGGGGATGGGGCGTAGTGATCTTCTGTGTGCTTGTTCTAAGGCACTTTGCAAGCTGATATTCATTTTTGTAAGGCTATTCAAGTATAATGATGCGTCACTCATCTTTTGCGTGGTCTTCCTCTTGCTTTGTACTCATTATACTTTTCTGTGTGGCTCTCTGTGGTAGGTACTACCAGGGAATTCTTGTCAGGAGTCCAAACCATTTAATCTGTTGTTATTTTATGAATTGCATGACTGGTTTCCCATCCAGTCTTCTTCTGATTTCTTCATTTATAATTTTGTCTCTTATTGTCACACCTGCAGCTCTTCTAAGACACCTCATCTCTGTCATTATGATTTTCCGCTCTTTAGCTGCTGTTATTGGCCATGCTTGACACTGGTAACATAGTGTTGGCTATAAAATCGTTCTTATTAGATTTGCTTTATCTTTCAATATATATGTATATTCAATACATATTTCTGTTAAATGGGTTATCATAGTTTGTACTTAATAAGACAAATACAGTTAGAAACTAGCGGAGAAGGATTGTTGTATTCCAATACAAGATTGACTAAATTAGTCACATATTTAAAAAAAATTATACTAATATAAGCACCATTCAATCTATAGCCTACAAATAAGAAAACAGATCTTCAATAAGTATGTTGTTTATTTTACCTAATGTTCTAGAAAATGAAAGGTGGATACAATTTCTGAATCTCAACAGTGGGACATGTGTCCATGACTTATCTAACAAATATTACATGTCCAGTAGTTATGATACAGTCTCAGCATAATATTTAATGCATTTCGAGCACAAGGCAGCTCTCCCAAATTCCCATATAGCTAAGCAGATCTGACACAATGTTACAGTATAAGTCAGTAGCTGTGGTAGTATAAGTGTGATGTTATGTTTGTATAATCTGAGCAGAAATAGGTACACAAATGTCTAAAAATGTACACTATTTTCAAAATATTATTCAAGGTTTGGTAATAGCTAACAAATCAAATTTTAAAATGTCTAAGTAACAGAAACTGCACTTATAAACTGATTTAGTGTTGGAAACAGTTTCAATTCTGTTTGACTGAAAACAGAAAGAATAAAAAAGAGAGATATAACATGGTTGACAATAATATGTATGTCTATGACATATTTCACAGTATCACATGAATGTATCACTTACGTCACAGTATCACATGAATGTATCATTTACTTCACAGTATCACATGAGTGTATCACTTACTTCACAGTATCACATGAGTGTATCACTTACTTCAAAGTATCACATGAGTGTATCATTTACTTCACAGTATCACATGAGTGTATCACTTACTTCACAGTATCACATGAGTGTATCACTTACTTCAAAGTATCACATGAGTGTATCATTTACTTCACAGTATCACATGAATGTATCACTTACTTCACAGTATCACATGAGTATATCACTTACTTCACAGTATCACATGAATGTATCATTTACTTCACATTATCACATGAGTAATACTTACTTCACAGTATCACATGAGTATATCACTTACTTCACAGTATCACATGAGTATATCACTTATTTCACAGTATCACATGAATGTATCACATACTTCACAGTATCACTGATGTATAATTACTTCACAGTATCACATGGATGTATCATTTACTTCACAGTATCACATAAGTGTATCATTTTCTTCACAGTATCCATGAGTGTATCACTTACTTCACAGTATCACATGAGTATATCATTATTCACAGTATCACATGAATGTATCACATACTTCACAGTATCACATGTATAATTACTTCACGGTATCACATGGATGTATCATTTACTTCACAGTATCACATAAGTGTATCATTTACTTCACAGTATCGCATGAGTGTATCACTTACTTCAGTATCATATGTATCTACTCAATATCATGAGTGTATCATTCTTACTATCACAAGTATCACACATGAGTGTATCACTTACTTCATAGTATCACATCAGATGTATCATTTACTTCACAGTATCACATGATGTATCACTTACTTCACAGTATCACATGAGTGTATCACTTACTTCACAGTATCACATAAATATCATTTACTTCACAGTATCACATGAATGTATCATTACTTCACAGTATCACATGAGTGTATCACTTACTTCACAGTATCACATGAATGTATCATTTACTTCACAGTATCACATGAGTGTATCACTTACTTCACAGTATCACATGAGTGTATCACTTACTTCACAGTATCACATGAGTGTATCACTTACTTCACAGTATCACATGAGTGTATCATTTACTTCACAGTATCACATGAATGTATCACTTACTTCACAGTATCACATGAATATATCACTTACTTCACAGTATCACATGAGTGTATCATTACTTCACAGTATCACATGAATGTATATTTACTTCACAGTATCACATGAGTGTATCACTTACTTCACAGTATCACATGAGTGTATCATTTACTTCACAGTATCACATGATGTATCATTACTTCACAGTATCACATGAGTGTATCATTTACTTCACAGTACACTGAATGTACATTACTTCACAGTATCACATAGTATATTACTTACTTCACAGTAGCACATGAGTATATTACTTCACATATCACATAAGTGTATCATTACTTCACAGTATCACATAAGTGTATCATTTACTTACAGTACACATAGTATATTTTACGTTATCACATGAGTGTATCATTACTTCACAGTATCACATGTGTATATTTTACTTACAGTATCACTATGTACACTACTTGTATAATGTGTATATATTGTAGCACAGTATGAATGTGTATATTACTTGTAGCACAGTATGAATGTGTTATTACTGTAGCACAGTATGAAATGTGACATTACCTTGTAGCACAGTATGAAATGTGTGTATTACCTGTAGCACAGTATGAAATGTGCACATTACTTGTAGTACAGTATGAAATGTGTGTATTACTTGTAGCACAGTATGAAATGTGCACATTACTTGTAGTACAGTATGAAATGTGTAGTATTCACTTGTAGACAGTATGAAATGTAAATGCAGTACTGTATATTGTAGTACAGTATGAAATGTGATATTACTTGTAGCACAGTATGAAATGTGCACATTAACTATGTAGTACAGTATGAAATGATATATTACTTGTAGCACAGTATGAAATGTGTATATTGCTTACATCATAGTATCTTCTTCTTCTTCTTGCGTTCGTTCTTTACGACAATTTTAATCACTCTTTGTGATATGTTTGATCTTTGCCAAGAACGTGTATACGCTGCACATTGGTTAGGCAGGCCCCTAAACACATAGACTTCTACACGTTTAGGACATGGCATCGGTTTTTAGCCAAACCACCTTAGGCGCCTCTTACGACATGCGTGGCAGATAACAGTGGTTCTATTCTTTACACCCCAAATTTAGGCCCTGGTAACCACTCGGGCGACATCATAGTATCAATTTAGTGAATGATGTACTTCAAAGAATCACATGAGTATATGATTTACTATGTAGTACTACCATATCTGCGAATTGGTCACTTTCCAGTATCATATGTCTATCACTGAGATTACAGTTTCCATATGCCTATAACTTACCTCACAGTATCATGTCAGTGTATATGTATGTTATAGATGAGATAAGTGTGGTAGAAGTCAGACATCTTGTGCAAGACAGGGAGACATATATAAGTGATGTCACAGGAGCCAAGTTCCGATAGGAACTAGCTAGAACATGATGAAGGCACAGTAGCTTTGAATCTAGTTGAGCTACAACCTAATGAAACTTTAGAATCTAGTTGAAGCTACAAAACCGAATGAAAACTTTAGAATCTAGTTGAAGCTACAAAACCTAATGAAAATTTTAGAATCTAGTTGAAGCTACAAAACCTAATGAAAATTTTAGAATCTAGTTGAAGCTACAAAACCTAATGAAAATTTAGAATCTGTTGAAGACAATACCTTGAAAACTTTAGAATCTAGTTGAAGCTAAAACCTAATAAAACTTTAGAATCTCGTTGAAACTTAAATCTATCAAAACTAGATCTTAGTTAATATATCTAAAACTTTAGAATCTCGTTGAAGCTGTTAAATCTATCTAAAACTTTAAAACCTTGTTGGAATTAAACAATCCATTTGGATATGTAGAATCTAGATCAACCTGTAGAATCTAGCTACAGATGAAGAACTTTGTTAGTGCTCTAGAATCAAGATGGAACTGACATATTTTGTTGAATTTTAGAATTTAGTTGGTGCTGTAGAATCATGTTGCATTTGTAGAATCTAATTGAAACTTATCAAATATAAATGTATCTCTAATTCCTCTACAATTAATGATTAGGGAAGGTCATTTTCCAAGCCCTCCAAATGAGTCCATATGTGCTCTGATTTCCTCCCTAATATTTTTACCAGTATATAACAACTAATCAGACCTCTTCTATGTTAAATAATCAAATATCTTGTGTCTCTAACAAAGTGTTCATGTCTGGCACTTATCAGTTTAACTCCCATCTCCTTCATTCTGGATAGGGATGTAGAATTATATATGTTTTGAAAGTCATGTATATGAACTGCTTCTCTTAATGGCATAAATGTTATATGCTCTATCCATTTGATGTCCATTTCTCAACCCCTGCTGTATCAGTCACATGATCTGCACTCATGCATGCCCAAGTACAACATTAAAAGTTAAACAGAATATTTGGGATGTGCTCATTGTGATGATTCATTCCTGTCGCAGTCAACTTATTTGCTTGAGCATATTCAGTGAGATGTTAAGTATACATGCATTTGTCAATTTCTGTGTACTGAACAACTTCAGAGCCATGGTTACATCTTTGATCTTCATTGTGAGCCTACTTGTAGCTTCAATAAGGGCACTGCCATCCTACTTGACAGTCTTGCAACTCAAGCTCGCAGCTCATGTCCATGCACTTTGATTGATATCACAGAGTCAACAGTGTATACCGCAGAACCACTATCACTTTGAATTCTGCATTTACTAAAATAGGAACTTATTCTGTGCAAATACTGCCTAGCATGATCTGGATGGAAATTGCAATATTTGTATCCACAAGCATTGATACCCATTTGTTGCAATGATTAGTACATGTAGATCTACACACCTGCTGAATAACAGCTTTGGCAAGGGCCATCCATGATTTACATCTCTTTATTTCTATTCTATTTAGATGTAGTAAGCACATCATGAAGTGAGTGCAGATTGTCAAACTTTACCCTGAAGTAACAACATGCTCTGAATAGTTTAACTCTTTTATCTGCTACAATGTCATTAGCTACTTGCCAATCCTAATGTCCACAACATTTGTAACTCTGGGTTTTAGATATATGTTACTTATCAGCAGTGACATCATTTGAGTGGTCATTTGGCAGACTACATTGATCCTACTTCACAATTTCTAGTTTTAAAATTAATTGTAAATGGATGCCTCCAAAAAGATGCAAAAATTAGGGCCTAGCTCAATTGTTGTTTGTTTGCGTTTATTCTTATATACCAGTTTAATCAATGTTTGTGATTTGTTTGGTTTTTGCTTTTTATACATTTATAATTTGCACCTCAATTCATAGGCTCCTATGCATGTACGATAGTCACATGTGAAATCTCCAGTCTTTGTTTGAGTTTGTCCTGACAATCACTTATGTTTTCTGCCATTTTTGCATTGTATGTTCAACACAGTGAGGTTGTTTTCAATTGGGAATATTCTAAACTGCTTTTGAACCCTTTTTGTTTTATCACCACAAGGCGATTTGGAATGTTTAATCTGGACTTTCAATGCTGAGGCTAGATACAGCTAAGTAAATATCAGCAAAATATGAATATATCTTTTGTTGTTGTGCTTAGCCAATATTGCCCAGCCTAATTTTCCCAAGGAAGGCACTTTCATAGGCATTAGAAAGCTACTTTGTGTTTTGCTCCCTGTCAACTCTGTCCTACTCACCCCTTGCATTCCACCTCAGGTACAGAGTTTACTACAGTTTTCCCTTGTGCCAACATGTGATTAACAGGTTACATTGGCTTGTTACAGACTTGCCAAGATCATACAAATATACTGTGGCCAATAGTTCTTGACGATGTAAGTTTACACATTCGGATGATTTGCTGCGCGTTTTTGCACTTTTGTTATGTTCATTTGTATTGCGCTTGTACTTGTTACTGCTCTAGATGTCGGCGATGAGAAACATGTGTATACATTCAATATGGGATTCTGCTAATCTGTATTGCGACCAGATCCCATAGTATTTGTGATTGCGTCCACACTACTATGTTACCGATTGGTAGCTCTCCCTTGATCTCCGCCCACTTTGACAGACAACTGAACCTTAATCTGTTTCCAGGGCCACCATGTGGAGGTAGAATCTTTAACAGTGCAAACTGACTGACCCTGGAGCATCATTGTCACATTGTTTTATTTCACATGAGATTCCATGACTCAGTTATTGATAATTATGGTTGGTTGAAAATAAGGCAGAAACTTAGTATCCAAGAATTGTATTCGTGCAATCAGTATGTATTAATTTATTATTTCAGTTGAACTTTCAGATTGGTCTTTCAGTTTTCTCTTGGGACATGATATATGTTCTAATATTCGTATATATATATATCTAACACTCTACAGTGATTATCCATACCAGTTTGATGTTGTCTAATGAGCCAACCCATACACCTGTTCTGCTATATTCTCGTCACTCCAATCTTCAATCCAAAGTCTTGTAATATATCAGGTGATTCATGTAGCTAAAGTTCTCTTTGTAACAATTCGCTGCAAGGACATTCAGAATACCAATTCTATCAATTGGCTGAACCCTGATACAGTGGTAGAGTGTGTGCCTTCCACCTCAATGCCATCAATACTCATTTGCAATAACATAAAGATGAATATTAACAAGCTTAGCTAGACGAAATTATCCACCCCAAGTATATTCACTTATTCGTGACAGTGACTGTAGCTTTGATAAATTTAGACTTTGAAAATTGCAATTTAACGATACCTCAACCAATTTAACAAGTTTAGTAACATTACTATTACTAATAGTACTATTAATATTACTAGCGCTTAACATTCAGACTAGATTCTAGACTCGTTGCCTGGCCTGGTGAGTGGTTAACCATGAAAGTAGTAACAAGTAACTACGTTTACTTTTAGTAAGTAAGTTCAACAACTGTCGTCGAAACTGCTAATTTTGTAATTGTGGTCTTAGACTAAAAATACTAATCAAGCTAAACTATTATTTAATTTTGCTCCTATCAATTAAAATAAAATTGTATAATATTTTAGACTCACCAAAGAGAATATTCAAGAAAGATGCACATATCAGGTAAGAAATACCCATGCCAAAAAGTGCAATGCAACGGCTGTTACGGGCTGTTTATTGTTTTCAGATTAGTAATGCGAATAGTAGGTATTCGAAACTTGAATAGTTAGTTTGTTCCTTTCGTGCCAAAGGCGGCACTTACGGCAAAGGTTTTAGATCTCCATGTGATGCAGTTCGTTGCTAGCAGTTGTAGATCTTGTACGGTATAACATCCCAATAGTTTACTTTCTTGTTGGATGGTTCTTTGAAGAGTGGTCTTAGGTCTTCCACGTCATTTTCTTTTCCCCACTGGTGACCACATAAGGACTTGTCGATTCTGTTCGTCTGATCTAAGAACATGACCTAAATATTTCCACCTTCGTTTCCTTATAATATTTGATACGGGTTGTTGGTGTGTTCTATCTCTCACTGTGTTGTTAGAAACGAAATCACTCCATTTTACTTTTAATAATTGTCAGAGACATTTATTCTCAAAGCTGTCTAGTTTCTTATCAATTTTCTTTGTTGATTTCCAACTTTCACAACCGTAGGTCAGTACAGGAATCACACATGATCTAAACAATTTAACTTTTGTGCATATACTAAGGTCTTGAGATTGCCAGATATTTGTTAATTTAGTGAAGGCACTAGCTGCTATAGCAATACGAGAGTTTATTTCTTTCATCGTGTCTCCGTTGTTTGACACTTTACTACACAAATATGTAAAATGTTCAACTTTCTCCAGTGTTTGGCCATTTATTACGATGTTGTCTGTTGAGTTTGTGAGGTCCATAATTTTGGTCTTGGCAGAATTAATCTGGAGACCAACCTGTTTTGCAAGCGTGCAAAGATTGCTCGTTAGTTTGTGGGTTGCTTGTGTGGTTGAATTCAATATGACCACGTCATCGGCAAAGTCAAGATCAAATAGTCTGCTGTAATTAAGCCATTTGATGCCTAGTTGATCATCTTGGGTGCATTTGCGCATGATCCAGTCTATAGCTATCCCAAAAGCATAGGTGACATAACGCAGCCCTGCTTGACACTGCGAAACTTGAATACTGAAACCTATTTTGTTCCCTTTTTTCATGGTACCGAAAGCGACGAGCTTAGCCTACATATCAAAATGATTTGTTGCAACTATTTGACTAGATTTGTAGCAGCCTCCACGTGAAAGGTTATGTTATGTTATTGTGTGTGTTCGACGTCATGGCATTTTGAGCATTCCCATGCGTGCTCCGTCCTACGCTACATCAGTCATCCTAAACTCCATTTGCTCTCCGTACCGATGAGAAGTTGATTAGTAGGTACCGTCTCTTTACCACAAAGACGAATATGTCTGGCACTTCCAAACTTAACTCCTAATTTTGGCAAAAGGTCCAATGTCTGAGACTGATTCACATCACATAATTGAGCGCATGCCGTATTGGAGATATAGGCTATGTGCAGTCTTTGCCATCTTGAGTCGCAGCATTGTTTGCTAGACGGTAGCACTTTCATTTCCCGGCAATCCAGCATGTCCAGTTACGGTGTGTACAGCCATGCAATTTTTTTTTTCCATTTCTTCAATCCTGTTTTGCTTCAGCATCGGGATAAGAAGAGATTTCTAGAACATGCAATTGTTCTCTTCATTAATAATATCTCTCGTCGCCTCTGTTGTCTCTAAGGTCCACCTTTTGCGTGGTCGGCTTTTACCGAAAGGTGTGACTGGTTCGGTGCGCAGGCAATGGACTTAATCACTACACGCATCAACAATTTGCAGAATTACACTTATCTTTGTCGTGATCGTTGGCAATGAGAGAGCAGACAATTGAAGATTGGTGTAGCAAGAAAAGATTAGCGCAACAGCTACATGAGTAGGCTCTTCAATCAAAATCAAACTGGTACGGTCAGTCGCTGGACGCTGTTGGAGATGCTGCGAAGGAGATCGGAGCCCTATGGACATATCCGGAGTGCAATGAAGATATTTCATACTGAAACTGAAATGTATCGGATTAACATTGCTTTTTGAGGTGAACCATTTAATTTGTTGTTTCTTGATGAAGTACAGTATTGATGTTGTACCCACATTTTTCCTGATATCTTCATTTCTCAACCGGCCTCTTCTTGTTACCCCAGAATTCTGCGTAGACACGTCATCTCTGTCGTTACTAGTTCTATTCTGTAGTTTGATCTTAGTATCCAAGTTTGGCACTGATAGCATAATGGTGGGGAGAACGATTGTGTTGACAAATTGATCGCTATCTATGTAAAGTCTTTGATTGTTTTCTTTTTATTTCTTTCTCTGCAAACGCTCCTTACGACTACTTATTAAACCACTTTTTGTGGTTTGTATGTGATTTGAGCCTAAGAGCGACTATACGTTGTGCCAAATTATGCGCCTATTGTGACTAGGCCAGCAAATCAGATGTAGTGCCAGCATTTTTTTCTAGGATTCAATTGTCTTATGATCATCTGTCACCGTATATTTGGGTTTTAGATCTCGCAAGATTGTCTACCTTGATCATTTCTGACTATTTGAGGTCCGATTAAACATTTCTGTCTTGAACACAGTTGTCCGGACATCTACGAAATATAAAGTGTCACTAGCTTATTGATGGTGTTAAATCTCAATGCATTCATGAGTTTCATAAATTTCACGTGTCCAATTGTTTGATTCGTTCGAACACTGACTGAGGCTGCGTACAAATAATGTAGAGGTTTTCATTGGCTATCAGCAATAATTGGCAACATCACTCTTGGTTTCTCCGTGTAAGAGCAACAGTACCGTGCCCGGTTGTTTCGGGAATGCAGTTTCGTTAGGCGCTAAAACGCAACTTTAGGATATGCGCTCGACCAAGTTTATCCAATATATATATCTACGCTTTGCCTCTTGTACGGAGTTAACTGCAATCTTTCCTTGTGTCATCACTTCACATTCCATCTTCTCCGATGATCCTTGCCTAGAACTGGGAAAGACGTTGCCACCATTACTTCGAGGGGACGTGAATATTTTCCTCCTGATGACTCATAACTTGTCAATTTTATACGATTTTTAAAAAATATTTATTTTGCTTTTCCCGTCGGTCGGGAGAGATGTGCAGAGACAGTCACTCGGTGATTCATCTCGTCTATCTTGCGAGTAGATCTCGTATAACATAACTGTTTGCATCACTACTTATACCAGCGTAGTTCTCCCTCGATCCCTACCAGTTTAGCCAGACAGAAACCCTTGTCTGTTTCCCACCACGAGGAGGTGGTATAGGATCTTGATTAGTGCCAGCTTACTATTCCTGGCACGCCGTTGTCCCTAGAATTGTGCCTTTGTCCCCTTTGATAGTTTTAATGGGCGATTGTCGATGGAGATATTGGTATTGTTTTCCTCTTTAGCGAATGTCATTATTTCGCTTCTGTCGATGTTGATTCTCATATTGTATTCGCTGCATGTTAACACTGTTAATGTGTTGATGTAGCTGTTCTTCTGTTGTTAATATGATTGCTCTTATGATGTGACCTACACATTTTCCGGTGGCATCCTTTCTTTCTTGAACCATTTGCCCTCCACTGCCTGCTTTGTCCTTACTGTATCATTTTTAAAATATTATTTTATCATTTCATCTCAAGGTAAGTCCAACATATCTCCATCTTCTCCATCGTATAATAATTGTTCACAATTCATATGTACGGTTCCAACTTCACTGCAACGGGTCACCCCATAATTGCTCCGTTCCTGTGCCAAAGAAAATCACACGAAATGCTAACAATTGTGAAATGTCTCCTGTGTGAATTAATTCAAGAATGAAACCGCCGCGTACCGTCACAAATAGCAACCTGCACCGCATAAATGCACATGGCCGTCACTATAAAGTGTAAACATAAAACTCTTCATCACTTGAATCATAATTCATGTCGAAGGTAACATCAATCACAACAAAATTCATCTTTCTTCACCCGCAATATAACTGCATACGGCAGAATGAGTCGATTCGTCATAACCGCTGTCCGCCATTTTCTGAATAGTCACAACAAACGCACGGTTGATACAGCAAAATGCATTCCATGTAACATTCATAGCTCACAGCGTTGCTTAATTATCACTAGTGGTTTCATTTGACATTTCTCAGATTTCACCGCCTTTCCTGAATTCGTCCCTTGTTATGTTTAATATTTTGTGCAGCCATTTTCAAATGCATTCAACTTGCTCTCTATTTCTTTAGTCATTTTTCAACTCTATCTGGCATATGCACTAGCAACAGGGCAGGTCATCTATATTTAAAAAAAACAAAAGATCATTTTGGAAGGACACATTTTAAACTAGGAAGGAATGTAATATTTTGTCAATTATTATTATTATATCAAAGATCCTCAAAAATGGTAACTTCTGTAAAGTTCCAAAAGTTAAGTCAATGTAAGATTCTCCAGAGCTAGTAATATCACGAAGAGCACTTATGATATTATGACGGTCAGTTTTGTCACCTTTTTCTGTCTGTTCCACGAAACAATGAAGGAACCCCTGCCCATTTTCTGCATCTGTTGCCAAGACGGATCCTGATGAGTCACGTAAAGTAGGAAAAGACTGGCTGGTATTCCTCCTGTTCATTTTGCGATGAAACTGCCAGAATTGATATAGAGACTTGTCGCCACAGACTTGCGTTATGAAAGTCTCCCATAACCCACTCTTTGCCTCACTAGCCAATACTTTGAAATCCCCAGTGGCTTTGTGGCGAATAGCAGACTTTTCAGCCACATCACACATATTTCTAGGTCGCTTCTTTCGTGCTTTCTGCCATGACTTTGTAGCAGCCTCTTTTGCCAGCCATGCTTTTCAACATTTTCATTGGTTGCAGGAAAGGAGTCCTATCAGTCTTCTTTCTGGCAGTCTGCCGCAGTATACGTAAGGGGTTTTCGTGATCAGAGTGGCATGGTGTGTACTGAAAGACAGATTTGGGTCTTCTGTGTCGCAAATTATTAGCCTTATTAAGAAGAATAACGCAGGGGAGATGATCAATATCTTGAGCCCCAAGAACATTCCATCGAGCAAAAGTAGCATCAGTTGTGGAGATCAGTGCCAGATCAATGACACCATCAGTGTCCTCAGGTCTAGAAGCTAACCGAGTTGGGCGGCCGTCATTCAATATACACTGCTATACATTGACTTAATAACAAAGGAGGATGTTGTTAATGCACTCAAGGCAAGCCACAGCACCGCTCCAGGGCCTGATGGTGTCAAATATCATCACATCAAACAGCTGGACGAGACTGTTATTAATGCAGTTGTGATGGATTTTAATAAAAGTGTACAGAATGATGTGGTACCCGAGGATTGGCTTCATAGTTATTTACGACCGCTCCACAAACATGGGAAGGATCCTAAACTGCTCAGCAGCTACCGCATACTCACCTTGCAAAATGTATATGGCAAATTACTAGAGAAGATAGTGGCCAGAAAGGTAATGTGTCACTTGGAGAATGACCACATCCTCCTTGACACTTTGGGTAGCTACCGGCCAATGAAAGGGACATGGGACAATGCTGGCACGTTTGCATATGATTTTTATGAAGGCTTCCAATCCAAGCAAGAGACTGTTGCTGTGGCCATCGACTTGGAGGATGCTTATAACAAGGTGAATTTTTCAATAATGGTGCGCTCTTTGATTAAATGTGAAGTTAATTCTTGGCTGGTGAACTGGATAGCTGCTTCTTTAATGGAGAGAACCGTTGCACTCCGTTTAGGAACATGGACATCGGATCCTGCACGTATATGCCCGGATTACCCCAGGGTTCTCCTCTATCACCCGTGTTGTTTAATATTTACACAGCAAATGTAGCTAAAATTCAGCCAACCGGATTGGGTCGGACATTGACATTTGCAGATGATATCTTAATATATAGGACTGGGTCAGATAGACGAGAGATGGTTGACGACATTCAGAAAACATTGCGTACCATCTCGGGTTGGTGTAGAGAGTCTCGCTCTCAGGTCAATCCTGAAAAACGTGTATGTTGTGGTGCTCGTTGAATAATCACATCGTCAAGGCTGACCTACCCTGTGTAATCTTTGATGAACATACCATCGAGCGCAGAGACAGGCTGCGCTATCTTGGAATAACCTTTGATCGTAGTCTATCTTTCAAACACCATATTGAACAGACGATACAACGGTGCAAGCGTGGTCTTGCGGCTCTCAAAGTTATGGTGGCCCACACCTTGAGCAGAGACTACTTGCCATTTTGTTCGATCGACTGGTAATGTCAGTAGTAGATTACGGACTCGGAATTCTTACGATATCAAGATCGCAATGTGAACGACTCGAACGGGTTCAGAATGAAGGTATGCGTATAGTTCTGGGCTGCACTAGAGATACCCCATTGTGAAGATGAGATATATGCTTGGCCTTCTGTCACTACGCTCCCGTCATGCAATCGCCCAAACCAAGGCATATATGCGGGTTACTTCGGATAAGAGACATCCACTACACAAGAACACTAATGATGTTAAGGGCACGAGAATCAAGCGTGGCATGTCGTGGATGACCCAGGCTGAGAGAACAATTGGCCAGGTGACTACGGTTGCGACCCTACCAAAAGGGAAGAATGGATCCCAACAGATGGTGGCATGATGAACTATCTCAACGTTATCATTACTCTTGGAAGAGAATGTAGAGATTGGGGCAACATGAAGGCTGATCTCGCAGTTAAGCAGCTGATAGAAGATAATGCAAGGGATGATGATGTTGTTGTATATACTGATGGGTCGGTTCAACGTGGTGAGAAATCCGGCTGGGGTTTCTTGGCTTATGCGCATGGTAGGGTTGTTGCAGAGCGAAGTGGGGCATACAGGACAACTACTTCTAGTATGAGGATGGAGGTTGAAGCCGTTACTGCTGCCCTCCCTTGGATTTCTGGGACTTCATTTACTGGGGCAGTTGTTGTCTCTGACTCTCAGTCGATGCTTCACAAGATCCAGAAGGGCAGGTTTCGGTATGAGTGGATGTCGTCTATAGAAGTTTCTAACCTCCATCGGCTTACGTGGATATACTGTCCTGGGCATGCGGGTGTTTACGGTAATGAGAGAGCGGACAGGCTTGCATCAACAGCATCGATTGTTGGGGAGTTAAGATGGATAAGGGGGATATTCTTCGGTCTCTTCGCGACTCTCTATTGGATGAGGACACTAAAATCGATGTTGAATCGATCAAGCGATTTAAGCAGTTTGGAGTTACCCGTTGTTGAAGTCGAACTGGATGCCTGAAAGGCAGAGTGAGAGGTGTGTTTAATCAGCGAGCCACAGGAACCATCAGTATGCATACTCTTCGATATCTGTTGGGGAGACTGAGCACCTATGGGTCTGCCCGGAGTGCAATGACGTCAGTTTAGTAACCAATAACCAACCAATAACCAATCCAAAAGTTAAAAAAAAAAAAACTGTATTTTGATTTATAATGCAAACATGGCAAACAATATTGTAAATTTTGTTCTTGGAGAAACTTAAATTTTGATCTCTGTATACTGTGGAGTTTAGATGCATTCTTATTAAGTGTTTTGTCCACTTAATAAGAATGCATCCAAACCCAACAGTATACAGAGTCTTCTACAACAGAACATCGGGAAAGAAGGCAAGAGGAAGAACACGAAAAAGATGGTTAGATGGCATTGCAGAATCCTGTGAAAGAACAACAATGACAATCTCCCAAGCCACAAGAACAGCGCGGTAGGAGTGTGACGACAAAAGAAGAGGAAGGAGAAGTTCTTGGAGAAATGAAAATGTTTGTATTCTTGAAACATGAAACACTTGTAAAAATGAAATACCCGTTCATCGCAAGCGATGATTACAACAGTTTCAGACGTGTGCTACTGCATCTCTGTGGTGTGTGCGGAGATGAATGTAGAGTCCAATCCTAGAACCCAATCCCCTACCACAGGTGGGGCATACATGATCAAGGTTAGACATTTGCATGCTGTGTGTTGTATGCATTTGAAAATAGATGTCTATGAAAAATAATCAATATTTAATCGACCGAATTCAGGAGAAGTGATTAAATCAGAGACATGTCTGGTCAACCACTAGTGACAACTGTTATAAGAAAGAGAAGATGGAGATATGTTGGACACACCTTGAGGAGAAATCTTTCTTTCTCGAATCCTGTTTGCCTCACAGCGTCAGATCAGGAAGAGATTTCTAAAACGGGTCCTAGTATGCGTTTCGTAAATAGTCTCTTTCGTCGCCTCTGTTATCTTTGAAGTCCATCTTTTGCGTGGTCGGTCTTTTGCTTTGTACCCATTGTATCGGAACAGCATTGCTCTTTGAGATGCACTGTCTGATGGTAATCTGTTTACGTGGCCGAACCATTTAATTTGTTGTTTCTGATGAAGTCTAGTACTGATGTTGTACCCACGTTTTTCCTGATGTCTTCATTTCTCAACCGGTCTCTTCTTGTTACACCCAGCATTCTGAGTAGACACTTCATCTCTGTTGTGATTAGTTTTCTTCTATCGTTTGTTGTCAGCGTTCAGGTTTGGCACTGGTAACATAATGTGGGGAGAAAGAATGTTTTGAACATTGCTCTTTTTGTGTTCATGGTGAGGAGAAATGATCAATGAATATCAAAGCAGGCATTGAAGTGGGATGCAAAGGGTTCAAGAAAGAGAGGACGACTTAAGGAGACCCTGAAACGAACTTTGCTGAGAGAGGCAGGAAATATCCGTTTCAGTTCCATGGAGGAGATTGAGCGAGTTTCCCAAGATAGAGCGGTATGGAGAAATTACTTGCAGGCCCTATGTAACGTATAACGGTACGAGAGGAATTATTATTATTATTAGTATATGTTGCGTGTTCTGTCTTTTTGCGCAGCTCGTTTTCTTTGTGGCTCAACGACACCATGAATCTCAGCTATGCGGGTTCCTCTTGTGTTGTTACAGCGCCACATTTGGCGATCTTACGCAAGGGATTCCCAGCATGTGGTATCTATCGAAGCATTTCAGAGACACTTTAAGAATGTCTTTGAAGCGTTTTTTTTTTCCACCAGCAGAACGTCTGCCCCCTTCAAGCTCGTAATACATCAACTGTTTATCAGACGACTGACGCGATTATCAGGCATCCGAGCAACGTGACCGGTCCATCTTACTTGGGCCTTCTGCAACAGGGTGTTGACGCTTGGGATCATTGCTCTTGTAAGGACTTCGGTATCTAGAATTTTTTCCTGCCAGTTTATTTTTAGTATTCTGTGTAGACAGCCTGTGTGGAAGTGGTTTAGTTTTCTTGCGTCTCTGCTATAGACAGTGGTCCATGTCTCGCTTGCGTACAGCAGCGTGGTTAGCACTATGGACTGGTAAACGTTCAGCTTTGTTGCTACGCCTATCCCCTTCCGCTTCCACACACTTAGTGTATATCTAACATCATATCCAAATAATAATTATAATTTACAGACAACTCAACAAGTCTTCGTCTTTTTCTTTGACCGATCCACATTGACCACTAGTAACCACTCATGCGATTTGTATGTGATCTGAGCCTAAGAGCGATTTGCGTTGTGCCAGTCATGCGACTACATGCGCCAGCACATCCGATTTCTAGTAGAAAATATTAGTTTTATTCAAAAACATCGATTTTTAAAATTGTGTAGTTCTATAAAGTACAGTTATCAGTTATCAGTTATATAAGGACTATCATCATAGCACTCCGGACATGTCCATCTCTATAAAGTACGTTTGTACTATCGATTACGCATAAAATTATGTTGTTTTGTTCGCACATTAACATTTTAAAATGTATAATAAATAGCCAATCTCAATCTTTTTTTCTTTCAAATTCCAAGCTTAAAAGAATTTTCTCATAATTTGTCGGAAATCCCTGAGTTTTAACTAATACTAAAGCTAGATACACGAAAGTAAGGGAACTATCACAAATCTATGTTTGTATGACTAATGATGCATTTCAAATTATATTTTTTTCAAATTTTGGATTTAAAAATTAATTTTCAATGCGAAATGATGACCCATTTTGTGTAAGTTTTTGCCAAGCCTAAATTTTAAAATAAAACTAAAATACGCTTCTTCGGAGTTTACAAAAATAAAATGTTTTAGTAGCTCTTGATTTGCTTACAGTTTATGAATCCTTACTTTATTTATCAATATACATTTTTGTTTTGTAAATTTAGGATTCTAAGAATATTTTTTTAAAGTTGGCGCTATTGTTATGGCAACCATGCACATTTTTTAAAGCATTAAAATTGATCTACATTGATAGCTTGGTTATTATTGGTTATTTGTTACTAAACTGACGTCATTGCACTCCGGGCAGACCATAGGTGTTCAGTTTCCCCCAACAGATATCGAAGAGTATGCATACTGATGGTTCCTGTGGCTCGCTGATTAAACACACCTCTTCTTCTTCTTCTTCTTTGCGATCGCTATTTGGATGATTATACCGTTAGACGCGTTCTTATGATGAAGTTGACTGTTGTCTGGAGCTCATCTCTAGTGCCATGTAGTTTTGATGATTATACCGTTAGACGCGTTCTATGATGAAGTTGACTGTTGTCTAGAGCTCATCTCTAGTGCCATGTAGTTTTGATGATTATACCGTTAGACATGTTCTTACGATGAAGTCAACTGTTGTCTGGGCTATCTCTAGTGTCATGTAGTTTTGATGATTATACCGTAAGACATGTTCTTATGATGAAATCGACTGTTGTCTGGAGCTCATCTCTGGTGCCATGTGGTTTTGATGATTATACCGTTAGACGTGTTCTTATGATGAAATCGACTGTTGTCTGGAGCTCATCTCTAGTGCCATGTAGTTTTGATGATTATACCGTAAGACATGTTCTTATGATGAAATCGACTGTTGTCTGGAGCTCATCTCTTGTGCCATGTCGTTTTGATGATTATACCGTTAGACGTGTTCTTATGATGAAATCGACTGTTGTCTGGAGCTCATCTCTAGTGCCATGTAGTTTTGATGATTATACCGTAAGACATGTTCTTATGATGAAATCGACGGTTGTCTGGAGCTCATATCTGGTGCCAGCTAGTTTTGATGATTATACCGTTAGACGTGTTCTTATGATGAAATCGACTGTTGTCTGGAGCTCATCTCTAGTGCCATGTAGTTTTGATGATTATACCGTTAGACGTGTTCTTATGATGAAGTCGACTGTTGTCTGGAGCTCATCTCTAGTGACATGAGTTTTGATGATTATGCCGTTAGACGCGTTCTTATGATGAAGTTGACTGTTGTCTAGAGCTCATCTCTAGTGCCATGTAGTTTTGATGATTATACGGTTAGACGTGTTCTTATGATGAAGTTGACTTTTGTCTGGAGCTCATATCTAGTGTCATGTAGTTTTGATCATTATACCGTTAGACATGTTCTTACGATGAAGTCAACTGTTGTCTGGAGCTCATCTCTGATGTCATGTAGTTTTGATGATTATACCGTAAGACATGTTCTTATGATGAAATCGACTGTTGTCTGGAGCTCATCTCTGGTGCCATGTAGTTTTGATGATTATACCGTTAGACGTGTTCTTATGATGAAATCGACTGTTGTCTGGAGCCCATCTCTAGTGCCATGTAGTTTTGATGATTATACCGTTAGACGCGTTCTTATAATGAAGTCAACTGTTGTCTGGAGCTCATCTCTAGTGTCATGTAGTTTTGATGATTATATCGTTAGACATGTTCTGCTCGATGAAGTCAACTGTTGTCTGGAGCTCATCTCTAGTGTCATGTAGTTTTGATGATTATACCGTAAGACATGTTCTTATGATGAAATCGACTGTTGTCTGGAGCTCATCTCTGGTGCCATGTAGTTTTGATGATTATACCGTTAGACGTGTTCTTATGATGAAATCGACTGTTGTCTGGAGCCATCTCTAGTGCCATGTAGTTTTGATGATTATACCGTTAGACGTGTTCTTATGATGAAATCGACTGTTGTCTGGAGCTCATCTCTAGTGCCATGTAGTTTTGATGATTATACCGTAAGACATGTTCTTATGATGAAATCGACTGTTGTCTGGAGCTCATCTCTGGTGCCATGAAGTTTTGATGATTATACCGTTAGACTTGTTCTTATGATGAAATCGACTGTTGTCTGGAGCTCATCTCTAGTGCCATGTAGTTTTGATGATTATACCGTTAGACGTGTTCTTATGATGAAATCGACTGTTGTCTGGAGCTCATCTCTAGTGCCATGTAGTTTTGATGATTATACCGTAAGACATGTTCTTATGATGAAATCGACTGTTGTCTGGAGCTCATCTCTGGTGCCATGTAGTTTTGATGATTATACCGTTAGACTTGTTCTTATGATGAAATCGACTGTTGTCTGGAGCTCATCTCTAGTGCCATGTAGTTTTGATGATTATACCGTTAGACGCGTTCTTATGATGAAGTTGACTGTTGTCTAGAGCTCATCTCTAGTGCCATGTAGTTTTGATGATTATACCGTTAGACATGTTCTTACGATGAAGTTGACTGTTGTCTAGAGCTCATCTCTAGTGTCATGTAGTTTTGATGATTATACCGTAAGACATGTTCTTATGATGAAATCGACTGTTGTCTGGAGCTCATCTCTAGTGCCATGTCGTTTTGATGATTATACCGTTAGACGCGTTTTTATGATGAAGATGACTGTTGTCTAGAGCTCATCTCTAGTACCATGTAGTTTTGATGATTATACCGTTAGACGCGTTCTTATGATGAAATCGACTGTTGTCTGGAGCTCATCTCTGGTGCCATGTAGATTTGATGATTATACCGTTAGACGCGTTCTTATGATGAAGTTGACTGTTGTCTGGAGCTCATCTCTAGTGCCATCTAGTTTTGATGATTATACCGTTAGACGCGTTCTTACGATGAAGTCAACTGTTGTCTGGAGCTCATCTCTGGTGCCATGTAGATTTGATGATTATACCGTTAGACGCGTTCTTATGATGAAGTTGACTGTTGTCTGGAGCTCATCTCTAGTGCCATCTAGTTTTGATGATTATACCGTTAGACGCGTTCTTACGATGAAGTCAACTGTTGTCTGGAGCTCATCTCTGGTGCCATGTAGTTTTGATGATTATACCGTTAGACGCGTTTTTATGATGAAGTCAACTGTTGTCTGGAGCTCATCTCTGGTGCCATGTAGTTTTGATGATTATACTGTTAGACGCGTTCTTATGATGAAATCAACTGTTGTCTGGAGCTCATCTCTGGTGCCATGTAGTTTTGATGATTATACCGTTAGACGCGTTCTTATGATGAAATCGACTGTTGTCTAGAGCTCATCTCTAGTGCCATGTAGTTTTGATGATTATACCGTTAGACGCGTTCTTATGATGAAGTCGACTGTTATCTGGAACTCATCTCTAGTGCCATGTAGTTTTGAATGTAGTGTTGTGTTGTAGGGCCAGCATTCCTTTCTTGGGAGGACATACTGGGGGCAGTCTTGCAGGACATGTTCTGTGGTTTGTTCAGGAGCCACAGAGGCAAGAGGGTTGGGACACCCAGCCTGTAGGTGTTTGTTCAGTCTGTTATGACCTATCCTGAGTCGGAAGATGATAGTCTGTCCTTGTCGGTCAAGTGTGTGGTAGTCATCTTTGGATGGTGTAGGTTCTTTTCTAATGTCCATGATAGCTCTTTTTTTTCAAAGTATGTGATTTCATTATCTATTTGTTCACATTCGGCTCTCTTTTTAGCAAGTTTGTCTGCCTTCTCGTTACCTGGCACTCCGCAGTGTGATGGTACCCACTGAAGTGTAACTCTTTGTTGGTAGAGATCTTGCTGAGCTCTTTTCTCAGGGATGGATGGTTACTCTGTAGGCTTGCAAACAGATAGCGCATCTGTGAAAAACACTTGTTGGCAGTCAGAGTTGAATTATTGATCATGATTGCGTCCTGAATAGTGCTTGAGCCTCTGCGGTGTAGTTTGAACAAAATTTACCAGTTGGCATGTACTTTCTTTCGGTGTGATTGTTGGGATATGTAATATGATACCAGCCCTCGTTCTTAATTGCATCTGTTGCAGATCCATCGGTGTAGGCGTGGATCCATGATTGTTTAGGGTAGTTTTCTTGGATCATGCACATAGTGGTTGTTCTCTTCTGCAGGTCATTGTGTATTTCTCCAGTTGTGATTCCACTAATTGTTGTTATGATTTTTGCTGTATCGCTAACTTGTTCCCAGGGAACAGGGTCGAGACTAGGTATCAGCGGTGTTGTGTGCATTGGTAGGTCATCTTGGTACTGTCTTTTAGTCGCTTTCCCGATGGACGAAGCTGCTGCGTTTTAGTCGTCCAAGTGCCAGATCATTTAATCTTGCTTTCATTGGATGCAAGGGCATACTGATGTATTTCTCCATCTGGATCATATTTTTGGTTTCCCTTCTGTAAGCCAGGACTTGTACTCCAGTGGTTTTTTGCATCTCTGTGATAGGCGTAGATTTCATGGCTCTGGTGATGATCCTGAGTGCTTGATTTTGCACTCTGTCCAATGTCTGCATGTGTGTGTTAGCAGCTGTAGCCCATGCTGTTGAGCCGAACTCTAGGTGAGGTTTGATTGTTCCGCTGTAGACTTTCTTAAGTGTGTGTTCATTAGCTCCCAGTTGGTACCTGCCAGTTTTCTGAGTATTCCAATTTTTCGTCTGGCCTTTCCTTCTGTGTTTTCTATATGCTTGTTCCATGTGAGTCGTTTATCAAATGTGATCCTTAGATAAGTTGGATTGCTTTCTTCTTGTATTGGGGTGGTTCCTAAGTGTATGTTTTCTGCTTTGTCCCTGGGGGAGAGGGAGAACAGTGTTGTGGAGATTTTGTCTGTGTTGATTGTAACGTACCATTTCTCTGCCCATTCCATAAGTTTATCTGCTGCTCGCTATATTCTACCGGTTGCAGATGTTGTGTGTTCGTCTGCGCACCATAGCACTAAATCGTCTGCATATAGAGTGGCCTTCACTCCAGCTGGCAGATCCTTTACTAGGTCGTTGATGTAGACAAGGAAGAGAGTTGGAGACATAACTCCTCCTGAGGTACCCCATGACGCAGTAAGACCTTTATGCTCTGATGTCCATAGAGTGTGACTCTGGTTCTTCTATTAAGCAGGAACGATTGGATACATCTTTGCATGTTGCCTTGGATTCCATTTCTTTTGAGCTTTGCCATAAGACCATCTTTCCACACCTTGTCGAAGGCCTGCTTGAAGTCTACCCATAAGGTTAGGACCTTTTTTTCTCTTGGAAGGCATCTTCAACGGCCTGGGCTACATAGGTTACTTGGTCTTCTATGCTATGGCATTCTCTAAATCCTGCTTGTTCCGGAACCAAAATCTGCTCCGATTCTAAATACCATTTCAATCTGTTGTTGATGACTCTTTCCATGGTTTTAGCAACACAGCTTGTCAGACTGATTGGTCAATAGCTTGAAGCCTTGGTTCTGCATTTTCCTTTTTTCAGTATGGGTAGTGTGATGGCTTCTCTCCAGATTTGGGGACTACACCTTTCTGCCAGATGTGGTTTATAATTTCAAGCAACTTTAACTTAGCTACTAAGCTCAGGTTTATAAGCATTTCGTTGCTAATTTTGTCTGGGAGAGGTGATTTTTTATTTTTCAATTTAGAAATTGAGTTTTGTAGTTCTCCGAGAGTGATAGGTTCTCTCATTGAAGCAGAGGGGTGTAGGCAGCCTTCATTCCCTTGTAATTTTTTTTGGATGGTCTTTGTCTATGCAGAGATTGCTTTCTCTACTATATGTAGTAGCAAGCAGATCTGTGGCTTGTTTTTTCCTTATAATTTTGCCGCTTTCCTCCAGTGTAATGCTCTGTCTTGTTGATGTAGGTTCTTCATTTAGGGACTTAACTAGTTGCCAAAGTTCTCCACTATCTTTTCAGGTTTAGAGCTGCTGTTTTGTCTCTCCAGCTTTTCCGTTTTTCTATTAGCTTTGATTCTGGAATGCTGCTACCGCCCTTTTCCATTTATTGTGGAATTCTAGTGAAGGCAGAGATTCTGCATTTTTCCTGGCTTCATTCATGTCCTCCTGACACTTTTGCAGTGTGCTTGACCTGTATGGAATGTATCCCCGTTGACATTCTCTAGGAATGGCTTCTTTTGCGGCTAGAAGGATGCATCTGTTAAAGTCTTTTACTACTTTATTGATGTCACCATCTTTCACAATTAGTTCAGACAAAAGTGAAGTTGTCTGATGTCTGAAGAGTTCCCAGTTGGCCTTTTTTATAGTTCCATCTAGTGATGGCAGGGCTGGTGTTAATGGTTACACTCTGGATGGTAAGAAATACTGGCCGATGGTCACTTCCACCTAGTTGATCTCCTATCTCTCTGCTTATCAGTCCAGATATGTCTTGGGTAGAGAAGGCTAGATCAGGAGTGGAAGTTGAGTGCCATCTTCTGGAGTAGAAGGTAGGGGTGTCAGAGGGGACATTGATTAGTATAAGAGAATGATCGTCTTGCCATGTTTCTACCTCTTCTCCCCTGCGATCTAGGTGGTTGTATCCCCAGCTCTGGGAGTGACTATTGAAATCTCCAACTGCAATAAAGTTAGTGGCATGTACCTGTATTGTGTTGAGGTTCTGTGGTTTGTCGTTTGGGCAGTAATAATTTAGTAACTATGTTTGTGCTATCTGTTTGTAGTTTGAGAAGTTGGTACTCGGCTCCGTCCATGTGTGTCTGTTTTTCAATGGAATGTATGTTGTTTTTCACTAAAGTAGTACTCCTCCTTTCTCCTATCTTGTCTGTCCGATCTATGGCATTGGTATCCCCTTATTTTGAATGCTTGGTCTACTTGCAAGTGCGTCTCTTGGATACAACAAATACTGACCTGCTTTTCGTGTAAGACGTTTTCCAATTCCGTTTTTTTGTTATATCCAGCCTGCTTGCTGTTTACTCCTTCTGCGTTCCAGTGCATAATGACAAGTGGCACTTTGGCGTTCTCGTTTTCTGAATCATGTTCATATCTGTCGCCTGATACGGCGGGGTGTCTTTCGATGTCTATGGAAGGGTAGGTCGGGACGGGGTTTTTTGTCAACACTATCAACTAGCACGGCTCGTGTGTCGATCACATCATAATTTTATCGGACGGTATAATCATCTTATATAAGCGTGAGATGCGTGATACTATGGTTTTGTGTGCGCCTTTTGGCCTAGTATCGCCGACTTCAGCACCTTTTCAGAGGAGGGGGCTGTCCCTATTTGTTCCGTTTTCAAGCTAACACGGTTTGCTGCAGTCGGTAACGGTCAGCGGCGAACATCGGACCCATCCCACCCCAGGTGGGCCCATCCATTGAAAACAGAATCCACAATGAATATAAACATCCCGTGTAGAATTTGCGAACATTGCACGGCCAACACTGGACAAGTGTGAAATAATCCAATATCGCGACTAGTAAAACTAAACACAGCTATCCGCCGCATCTTGAAACCGGAGTAAACACACTCTCACTCTGCCTCTCAGGCATCCAGTTCGACTTGACAACCGGGTAACCCCAAACAGCTGGATTCATAGCTTAACATACATTTAAAATAATTGCTTAAACAAAATTAATAAAGCCACACCGTGAAACTTAGTGAGACTGGAAACAATTCAGAATTAGATCATGCTCATCATACTAGAATGCATCAAAGATACACCATTAGTGGCAATAGTTTCCCTTTTTACCACCTCAGTATTGCTTAGAATTCAAACTTGGAAAGTTCACCCAATTCTAACAATCAAAGCAAGAAACGTATTTTATTTTTACATGAATTCATTGAAGAGAAAGGGTGAAAACCCAAACGTGACAGGTTATGACTTAGCCAGATAGAGGATATTGTTGTGAATATATGTAATTCTGCTGGGAGTGAGCCATGAGAGGAATGGATTGTTGTGCCACCCAAATTTAGAACTTTGAATTGCTATTATAACCACAACGATTGTGAACAATATACATCATTACTAATTAACGCAGAGGTAGATGCCCTCTTGAATGACAATATCAACAAACATAGACTTATTTTCTAAAAACGATTCAGTAATTTACCAGTCGGGCAGAGCAAATAAACATGCTAAACTTCATCAAGTTGACAAATGTATATACCGTTATGTAGTCAAAGTATAATCACAATTACTAAAATAAAAGAAATAATAATAATTAATATAAATACAAAAACAGCACATAAACAATGAAAAAATAGAAAATAGAAACATAGTTTATTGCTTGCTTTCATAATGTATATATTTATTGATTAAAATTGCTCATTCTGGTTTTGAAATTATACAAAAATGAAATATGATACAGTTTAGATGTAACCACGGTTAATACTACCATATGTTTACAGTAATACATTGATTATCATAAAATTATATAAAATATTAATGTTGTGTATCATGTTTATATTGAATGTCATGAAAACACATGTTTACAATTTGTATACAGTGCAATAGCATACCAGTTGTTTATTTGATTACATTTTGTTTGATTTACGAGTTTAATATTATTTGATTTAAAATATTTAGGTTGACAAAACATATATGTGATTTTGATTATAAGTGAAGAAGAGTTTCCTTTGATATCTTGGACTGAGAAGAGGCCTCAGATTAATATCTCAGAAGATTAATGTTTGTGGGAACAGCAATGACAGGTCGTCTGCAAAATCTAGGTCCTCTAGTTGTTCTGTAGTTCCACCTGTATGTCAAGTCTGTTAGTGTTGTTGCTGACTTGTGGGAAAATCTATGACCAGCAAAAACAGAATGGTGATAACAGGCATCCCTGTCTCACCTCGTTCTTATCTCAAAGCTTTTGTCAACTGGAGCTCGTGAATAACACTGCAATTCATTAAGTCAAATATTCCCTTTTTTAAGTGTGAATCTTGGAGGACATATAGTTTTAATATTTTCTACAACGACTTCTTTTTTAAACTATTAAACGCTCTCACAAATTTACAAGACATATGTATAAATGGTGGCAGTTTTGCACCCCTCTAAGCTTTGTTCTACTATAATGATATATCTCGTTTGTGCAGGATCTATTCTTGGGACACCTTGCCTGTTCGTCTCTCTTTTGCTTAAATATGACTCTGTATCATTTAAAATTAGATCAACAATTATGTTTAAGAGTAACTCGAGTCTCTGCATACAGAAGGTCGATAACTAGAATTAAAATTGCAACAAGGTAAACAGATCTAAACTAAACTAACAAAACTGATAATTGAGAGATGCAACCAGAGTGAATAGAATATTGTAGTGATTACGATGAACAGAGTTGACATTGTTAACTAACAAAACGTTGGTTACAAGACGATTACATGGAGCACTCAGATAAGTTTACAGACTATATTCGCATGAAGAAAACACGTTATAACGCTGCTTTATTGAGCTGGAGGCATTATTGTGGTCACATCACATCAAGTTACCATGGCGAGACCAGTGGTTCAGGCATAGTTTTCTTGTTCATTGAAATTGATATAATCTTTATATGTACAGAAGAAAACTGCTACCTGCTTGAAGAATTTGAGAACAATAATTAATTATCAGTTATTAGAGGACTATCATCATAGCACTCCAGACATGTCTACAATAATTAATTATATATCAGATAACTTATCCATCAGCAAGAAATTATCGGTTGAACAACTTATGTGTCTGGGAATATATCTCAAAGAACCAGTTCATCAGAGAATTGATTAATCTGTAAAACGGTCCTGTTTGAGAACATACCTACTATATGTTATTACCACGTATACTGAAGAAGACGATAATGGAAGGGGACATACCGGAAAAGGAGAGAAGAGGAAGACCACGGAAAAGATGAATTCAGGATGTAACTGATAGTTTGAGCATGACCGCTGCAGAGGATGTGCATTTTGCCTATGAGAGAAAGCAATTTCAAAGGATTGTTGAGGTTGAAAAGTTCTGCTCATGACCATCTATTTGATGATGATGACGGGTTAGATTAATTACAAATAGACTTAATTTCATTATATTGTTATATGTACATTGCTTACGGAATAGATATACTATACTATAGACCGGTTGAGAAATGAAGGCATCAGGAATAAAGTGGGTACAACATCAGTACTAGACTTCATCAAGAAACAACAAATTAAATGGTTCGGCCACGTAAGCAGATTACCATCAGACAGTGCACCCCAAAGAGCACTGCTGCTCCGATATAATGGGTACAAAGCAAAAGGCCGGCCACGCAAAAGATGGACCTCAGAGATAACAGAGGCGACGAAAGAGATTATCTACGAAGCGCATACTAGGGCCGTTTTAGAAATCTCTTCCTGACCTGACGCTGTGAGGCATACAAGATTCGAGAAAGAAAGAAAGAATAGTTATACTGTTAATTTCATTATATTGGTTTACATATGTAGATTGCTTTTAGAAAACTGGATTGTTGTTAGATAGTAACACATGATTATCAGTGTTAATTCTTCATTAACTTTGCATATCTGATTCTGTGTAGTGTTAGAATAGCTGAAACGCTGTTGCGATTTAGATAAGGATCTCAGCCTACACACACGAACTTCGTTGCGAGGCAGGGAATCCATTTCCACGTTAGACAGCTATACCGCAGTCATTCAGCTCATCGGCACGTGGACACACCTTAAGCTCATCGGCACGTGGACACACCTTAAGCTCATCGGCACGTGGACACAAGCTCTTAAGCTCATCGGCACGTGGACACACCTTAAGCTCATCGGCACGTGGACACACCTTAAGCTTAGGTTGATTCGATTACAGCATTCCTCTACAGAGTATAATAGTGAGAAAATTGCGTTGTTGAACGTAACGGCAATTTTGAGCACGCTATATTGTTGACACCGGAAGCGAATCAACCAATGGACGGAGCTGACATCGTGAACGCCCTCATAGAGCGTGGCCGCAGAGAAGACCTTTTCATCTAAACCAATCCACGTCAACTACTAGATTGCGAGAACTGGGTTTGAAGATTGGTGTGGCAAGAAAAGAACAGTACAACAGGTATACAAGTAGGCTCATCAATCAAAATTGAACTGGTACGGTCAGTCGCTGGATGCTGTTGGAGATATTGCGAAGGAGAACGGAGCCCCTATGGACATGTCCGGAGTGCAATGAAGATATTCTAAACTGAAACTGAAACTAACTTTGCAGTGAGAGATACATTTATTGTTATACAATATGATTGTTATATACTTTAATAAAAATACTTTACAGATAATATAGTTATCTCTGAGGTCCACCTTTTGCATGTCCGGCCTTTTGCTTGTATTCACTTCCGATACACTGGATACAAGGCAAAAGGCCACCAAAAAGGGACCTCAGAGATAACAGAAGCGAAAGACACTATTTATGAAGCACACACCAAAGCCCGTGCTAGAAAACTCTTCTTACCCTGAAGCTGTGAGGCAAACCAGTATTGAAGAAGAGAAAGAAAGACAATGTGCATAGAAAGGCTCGCTCCAGGTGTCTCCTTTTTTCGACATGAGTTGAAAGGAAAGCAGAATTAGAGAATAGATATATAAGATAGATTGTTACATCATATTAGTGTACGTCTCAGTTGATGTGTACAAGAAATGGAAAAAGTAAGAAAAACAGATTGCATTGAAACATTCATACAACAAATAGAGTGAAAGACAGGAAGAGAAGTATAGGGCAAGAAATGGAACAATGTCATACATCATACTATAACGTTGGTACACCATGACCAGCATATAGTGTAACATCCTGTTGTATATGAACACAAATAACAATGCCCACTTCAAACAATGAACAGGTTGTCACTGCAAGAATTTTGATATTATTACAACACTTTTCTTCGTAATTAGAATAGGCGAATATTATCCCACAGTTTCGAATTGATTTTGTTGAGATATCTTAAGTTGTCAATGGGGCAATGTGGTCCATGCCATCTTCCTTGCGGTGATCTGAAATACATTCAAAACATTATTATTTTTCCTTAGTTAAACACAATATTTCCTATGGTTTTGGTATTGTGTAACTTTAGTATATTGCTAAACATTGTTTATTCCATGCTATAGAGGTTGTCACAGTTAGTGTAAATCATCATCAAGGTGCGTATCCTTTATAAGACGTTGCTCTCTTTGCAGCGAATCTGAAATTACCTCTGACTCTGGCTTGTTCACCCACTTCGTCGATGATCATATTCATGGTTTCTTTGATATCTTGTAGCAATCTTCTGCTTGGTCTATCTCTGCCTTTGCATCCTGGGACCCTGACCTCTAATATTGTTCTTTCCAGGCCCTCGCGACGCTTAATGTGACCAAAGTATCTAACATTTCTGTATAGTATGTTATTTATCATCCAATTCTCTTTAACATTTAGTTCTTTCAGGACAGTGTAAATAGCAATTTAAAATAAATAATTGTTTAGATAGCATTTAATATAAGTGCTAGCAGATGTACCACTCTTAGCAAGGGGATTTATAGGTCCGAACAGTGCGAGACTGATCATATTATTAAAGAGACATATCCGTCCCTGTTACCCGCATAACTTCAACATCTGCTGCATTCCCATTAAAAACACGATGGGTCTCTCCATGCTACGTCGATTAAAAACAATAATACCTAGATAATAACTAGGAGAGTATTAAATATCAGAAAAACAGTGAAACTAAGAAAGATTGCCACGTGGTAAAGCTCGAAAAACAGTGAAGCTAAGAAAGAAGGGAAATCTTCAATACCAACAATATTTGAAATGATTATAAACTTATAGAATAGTGACCAGGTGTGTTAAAATACCACTAATATATATCTACATCTGTTGTACAGAACCGTCGCCAGCGCAACTATTTTTAAAGCTGGCTGCGTACAAGCTTTGTTGAGCTGCAAAAGACGGCATGATTTGTTGCACAGTTAAATTATCTCTAAATTCACTGTAATAGGTTACGTTCGTTTTCGGTTCTCATTGATTAAAATAATATTTTCCCATTCTCTTAAGTGATGATACAAGTATGAAACAAATAGGCCTATTATATAAATATATATATATCTGTCATTACTGCTTGTAATACCACTTTTTATGACATTGTAGGACATGGGTGACATGAACCTGCAGAATTTAATGACTGCATGGTTAGTGCAGTCACCGCGAAATTATTCAGGTTATGATATTTTTCGTTAATCCCTTGACAGAAAAACTCATTGACTCACGGGGACCAAACTCGTATCCCCCGAATGGGTTGAATATGTATCTTAACAGCATTTATCAAATTTCAATGCAACCAAAAAAAGACAAACTCTAACTTTATTTCTACATATATCTTCAGAGTTGAAAAGTGAACAAATTCTATTTCTATAACAGAACGTTTTTCAATGTAATATTTATTATTTCATTTATGTACAATTTCTCAATCTCATGTGTCGTTGTTGTGTTACACATATATTACTGAAAACTTAAAGTACTTACGTGCAAAAGTCAGAGCTGCGCCAACAATACATCCTATAATAGTTCCTACAAGTCCAACAGTAATAATCCCAGTTGAAGCCGGCGTGTTATCATTCTCAAAGTCTAAAATAAATGGTATGACGCTAGGTTGTAATTGGATAATTAACTTTTAATGATTTGCAAAGTATCTGTTAAATGATTAAAATAGAAATGAACAACAGCAATAACTTACATTGTAAGACCAATCTCTGCAGGGATGCAGAAATACAAGTAGACTGTATATATAAATATAATGACAAGAGGAGTTTCACGGTTTTGAATCTCACTCGCTGACCAGACAGAGATGGGTATCGATACTGGTGCAGCCCAAAAAGAACGACATGCCGGATAAAACCAAAGGATTGATTACTCAACATCGAACTGGCTTGTTTGGCCGCTGGACGCTGCTGGATTTGTTGAGGCGATCGGAGCATCTATGGACGTTTCCGGAGTGCTATGATGATAGTCCCCATTTAACTGACTAGCAGATGTTACCGTTCTTTGTTCAGAGAATTTAGTTTAAGTCCAGCTGTAAAATACCAAACAAGGCGAGTTTGAGCATATTGAAGAAATATACCCCGTCCACTCAATATCGGCTGCTTTTGTAAGAATACGTTTTCTCTCCATACTTGGTGGAAAACTTTGTCGGTTGACTGCATAAGATTAAAATGTCCTTCATTTCGAGTGCCTGTAAAACATGATACAATATATATATATGGCCTTTTCATCTTTACAGACGGTCAATTGGCAAGTGTTTTACTGTGACAACTTCTGAGTTTTCCTTTTCTCTTGTTGTTCAGCCTGTACATAAGTCTCTTCTCAAAAGACTCTGCGTCCTTTCGTAATTTGGCTTTCCACACAACTCTGTCATCAGCTAGTCCTTCCCATGTGCTGGGATCTATAGAAACGTTTTTCATTGAGGCTTTGCAGACATCTTTATATCTGAGCAGTGGTCTGCCCTGGTGCCTCTTCCCTCCGAAAGTTCACAGAACGACATTTGTTTTGGTATGCGGTAAGTTTCCATTCTTCTCACATGCCCCAACCATCTTAGTCGTCTACTGTTGATCATGCACATGATGGAAGGCAGTTTTGCACGTTGCAGTACTTCAGAGTTGGTTATCTTGTCGTACCACCTGATGTTCATAATCTTGCGGAGACATTGAGGGTGAAAGATGTTAAGTCTCCTCTTGTGTCTTGAGTAGGCTGTCCATGTTTCTGAGCCATAAAGTAAAGAACTAATTACACACGCTCGATATATTTCAGTCTTCGTCTGCAATATCAATTTGTTGTTGTCCCACGCTTGCTTTGATAGTATGCCGAAAGTAGTAGCCGCACTCCCTATACGAGCGTTGATTTCTTCATCAAGAGAAATGCTGGGAGTGACCGTGGACCCGAGATAGCAGAATTTTGAACTAGTGTTAGATGGTTACCATTTAAAGCGATATTTGTTTTGTTACCTCCCTGACATAATACAACTGTTTTGGAGACACTTATAGTCAGAGAAAATAGGTCGCATGCCTTTGACAAATTATTAATTAGACATTGCAGTGTAGTTTCACTGTGGACGACTAAGGCAGCATCGTCAGCGAAAAGGAGGTCCTTGAGAAGTATTTCCGTCGTTTTGTTTTGGCTCTCAAGCGAGCCAAGTTAAACAGTGAACCGTCAGGTCTAGTGCGGATGAAAACATCACCATCAGCGTCCCCTAAGGCGTGATTCAAAAGGACTGCGAAGAAGATGCCAAAGAGAGTGGGTCAAGGACACAGCCCTGCTTGACTCCACTCTTAACCTCAAAACTATCAGATGTGCTGCCATCGAACTGTATGCTGGCTTTCATGCCCTTATGGAAGGAGACAATCAATTGGAGCAATTTTGGGGGACAGCCAATATGCTTCAATATTTTATAAAGACTTGGCCTGCTGACTGTGTCAAATGCCTTAGTCAGATCCACGAAAGCAAAAAATAGAGGCTTGCTCTGCTCTCTGCACTTTTCTTGTAGCTGTCGAAGGGTAAATATCATGTCAGTTGTTGACCGTCCAGCTCTGAATCCACATTGTGACTCTGGAAGAACACGCTCCGCCAATTTCTGTAGTCGTTTTGAAAGGACTAGTGCAAATCCTTGCCTGTTACGCTTAGAAGGGAGATGTCTCTGCTGTTGTTACAATCCCCCTTATCCCATTTGTTTTAATAGTGTCACTATCTTTGCATCCCTCATGTCCTTAGGAAATGTTCCTTCTCTCCAGCACTGAATAAGGAGATTGTAGAGGTGTGGGAGGAGGACATCCCTATTGTGTTTGAAGATTTCTGCAGGAATGTTGTCTAGTCCTGATGCCTTGCAATTTGAAAGTTTGTTGATTGCTTCGGAAAGTTCCAGCTCTGTGAGTGCGGTATCCAGCTCGGTTTGGACATGATGTTTCGGTATGATCTGATCGAGGGCTGGGTGTTCTGGTTTCTCCAGAGTAAAGATTTGAATAGTGTTCCACCCATCTTTCGAGCTGTTTGGTCATATCTGTTATTGGCTCACCTGTTTCTGATCTTAGTATCGCAATTTTTGTTATGTTTGGTCCCAGAGCTACTCTGATGTTTTCGTACATCGCCTTGGTGTTGCCCATATCTGCATCATTTTGTATTGCAGAACATAGATTTTACCAGTATTCATTTGCACACCTCATTGACTCTCGTTGCAATACTGCTTTTGTGTGCCGAAGATGGTCCTTTGAACTTTGCGAGGGTTTATGTTTGTAATTTATTAGAGCTCTTTTCTTTCCTAAGTAGAGGGCTTAGGGGTTTTTTCATTTTGTTCTACCCAGTCGTTGTTGGAGAATTTCTTGGTGCCAGAGGAGTCAATAGAGTCAAAGGAGTCAATATGATACAATATAATTACTGTAAAAGTTGACAAATAACAAAATTTTATTTATTCAGAGTCAGTTCTATCGTTACAAATGCAATTTATGTAGTTCTCATAATTTGACACGATGTAGCTGACAATTCCATTGCTAACACACACAAATGTTCAGTGCCAAATAGTGCGATACTGGGCATATTAAAAATATGAAAACCGTATAACATCAAAATCAGATGTATTTCCATTAACAACAAAATGGTTTCTTTCCATGGTTGGTCGATTAAACAAAATAAAACAAAATTAAACAAAATGGAGGTACTGGCGGTGACCAATGCACTACTCTGGCTAGTGTCACAAAACTACACTCATGCGTGCATTCTGAGTGACTCATTAAGTATGATCCAAAAGGTGGAGGCCTGTTCGGTGCGCAGGCAATAGACTGAATCACTGCATGCGTCAACAATTTGCAGAATTACACTTGTCTTTATTCCGGGGCACATGGATGTCGTTGGCAATGAGAGAGCAGACAGACTGGTTGGCTCTGCCGCTATATCAGAGGGGCCAGCCAATGGACAAAGCTGACATCTTGATCGCCCTCATAGAGCGTGGCCGCATTCATCTACGCAATCCACGTCAACTACTAGAATGGGAGAACTGGGTTTGGAGATTGGTGTGGCAAGAAAAGAACAGCACAACAGGTATACGAGTCGGCACATCAATCAAAATAGAACTGGTACGGTCAGTCGCTGGACGCTGTTGGATATATTGCGAAGGAGATCGGAGCACCTATGGACATGACCGGAGTGCAATGAAGATATTCCAAACTGAAACTGAAGCTGAAACTGAAACAAAATAGTTTTTTTTTAGGATAGTATTGAATAACCTAAACTAAAGTACCACATACTGTCAAATGGTAATGTCCAATACTGAACATTCAATAATTAAATGATTATAAATATATTGAATAATGATCAGATGGGCTAAAATACTAATAAAAACTACAAAGTATTCCAGAAGAAACTGACATTTGACAGATATAACAGCGTGACGTATCATGAATGTAACTGTAGTGTTTCAATAACAGGTACGACTGCTAGTTCATTATATATGGCCTTTTTCGACTTTACATACGGTCAATTCGCTAGTTCACTAGTGCAAACGTATCACATGGTGCGAAAATTGTTGACTTTCCTGTGATTTTAACACGGGTACTGTATGACAGCCAAGCATCTAGTTCATTAGGCCATTGACAGACGTGTTGAAATACAAATGCAAAAAATTTTAAAAAATCTAATCAAATGTGTTAATAAAATTATTGTCCATCCCGTGAATTAAACATGGATTTCCAGCATAGCAGCCAAACATCAAATGCATTCGGAAACCGGGCATACCTGTTGAAAAATCAATATATAGCATCAAGTATTTTTGCAGCGATGTGAACGTCTTCTCTTTCTTAAGCTCTGTGCCTACCACTTCAATGCATGCTTTCTGATAATCTCTTCTCAGAGTATGCCAAAAATACATCCATTTTCTCTGTTTTACAACCGATGTTGCTAGTGATTAACTAGACATACATATATCACATAGTGACATCACGAACGCTCTTGGATAGGCCACTTAAAATTCGTTATATCCTGTCACAGAGGCAGCAAAAATGACTATAGTGGGCAATAGCACACAATTGCACCATATACACGAACGGTACAACCTTGCGGTCAGCGACTTGTAAAAGTCAAGTGGATTCGATTTTCTCCACTGTTTCCTGTGTCTCCGCTCCGATTTCCGTGTGCTAAATTTATAACTATCTAAAAGGTTTCGTCTCTCACAGTCATTCAGTTATAATCATCTAACTTACAAAATGAAATCAAGAACTCGGTCCGTATCGTTATATAACATATATAGTAAGTTTATATGTGTAACAACCTATACTAAATAGTGAAACTTCTATATTATATATCTTGAAGTAATCATAAGTTTACATATGACATGATTCATAAGAAGCAAACAGAGTAATTAAGCAATATTTTCAATATCATTATTACAATCAATGTTCGGACTGGGATGTACCTTCTTTACTGTTGTCTGGAAGTCTGGTCAGGCAGATCAAACACTACATCAAATTGTTCTCCGCTGTGGTTCTTCACTGTGTTGTATGTACTACAGTTATTCCGCACAGCTCTCTAACAGACCAGTCAATGAACCATGTCGAAACCCTGCAATTTACTCGGACAAGACTGACTTTGGACTACAGTAATTTATAGCGTCCAATGACATGAGCATTCTTGAACCAACGAACTTATGTGTGAAGCAGCAAACGATTGAAATCGTTATCGTTTTCACTGCAGGTCACACAATATGTCACTCAATGAATTGCTTCTAATCTTGATAACTGCTCTAATAACGTAATAGTGTGACGTAGTCAGGCGTTCACTTAAATTCTTTACAACCAAATGTTGACAATGAATAACACAATGTATAGCGAGTATATTTGGTACTGCTTATTTTAAAAACGTTAAGACATGTTGTGGTGCCCTGTATTTTGCTGGAGCACCATCATTACGAGCATACACAATATTACGAATAGGAATGTCTTTTCATGAAAATAAAACGTATTCATGTCATTAAATATAGATTCTCCATTTGTATAAGTCTTTCATATTTTTAGCAAATAATAATTCTTTATATATTTTCTTCTTTTATGAATCATATGTGTATAAAGAAAGGGTTAACAAATGATAACAGTAGTTCTTCATTATTAGTGAGAGTTGATTCATCGTGTTAAATGGAAATTTACCATACCTTCAAATAATTGCGCATTGATTTTTCAACGTTTCCATAAATTTCATCGATTCTTGTTAGCACTGAATTATTGCTCACATAAATGTTAATAATAATATCTGACACTGGCTTATGAAATAGAGTGTTTATTGCTTCTTTTACTGCCGGCAAGATTAATTCCTCACCATTTGTGTATGGTTTTTCTGTTTTTGCGATTAATTATTAAATATTATAAGAAACTTGTAATTTGTCATTATCTTGTTGAATAAACAGCGCAAAAAGTTGTTGATATAAATAAACATTTCAAATATGTTTCTTCTAGTTCTTGAAAATATAACAAATCTTTATCCTCTTTGTCAGCTTGCATTTTAATTAAATGCTCTTGTAGCCTAGAACGCTTCATTGCTTCATTTGAAAATACTTTTTGGCAAGATCTAGCACAAAGGTAATAATTGTTTCGTAGGGGACTGAATAAAGCCGTTTTTCAAATACTCAATACAGTAGGCCATTTCTTCTTAGATTTAGACATAATGAAGGAATACAATTTGCATTAATATTCATAAACTAAAAAAAATGGAATTCACACTGTGTATGACTCCACTTATCTATCACACTTTAAACTGAAGATTGTTGGCAAAATACACACAGCATAGTGAAACGTATTCCTAATCAACTAGTACTTATTTATTTACTTATACTTACATAATCTACTATACACACATATATACACATGCTATATTTTCTCTTTGATATCGAAAACTGACAGAAAATCAAAGTGGCAATAGAGAAACTGTTGAACACCAGACTTTATCCACAGGCTGTTGTATTTTTGACAAATGAAAAATCAGCACTCCAGCCCAACAAATTGCCAGGTCTACAAACCCTACTGTCTAAACTATGCAGCAGCGCAAGGTCGTCTTGCAGTGGATACCATTTCACTGTGGAATACCGACAAATTAAATAGCAGACCAACTGGCCACGTAAGGGACAGCAGGAGAGCAACCGAATGTATCAGTTACCTACCACCAAAAGAAAATGATGATTAAATCAATGAGAAAGTCACAAATACCAACGCAAGACGACTACTATAATATGAGCAGATTGGAACAAGTTATCATTCTTCACATTAGAACAGGACACAATCGACTGCGCAGCCACATGCATACACGATTGGCAATTACGCCATGTGTACATGTGGACAGGCAAACCAGAATGCAGAGCACATACTTCAAGATTGCCCCTAATATGATACACAGTGGCAAATTCACTGGCCTAACAAAATAACACTCGACAGAAAACTACATAAACCTCTGTGTGAGCTACCAAAAAACAGTGAAGTTTATACAAGAGACAACATTGGATGTATATACAATATTTCACGAACGATAGGAGGAAGGATTTCGAGTATGTTATGTGTAGAAAATCATGCATGTCTAAAATGCCATATAATTGGGATTTTAAAATTGGTAATCATAAATGCAGCACAAAAATAACACCATGTAGATCTAGAAGTAGTTAATTCAAACTTAGGATAAAGTTGTTCTTATTACTACATGTTTTCTAAGTTTATGAAATTATATCGCAAAATTTGCTCGAGATTGACAATGCAAACATTAGACAAACTGAAACGAAAACTGAATACAACACAATCTTCATTAGTTTGAAATTGTGTAAATGTTTTCATTTTCTTTACAATACCTGGAATCATGAATTAAAATTATTGAAATAAATTGTTGATGCATTTTATTTCCATTTTAATACATTATCCAGAGAACGCAAACGAGACAATAGAATTATAAAAAGTACCTGTTTAAATAAACTATGAATACGAATAGAAACATCAAACTTCAATTAAAAATACAAACATACTTGTTGACTGTAGTGTTTGAATTCCACTTCTACCCCATCCCATTGTAACTAGAAATAAGTGATAACAAAGATATTTACAAATGTAAAATAAAACTTTAGAATAACTAGAGACATGTTGTGCAGATATTCTCCACTAAACTACACATCAGATACCAAAGTGTTCATGAATTAATACAGTACATACAATATTGTACATCATTTATTAGCAACTCAATGATATCTATTTTGTAAACCATATTCTATGTACGTTGATATAAGTGATATAATATTTCTCTCTACAACTATCTGTCACTATGATTATTTACAAATTATGCCGTAGACTTCCTTTCATTAAATGATTTTAAACTAGGAGAGGTCTCTGTGTTTAATAGTTCAGCCTTCCCCTTAACGTTCTGAAGGTCGTAAGTTGTAATCCAGACAGCGGTGTTCTATTTACGAGTTATCTTTTTAGAGACCACTAGGATTGTTGCCGGAGCTATACAGTTCGTGCTTTGTGCAATACTCTAGGCATGTGATGTACAATATTTAATTAGAAGGACCGAGTCCTATGGGGTAAATCCAGGCGTAATAAAGTCAATCATTCGGCTTTATAGTTTTTAATATTTTATTTAACTGTCCAATATTTTGTCCACTTTATTTTTAAATGAAGTTAACATGTTATTACTAGAATATTTGTTCCTGTATTACAATACTAGTAGTAAAAGTTATAGGCCACATCAATAGATTTGAATATACTCCAAATATATGTCCTAGCGGTAAGATTTAGAGTTAGACTTGATCACAAGGAAAAGAACATAGAAATATCTAGAGAGTATAATGTAGATCTACATTCATGCTTTATTGACTACACAAAGACATATGATTTTCTATAACATGACGAGTTGTCAACAATAATATTAATAATGTGATTTACATCACATTCAATACAAATCAAGATAGAAATGAAAAATAAATTCTACATCTCAATGTAGCACTAAAACATAATAGCGACAACTGATAAAACAAGTATGACAAGGACTATTTATATCAACGTAGAATAAGTAGAAAATGCTAAAGTTTTGAATATCACAGTTCACTGCTATAACAAGAGATCGAAATGGGATGTATGAAATTAAAAGATGAACAAAACATAGTCATTTTTTAATGAAAAATAAAAGAGGATGCACATAGAGAAATATAATACACAATGTTTCACACACTGGGATCTATGAAGATGACAGTATATTGTTGGCACATTTCTACCAATATATTCAAGTTAAAACAAGAGGCGACTACACAAATACATCCAACAAGATGTACTGAACATAGGCTTAAATAGAAAATAAATAATGATGGAAATGTATGTAACGCTGCATACAAAATAATTGGAACCATGAAGTGGCAACAACAAATACATTCATATATTTAGGAAGAAAAGCAATACCATATGGAGATGTAGACGTTGATATCAACACAAGAATAAAGAAAATAACAAATATTTCTGCCAATCTAGACAATTTTAGAAAATCTTCTAATATAATTTAAAAATCAATTATAGGATATGTGAAAGTTGCTTACATTCAGTACTATAGTACAATCATACTATCTAGAAGTTGCCTTCTCTGTGCTATATATTTAACGCGTCCATTAGCATGGTTGGAGAAAACTACTGTCTACAGCCATTTAATACATTGATGATAAAAATAGCTATATTCAGGACGAAATTCACGGGTTTTTGAACAATGCTTACATATTCCGTGCACCAAATGAACTCGGGGTTGACCGTGGTAAACAAATGACGTCTTAAGTTCAACACGGACTTTTAGTTAAAGGTGTATATCGTAATTAGTGTGAAGCTATTGTGTCATATTTTTGACTTCTCACAACAAATATTGATATAACATTTCTAATGAATTTGTAATAATGCAAAATGGTCAGTAAAATTATGCGCACAGTTCCGCAAATATGTACATATGGGTCATATGTACCACAGTATACAAGAACCAGAGAAAATAGTTATTTTAATATAGTGATACCTCCCTACCACATATTTTAAATACAGGCAAGTTCTTTGCACTGGTCCTTTCAAAACGACTACATAAGCTCGCAGATCATGTTCTCGCAGTCACAATGGGGGTTCAGAGTTGGACGGTTCACAACTGACATGATATTTACACTTCGACAACTACTAGAGAAGTGCAGAGAGCAGAGTAAACCTTTATTTATTGCTTTCGTGCATCTAACAAAGGCACTTGACACAGTCAGCAGATCAGGACTTTATAAAATATTGAGTCCCCCAAAATTGCTCCAATTTATTTTCTCCTTAAATGAAGGCATGAAGGCTATAATACAGTTCGATGGCAGCACATCTGATAGTTTCGAGGTTAGGAGTGAAGTCAAGCAAGGCTGTGTACTTGCCCAACTCTCTTTAACATATTTTTCGCAGTTCTTTTGTACAATGCCTTCGGGGACGCTGATGTTGTCATCCGCACTAGATCTGACGATTCACTCTTTAACTTTTATCGCTTAAGAGCAAATACAAAAACAACGGAAATTCTTCTCAAAGAACTCCGTTTCGCTGACGATGCTGCTTTAGTTGCACACAGTGATGCTACACTGCAATGCCAAATAAATAATTTATCGCCGCATGCGACCTATTTTCTCTGACTATAAGTGTCACCAAAGCAGTTGTTTTATGTCATAGAGGTAACCCAACAAATATCACTTTAAATAACAACCATCTAAGTCCAGTTGAAAAATGTTGCTATCTTGGGTCGATGGTTACTGCCAGCCTTTATCTTTGATGAAGAAATCAACCATTGAATTTGGGAGTGCGGCTACTACATTTAACAAATTATTAAAGAGAGCGTGGGACAACATAAAAACCAACATTGCAGAAGAAGATTCAAATATATCCAGCGTGTGTAATTAGTCCTTGACTATATGGCTAAGAAACATGGACAGCCTACTCAAGACATGAGAGGAGATTTAACATCTTTCACATTCGATGTCTCCGCAAGATTGTGAACATCAGGTGGTATAACAAGATAATCAACTCTGAAGTATTGCAACCTGCAAAGCTACCTTCCATCATGGGCATGATCTGCTGTGAACGATTAAGATGGTTGGGACATGTGAGAAAAATGAAAACTTGTCACATACTAAATCAAATGTTTTTCTGTGAGCTTTCAGAGTGGAAGAGGCACCAGGACAGACCACTTCTCAGGTATAAAGATGTCTGCAAGCCCTCAAAGAAGAACTTTTATATAGGTCCCAGCACATGGGAAAAAATAACTGATGACAGCATTGTGTGGAAAGCGATATTGCGCAAGGGCGCAGAGTCTTTTAAGAAGAGACTTATGTATGTGCTAAAAGTTAAGAGAGAAAAGCGAAAACTCAGAAGTTGTCAAAGTAAAACACTTGCCAATTGACCGACTGTAAAAACGAAATAGGCCATACATACGCATATGTTAACACACGCCGATGGTAGCGGAGAAGTGGCGATTTCAAAAGGTCTCCAAGTAGCTCAGCCGTTGCCTGTACCAAGCAAGAACGTGAAAGGGGGATGGCATTATACATGGTAGCTAACTTTAACTGTAATGTAAGTTATTTAAAAACAATAATGCAACTAAGTCTACATTTCTTGTTTATTTCATGATTGTATTGCAAGTATCAATATTGGCCCCATGTATAAGCTGGGATGATACACCTTCGCATGAGACTTGTCATCAAGTGTCTCATTGGTGCATTTACTGTAAAAACTAAAATTTCGTTTAAGACTTTGCAAATATGCCGCCAACATCAAATGAAACCGTTATATTACAAAATCCAGGTTTCCTATAGCAATTTCTTTCATCCGACATTTGCGTCAGAATAATTCTAAGATTGGGTCAACGTTTATGTACTGTAGAATTGATGGTTTTGCTGCAATGCGCATTGGACAGTTTGCATGATGTATTAAATGGACAATAATATATCATCTGAATGCTGGAGAACAACAGACAAAAAATGAATGAAACAAATGACATTCAGAATATTGTTGCAGCATAAAAGCATCAACCAGGAACTGCTTAACTGGTGTCAGCGAGGAAATGTGTAGACAGTGATAAAAAGCAGATTATGGAGACGGATATGCACATACTGAAGTGATCCAGAAACTATCACAAGAACGGACAGGTAGGTGGACCATTGAAGAAATGATAAAGAAGGTAAGACCAAGAACAATCTGATGTGGAACAGTGGTGTCAGAAATACACAATGTAGTCCATATTGTTACTGACAATTCTAATAGGTTATATTTGTTCTCTTACTCAATACAAATGATTAGTGGAAGATCGTTTGATAAAAGAAATTATTGTAACTGTTTATTATATACACAACTTCATGTAACCATGTCGTATATTTTATATGTGTTCTAGTATGTTTGCATTCTGCAGGAAATAAAAACATATAAGGTGATGCTTCACATACTTGTATGGCTAATATGTGTTCTCCATGACTGTCTATATTCAAATTGTGTCCAAATACATATGTTAGTACATAGACATTTTTATTACTAAGACGACAAATTATAATAACTTACTAATATGAAGCAAATCTGTTCGCCTGCAAAAGGAATCTCCCTTCCAGCAAAGTCGTAAATCTGATATTCTAGGAGTAGAGTTGCGGCGAATAGAGCAGAAAATCACTAAGGTGAAATCAGTGTTGGTAGTTTTTATTTTTAAATTTTGCGACATGTAACGACGTGCACCACTGATACCTTGTGACATGTAACGTCGTTCACGGATGATACCTTGCGACATGTAACGTCGTTCACGGATGATACCTCCTAATAAAGAAATAACATATTTATATTATGTAAAAACATAGCAATGCAATGAACATTGACTACCATTGTCTAATAATAGTTTCAGACAACCATACTTCAGCAACAAAATGATAAAGTTTGCCACATCGTTACGCAAGCTATGTTTGTGTTATTTGTTTCACAATCTCAGAATGTGATAATGTATTAGTCATACGATCGATGCTATAGTGCGTTTCAAAATGATTTTCTGCGGGGAAAAGTTAATATCTCTGCAACCGCTTGACCATAATTGTTGTAACTTTGCATATGATCTAATGATCGTAATGTCCCGAGGTTGATATTTTTGTTACTCAATAACAAACGTATGGTTTAAAATTTTCTTTATGTAAAGTATATAAAAGTGACCATCTCTTTAGCCAACCATATAATGAGAAGTATTACCCTTCATATTTGTGAGATGTTGCAAGTTCCACGACTTGCACGTTTTTCACGTGGTTTTCCGATTTTAATCGCTTTATTGCACTTTAAAAAATGTATAATGATCCTTCCGGTGTGTTTAGTTACAATTTGCCGTTTGTGTTTTCAGAGCATAGGTGTATTACAAAACGTTTAGTATTCTAGATTTGTTATACAATGGGTATGAAAATCAAGTTTCTTACACTGCATACAGTGTCTGTGAAAATGTATAAATATTTTATAAGAGAATCTAATCGTGGAAAACTGTATCGGAGTATATCAAATCCTGAACAGAGAACTATGCATGCTTTGGGCTTAAGTAAAAGATATCTACATAAATTACTCAATGTTAATGGAGCTGTCAGTACAGTCAATACATTGACTCAAGGCAGACAGAAAGTAGTAGACAATTTTGACAGGGATGTGATTAGAAGAAAAATTTGAAGAATGTTTGATTCCAAAGAAACTGTGACACTAAGAAAGCTGAAGATTAGGTTAAGAATACACAATGACATTGATGTATCGAAATCAACGTTATGGAGAACTGTTAGAAGCATCGGCTTTACTTTTAGGAAGTACGCTAATGGAGAAATGCCATCTGCGAGAAGCCGCATTTAGTATGTCTGAGAAGTAAATATTTACGTCAAGTACGGGAAATGCGTAATCAAGGTTACGATATTGTGTATGTGGATGAAACCTAGATCAAAACTCACCACACTAATGAAAAGAAGTGGCAGTTATCCGATGGAACAATTAAACGATATGTACCTAGTAGAAAAGGACAACGTCTGATAATGGCACATGCAGGCAGCAGACAAAATGGGCTGGTTAAAGATGCTGAACTTATTTTCACTTCCAATTATACGGACAACAGGGACTATCATACCGAGATGAACGGTTACATATTTAGAGATTTGATTGAACATACTCTTCTTTCGTCCCTAGACAGACCATCCTGTGTGATAATGGACAACGCATCACACCACAACACTGTGTCAGAAGAAGACAAAATCCTGACATCTTCGAGTACAAAAGATGCTATAAAACTTTGGCTCAGAAAGGAGAACATTCTATTTAACGAGGGGTTTTGAAGCCTGAATTACTATCTATTGTTAAAACATCACAGAAGACCAGGGTATTCCAAACAGACAAGTTAATTCAACAACATGGTCATGTGTGTTTGAGACTACCACCTTATCATTCACACTTAAACCCAATTGAACTCATTTGGGCCAAAGTTAAAGGACTGGTAGCAGCTGAAAATAAAACTTTCAAGCTAAGCAATATGAAAGAACTAACATATGCCGCCCTGTCGAAGATAGACAGAGATTATTGGTGTAAATGCGAAGACCATGTCTTAAAGGGGAAAATTACTACTGGGACAAAGATGGACTGTCCTTCGTACAGCAAAGAATAGTCATCAATATGTTAGACTCATCGGACACAGAATAAGTGATAAACACTTTATTTGATTTATATAATATGAGTCATCTCACCCTTCAAAATTCGAATTGTATATACGCCTATGCCGAAAATATGTGATTTTTTTAAATTTACGGTAAATTATTTTCTTCCAGCACCAAATAATTACTAGGTTTGAAAAGATCAAAGGAATTCGCCTTTGCAAGAAAAGTACACTACTTGCAACATTGAATTTTAGAAATTCGTTGGGACATCGGAAATACAACACCACATGCAAAAAATCACGTTCATCCATGCAATGAATATGGAGATATTTGAGGTCAATCGTTGACCGAACGTTTTGAAACGCACTATAGCACACTATATATACATACACAATATATATACATACAATTTGGATTGCCATATTTTGATATTCCGAATGAGGACACTTCTAATAACATTAAATTCCATTTAAATTGTGTTTCATGTATTTTTTTCTGATGATCTGATTTTTACAAAAAAAGACTTTTGTTAGCATCAAACATCTATACAATTGTCTGCATAAGAAATGTTTGAAATTCAATTGTAAAAGTAAAATTGTCTTAACTGAATACACTCTCCTTGGTCCATTGAGCAAGGATTAAGGAAATTAGTATTTCTACCGATACATTGTGTGCTGGAATAACAAATAAGAAATGTCTTCACAATTTCAGAGTACATTTCACTACTTCTACAGTTTTCAATATAATCACAATAATGTGTGTACAATGGCACTTGATAGGTGGGTGCAAAGTTATTCAGATCACAGTATTGACCACAGCACTATGAATCATCTATGTGCACAACTTTGTAAGTCAAAACTTTGATGGAGGCTTTCATATGATCCAGCAACATGCCATCAAAATCAAACGAGTTAAAACATTTTAAAAATGTATTCAGTGGTTGGACCCCCGATTTAAGGTATTCCGAGCATTCTTCATAAAGTGATTGGTCATTATTATAGAACACTTTAGCTTTATCTTCATGGTAATCACTTGTGAACTCTTTGATCCTGTCTTTCACATTCAAAGAAATGAAGATTTTGTTAGCAGTGCCAAATTAGTAAAACAATTTTACCAAATTACCACATGGTTACCACATGATGTCGCAGACAGAGTGTTAATTTTGTCTTGGCATGTAAAAATGGGAACAAAAATCTACGAATTTCTAAATTTGTTTGAGGAAGCTCAAATTTACTCGTGAAGTGAGGATGTGTTCATAAAGATGAGAACATATGGCAACCCTACATAAAATACATGTTTTATCACCATCGGAGCTGAGTGAGGTATGTCCTTATTTCACGAGTAAATCTGCGAGTCGCAATCAATTTTTGAAATTCGTATATTTGTCTGCAAGTTTACTGGTCAATACAAAATGAACACTCTGTCAGCGACATCCTGTTGTAGACACACATATTAAACTACGTTAAATTTAGTTTCCTAACTTGACATTTGAAACAGAATCTACAATCTTTGGAAAACTACTCAGAATGATAAGTGGAAACAAAATACTTATGTATATTTGTGTGTGCGTTTCTATTTTGTAAAAGTTGGTTCATTTACTTTATTTTCAAAATTAGTTACAAAATTACAAATTGAGCACAATTGATGACACAATGGCAAATTGCCAAGCATACCATGTGGAAAACACGGTTGAGTGTAATTAGACAAGAGCTTGAGTTGAATCAGTAAGTAAAAACGGTATAGGAGAAATGTGCATCCATCTATACAAATCAAGTGCCATCGAAATTAAGGGGTATGTCTATATATAGAAAACTGTAGAAGTAGTGAAATGTACTCTGGAATAGTGAAGATATCACAAATCTTCTTTGCTATTCCAGCACAAAATGATTGGGTAGAAAAACAGTTTTCTTTAATGCATGACCAATGTGCAAATGAGAGATATCGTCTTAGTTTGGATTCAGTCAAGTCAATTTCACTTGAAAAATTGAATTTCAAACATTTCCTGTGCAGGTAACTTTATGGACGTTTGTTGCTATATAAAAACATTCTAAAAAAGATCAGATCATCAGAGAAACATACATGGAGCAGAATTTAAATGGAATTTAATGTTTGGAGACGGGTCCTCACTTCAGAAGATCAAATTTTGATAACTCTAAAATGAAAAGCTTTTTAACTGAACAAACTATTTATCATTAAAGACCATCATTTAAAACCAAAAAGAACACTGTATTGTTCATGTATGTCGTATGCCATTAGAGTCATTGTGTATGACATCTCTACGATGGTCAGAGGATGGACAATATAAGACATGTACGTCAAGATGAAACATGGAGAAAAGCTGTGGAAAGAGAGTTGACAGATTCTGGTCTGACATGGGAAGCAATTGGTAGAAAGTGTCAGATAGGCAACAATTTCAATCATTTGTATACGTCTTACGTGTAAAACGGGACACGAAGAGGATATATTTGTATTATGCTTGCCATACATCCTCATTTTTCTGGAGATTTAAGAGAAGTATTCTCAGTTCATAGACCAACATATGGCTCATATAATCTTCATCATATAATACAGTACATTGTATCAGATTGTGCTATATAACATTCAATAGATAAATCAGTACATTGTATCAGATTGTGCTATATAGCATTCAATAGATAAATCAGTACATTGTATCAGATTGTGCTATATAACATTCAATAGATAAATCAGTACATTGTATCAGATTGTGCTATATAACATTCAATAGATAAATCAGTACATTGTATCAGATTGTGCGATATAACATTCAATAGGTGAATTAGTCTTTGCAGATGATCAGAGTATAATTTACAACAACAAACACAAACATTAACAACATATAAATGCACTGCAAGCGACATGCGACAAATATGACATGAACATTGACACCTCCAACAAAGAAGTCATGGCAATAAGTAGGTCAACAGGTCAACTAAATATACACATGAATAATGTAAAATTACAACAGACTCCAGAATCCAAATATATCTGGAGTATATTCACAGCAGATGGAAAGATGGACAGAGAAATCGAGATTTTTATAGATGCCATAAGGCAAACGCAGTGACATACCAACTGTCACCACTATTAAAACATCCAAGCATTATCATGTCAGTCAAACGACAACTGATAAACTGCATATTTATTTCAACTCTCTGCTATCAGTGCCAAATATGGGCCCTGACTAAGACACAAGAAAGAAAGATTACAACATGTGAAATCAGCTGTCTACGAAAAACTGTCAACGTTACAAGGCGAGATAGAGGGAGAAACGAGAATATCAGAAGCATCGTTGGTACTATGCTATGTATATAGTACGCCCGTCTGCCCAGCGTGTTCGTAGCGCGTTGGACTACGGATGATTATCCCTCTGTGTGTGCGGGTTCAATTCCGCGGGATGGCATAAAAGCAACAGATTCCCCATATTTACGGTGTTCGTGGAACCGAACCGAAGGGTTACGATGTCCATGGCACCGAGCCGAAGAGCTGAAAAGCACAAGTGCTTCTGGATCGGAAAAAATGTATACAGTACATCGAGAACAAAGAATCAAGTAGTTCGGTCATCTAATGAGAATGGAACCACATTTACTACCATCACGTGCCTACAATAATCGACGATCAGGGAGCAGAGCTCGAGGCAGGTGAAAAACACGATGGACAGATACGATCTCAGAGTCCCTGCGAAAGCTTGGACTGACAAGTCAAGCGCAACATACCTGCCAGACGATAAAAAACTAAATCTTCCAACGCCGCTTCACGACAAATGTGGTTAAGATAAGATAAGATAAGAGATCAGATTGTGCTTTATATTGTCACTGGAATTCTATTGTATCAGGTTTCTCTGCCAATCGGAATGAGGGACAATTTAATCTTATGTGTCAACGAAGTTTTCCACAAAGCATGGGGAGAAAACGTATTGCTTCTTCTTCTTCTTTGTCGTCACACTGATACCGGGTTGTTGCCCAGTGTCGTAGTTTTCTGTTTTTGTCTTGCGCTGTTCTGGTGGCTTGTGTGATTGTTATCTTTGCTCTTTCACAGGTTTCTGCTATGCCATCTAACCATCTTTTCCGTGGTCTTCCTCTTGCCTTCTTTCCCGATGTTCTGTTGTAGAAGACTCTGTATACTGTGGAGTTTGGATGCATTCTTATTAAGTGGCCAAACCACTTCATTCTTTGTTTATCTATGTAATTCAAGCACGGTTTGTAACAGGGTTATGTAGGACAAGAAGAGGGAACAGTGGTCAACTGGCTAACCATACTTTGAATACTCCAGTTTTTGGTAAAATGGTCAGCCGTACTCCAACATAGTGAAGTAGGTAACGGTCAATCCATCCGGGTTACTTTTGCACACGGCCCACTTGTAGGGTGGCAGAAGACCAAGAGATGGCCATGAGAAAAAAGACTGACTGGAGAAGTTGAGTAGAACGGATCGTAATAATGTTTTAGTAGCAGATTGATATTATTTTGTTTAGAGAGAAACCAGAATGCCTTTAACAGTGATTTAAATTGATCGGATCTGCTAAGAGCAACACTTGGAGTCAAAGAGAGAGAGAGAGAGGTGAACTAACTTGAAGATGTTAACTTAGTTAGTTAGTCTTTCCTCTTGGGCCTGTGAGCGGCGCATAGGGCAGAGGTCATAGCTCTCCATGTCTCGGTTCGTTGCTATTTGTTTTAAGTCTTTAATGTTTACTAGGCCCATCGTTGAGCCTTCTCTGGTGATGGTTCTACGCAGAGTCTCTCTTGGTCTTCCTCGTTTTCTTTTCCCTCTGGTGTCCATATGAGGGATTGGTAAGGAGTCTTCTCTCATCCATTCTAAGTGTGTGGCCGATGTAGTTCCAGCGGCGCTTTCTTATAAAATTTGATACATTTTCTCGCTTGGTCTCTTGTCTTATTTGTGTATTGGGTCTGAAATCTGACCATTTGAGGTTCAGTATTCTTCTAAGACATTTATTCTCAAAGTTATCTAATTTTCTTTCTAGAGCTTTTGTTGCTTTCCAACTCTCGCATCCATAAGTTAATACTGGAATCACACAAGAGTTAAAGATCTTTAATTTTAAGTGCTTGCTGAGTGAATTGGATTTCTATATATTTGACAATTTGTTAAAAGCACTTGATGCCAATGCGATTCTGTGTGGAATTTCTGGCGCTGTATCCCCGGTAGATGATATCATACTCCCTAGGTATGTAAAACTTTTGACTTTTTCAAGAGTGTAGTTTTTAGTTGAATATTTTCTGGACTGCTGGTAAGGTCAACAATTTTTGTTTTTGTGGTGTTTATTTGGAGACCAATTTGTCCTGAGATATTTTGGAGAAGGTTTGTTTTCATTTGAATATCTTGATGTGATGAACTCAAAGGGCTATATCGTCGGCAAAATCAAGGTCTTCTAAAATTTTATCAACCCACTTGATGCCCATATTTGCGTTATTGGTGCATTTTCGCATGACCCAGTCAATTGCTATTCCAAAGAGCATTGGCGATAAGACGCAGCCTTGTTTCACTCCTGTTTCCACTGGGAACCAGTCAGAGTTACCGAAATCTGTTCTTACACTGTAGCGCGATTCACTGTAGAAGGATTTTATGATGTTGATGAATTTAGTAGGAAACCATAGTTTGTGAGTAGTTTCCAAAGCGTAGGACGGTGAATACTGTCAAACGCTTTCTGAAAATCAACAAAGTTGATGATTAAATTCGATTGAAATTCTACGAACTCTTCAATGATTACTCTTAGTGTGAAGATGTGATCTATGCATGCTCGTTTTGGTCTAAACCCTGCTTGTTCTTCTCTTAGCCTTTCATCTATAGACTTGTTCAGTCTCTCGAGTAACATGCTACAAAAAGTTTTCCTGGCACTGACAGTAGGGTGATCCCACGCCAGTTATTACAATCAGACAAATCTCATTTTTTAGGTAATTTGAAAATAACACCATCTTTCCACTGTTGTGGTGGGGATTCATTTTGCCAGATTTCATTTATCAGTTGGAGTATATGTTGTAAGTTGTTATCATCTGCTGCTTTGAGCATTTCTCCAGAGATGTTATCATCACCAACCGCTTTGTTGTTTCTCAATTTTTAATGGCAGATTTCAACTCTTCCAGTGTGAATGGCTCGCAGGAAGCTTCTAGTGTGGGCATGGTGATTTCTTCATCTAGGTTGGAAACAATCTCTGGTTGCGGTCTATTTAGTATTTCTTTAAAATGTTCTGCCCATCGTTGTTTTTGTTGTTCTTCTGACAGCAATATCCTACCTTGATTGTCTTTGATGGGTTTATTTGGTGTAGGAGTATGTTTGCATAGTTGCTTCATAATGTGGAATACGGTCTTGCTGTTCCCAGTTTTTGCAGCTGTTTCCGCATCGGTGGCTAGATTGTGAATAAAGTTTTGTTGATCTTTTCGTGTTCTTGACTTCACCTCTTTATCTAACATGGTGTATTTTTGTTTCTTGGTATCGTATGCAAACTTGTCTTTCGTGGATAGAAGAGTTAGTTTTGCTTGTTTCCTTCTTGAATTTTTGTCCAGGTGTTATCGTTTAGTTCACATCAATAAACAGCCATTTACCAGAGAAGAACAGCGAGGTTTTATATATGTACTGTGAACCAAGACGACGAGATGACGACCAGAGAACTGACGCCTAGATGAACTGCTGCCAGACTAACCGATGACCAGTGCCTGACGACCAGAGGACTGATGCCTGAAGACTATAGAAGCAGATGAGCACGCGACCCGCTGACTGTGAAGACTAGTTTTCCGCGGTCAAAGACGAGACCAGTAAAGTGCCAGAAGCATCCTATTTTCCCTGAGGTTGAAGGGAATTGTGAACGACCATAGTATTTCGAAACATCAACGCCAGGTAATGAACTGTTATGAGTTAGTGAACTATTTTACAGTGTGGACTGAATTCCTTATAGGGACATCGGTGTAAAACTAACTTTATTGTTATAGACCGGTGAGCACAGAAGATAAGACATAATATTTCGGAAGGATTCATGGAATTATATAGTGCAAGTGTTGTTATTCTATTCGGGTAGACGATAGTGAGAGTGGGACAGATTTGTACACTGAATTATATGAATTGTTGTGAATTGAGTGTTGCCGTATCTGTTGTTATTCACTCTCCAAGACAGAGAGAGATTGATATTACAAGTGATTAAATATACTTATGAACTTACTAATCAGTTACCTGTTGTAATTCCTTATACCTGTGATCATTGGTATCGTGACGTATAACTTGCAGATGTTGAGAAGAGAAGTAGTTAGAGAGCCAAGTTGATGTAGATACCTTTTCTATAGTCAATTTCTGACTTATTAATTTTCCTGGGGCCTTGTACTAGGAACTACTACAGGTTTTGTGCCAACTGTCTTTCTTATGCTGATGTTGGTGATTCTGTCTTTTCTTGTGTTGTTGGTAACTTTTCGCAGGCAACATATTGCTATTAATGGGAAATAACCTATTTGGAGGGAACATGGCATATTTCTTTAATATGCTCAGTCTCGCATTGTTTGGGACTTTAACATTTCTGAAATTATACAATTTCTTAGATCTATCGAAGCTAATAATGTTAGAGATATGCGGTTGCAGAATGATAAGACAAGAAACATGAAGGCCAGAAACATAGATACAGAGGAGGAAAGATTATTTATTAGACTTGACTAAAAGCGTCGGGGAAGTGTAATGGTGGTTGATGATGCAACTAAAGAGGAACGACTTGGAAGATCAGCGGAAAAGTATAACAACTGTAACTGTAAAAGTGTTGAAATATTACAATTATATTTAAAAACTAAATTCACCATGCCAAGAACGAGTACAGCTGCTAATTTTGTTATATTTCAATCAAATTATGGTAGCAATGTGTAGTACGATCTTTCTAAAAAAAATGAGGTCACCAGCATGCAGCATGACTATCAATCGTACATCCAAAAGTTTCACCAAATTGTAGCCTCATTTATCATGAACTGAACGTCACACTTACTAAAGAAATCACCAAGATAGTCTCAGACCTCATAAACCGCTGAACTGTTGCTCATGAGACAGCCTATCTATTTCAATTTAGTGAATCCATGAAAATGTAGATGTCTCAACCTTCATGGAAACTATTTGTTATGGATGTAGTTCCATGCCGATAAGAGTATGCGATAAGATTAGTTGCCATGGATTGAAAAGACATTCTTCACGCATTGAGAGAGTCTTTCCGAACAGAGGAGATTCACGGTTGTGAATCCCATTAGATGACCAGATTGAAAGAGTTGGGTGTCAATACTGGTGCTGCCAAAAAGAACGACATACTAAATGTGCAAAGAGATTGATTAATCAATATCGAACTGGCGTGTTGGACCGCTAGACGCTGCTGGATTTGCTGAGGCGGAGATCGGAGCACATATGGACATGTCCGGAGTGCTATGATGATAGTCATCATTTAAATGAAATACAATGAGAGAGTATGCGAACATGGTTGCCCATCTCACTCGTTGACCAGTCTCTGATAAGAGGTATGTTATTGTTTCAAACATTCCATATGACCAAAGGTATTTACATCTTTGCCTTGTCCTTGTAGCTTTCTTATAAAGTTTTCCAGATGTCACTGAATTTGTAACTTTACTCGTCCAAATAACATGCCCAAATAATATTTACTGATTACTTCTCATTTAACTAATCAATATGTTGTTTACCTTTCATACTTGAAGGATTGTCCTATTTATTTCTCTGTCCGTCCATGTTAATATTTGCATTGTCTTTATAAGCTATATCTCATTAGATACTGCACACATTTAGAAAAGTTACAACCTTGTCTTACTTTTCTTTGCATATCGAACCATTCTGATGTTTTGCTAGATACTTTTACTGATGTTTGTTGTTCATGATATAGTGTTTATGTTTGATGGATTAATTTATAATATAACCTCCAGGTCACTGAAGTTGTTCCAGAACTGTTGATATTGTACATTTAAAAGCTATCTTGCAATCTATAAAACATGTATGGAGATCCACACTGCACTCTCTACATTTTTTGAAGATATTTCTTATGTTAAAAACGTGATCACTGGTCGTTCTGGCATGCCTAAGACTTGCCATAACTTCATGCAGGGGCGGCTCGTCATTAAGGGCCAGTGGGTAAGGCCCACCAAAAATATTGAGTAGCGTGTACTTATTATTTTATACATTACTTGTTCATAACTATTACTTTCAACGGGATACTGATTAGCTTTGAAGGTTGATATATAAAGCTAAAATATCACACACAGTCTTAAATCTGAAATTCAGCATCTTTCTTCCCTAATTAGTATACGCCCTTGGTCATTAAGGGCCAGTAAGAACAAGCCTACCAAACCAAAAATAATTAACGTGTACTTATTATTTTAGAAATTATTTGTTTTGCAATTATTACTTTTAACTTGATACTGATTACATTTGAAAGTTGAATATATAACACTAAAATATAAATGCTATATCAGAATAATAAAACAATTATATTAATATATAACATTTCCTTATTAAAAATACTGTATAGACAAACTCATTATTTTCCATCTCATGCTTCACGCATTGTGTCCTGCACTAGTTATGGGAGAGTTTAAATTTTCCTATCTCAGATGTAACATTGCAAAATCTGACTTTTGATTGCTATTGCAATGATAATTGCCAAAACAATTATGACATTTTTATTCAGCAGGACGATATATTCATTCTTACAGGGCCAAACTACTTCCCAGCTAAATCAGGACTCTAGATTAAATAGTCCGTTTAATTATCGATTGAATCCACAATTTAATATAAAAATAGTATACAATTATATAAAATAATAGTAATAAATAATAAACCATCATATAATAAGATTACTTTTAGAGAAGTATCCGTTGCATTAATACATATTGTATACATCAATTTCGGTACATTATCAGCGCTCAAATTGGGTCATTCTAAATATAGCGCAGATGATCCCCATTATTATACAGTAAACCACTCAGTTAGCTTTGTTGATACAAATACACTAATACAGGCGCACATACACAGGCCATCGATTGCTTGTAGAAAACTGCTAAGGAAAGGAACATGAGGCAAAATGGGACACATCGCCATCTCTTTCACTCATACATGAGTGAGTTCATGTGGCGTAGTCAGACTAACTCCGGACATTTCAACCACTTCCGAGCATTTATTGCTGATGATATCATCACCTTCTGGCCTCCACAGTAAACTACAACTACTCACAGTCCCGTCCTCTCTCCCACTACCTCACAGTCCCTGATACAGTCCTTTCAAGGGCTCCCAATTTAAACAAAATACGTTTTAAAATAATCATAACACAAAAATCACGAAATACGTGAACTTTGAACTTGGTTTCCCTGAACGTCCGCATTTCGTGAACTGACCTGTTGACTGACGTCACTGGATTAGGTCAAACAGATTCCTTTTTTAAACAGTGAGATTGTACAAAAGTACCTAATTTTGTTTCGTACAGTTGTCAACTGAGTTAAGTTGAGCGAAATACCTGAAATCATTTTCAACAATAACAAAATTAAAAAGTACTACGCCAGAGTGGTTACCCGGTCCCAAATTTGGGGTTTAAAGAATAGAACCACTGTTACCTGCCGTGCATGTTGTAAGAGGCGATTAAGGAGGTTTGGCTGAAATCGGATGCATGTGTCCCAAACGTGTGGAAGTCTATGCGTTTAGGGACATACCAAATCAATGTGCAACGTATACACGTTCTTGGTAAAGATCAAACATATCACAAAGAGTGATTAAAATTGATCGTAAAGAACGAACGCAAAGAAGAAGAAGAAGACAAAGTACTAGAGATTTACAAAATACAAAAACAATGGCAATACACAGAAACGTTTCGACCAAATTGCCATTATCAAGCAAATAATACAATATAAGTGAAGAATTTCAGTTCTTTCACAGTACACTACATTTTGGGATGAAAATCGTGGCATATCCTTCACAGGACGTAACCATCAACAACAGCAAACGAGTTGTTTTATATGTATACCCAAGAGATTATATATTTTAAAATCACCTATTATGTGTATATATATATTTATATATCATAGCCGTCCATCGCAAGCGATGATGACAACAATCTCAGATGTGTGCTGCTGCACCTCTCTGGTGTGTGCGGAGGTGACTGTAGAGTCCAATCTTAGAACAGAATGTATTATGTATACTACGCGCTAGTCTTGTTTGTGGTTTGTTGTCATGTGATTGTCAATTTGCGTTCCAAACAAGGTATTAACAAAATGATCTGTAGGTGCTCCTGTCGTTGGATGTGTCCGAAATATTTAAATGTTCTTGATGTTTTATTTAATTTAATAGCCAACTCTCTTGAGGATCAAGCTGTTGCAGAACAGAAGCATTTGTTCTTTTACTGAAAAGGGTAATAACTTCCTGGAATAGACACATAATGGTAAATACTCCAAAAACCCCGACTTTTCCGAAATATTTGCCGGACCCCACCAAGAAAAATGAGAATGAGCTGCCACTGACTTTATGAAACTTGACATAAATTCATTGTGATGAGATGTATATTAAATGATTCCAAATCCTAGGTCAGAATGCACTATTTCATATCTTAACGTTTATTGCTTAGTTAATGTTAACATCGGCCTCCCATCTTGCTTGAATTAATTCAGTTGATACATCACGATACCCTGATTTCTATTCCTTCTTCAGGGTTACGTGGGTTACATGTCAACTATTAAACTATAGAAATGTACGCAATGAGAAGATATTAACAATAAATATACATTATTGTACATGGAGACAGATTTGAGTCAAATATAAAAGAAACATTTGTTACTATAATGATATCCGTACATACTTGTCCATGTTTCTTAAGTTCAAAGTAAATGTTTCAACCACTCAAATTTTAATAGTAGGTCTACGTTTTTTTATAGTGCTTGGTTTGTCAAACACATTAACACAATCATTCCAACGATCTTCAATGACCAATATGTACTTATATTATGCGATGCACACATCACTAACCACATAATACATCACTAACCACATAATACATCACTAACCACATAATACATCACTAACCAACTAATACATCACTAACTAACTAATACATCACTAACCAACTAATACATCACTAGCTACATAATACATCCCTAACCACATAATACATCACTAACTACATAATACATCACTAACCAACTAATACATCACTAACCACATACTACATCACTAACCAACGAATACATCACTAACCAACTAATACATCACTAACCAAATAATACATCACTATCCACATAGACATCACTAACCAACTCATACATCACTAACAACTATACACACTAACCAACTAATACATCACTAACCAACTAATATATCACTAACCAACTAATACATCACTAACCAAATAATACATCACTAACCAACTATATATCACTACAACTAATATCACTAACCAACTAATACATCACTAACCATAATACTTCACTAACCAATAAAATCACTAACCAACTAATACGTCACTAACCAACTAATACATCACTAACCAAATAATACATCACTAACCACATAATACATCACTAACCAACTAATACATCACTAAAATAATACCCCTAACAAATAATAACCACTATATTATGTGATAAACGCAGCACTCATTAAATAATAACAAAGTATAATTTTATTTTGACAAATAATGGCTTACCATAATATACTTGTTGAATCCTATTATCCCCTTCGTTGATTATTTCCAGACGATTGTTTTGCAAAACTGCCCAATCTATTATTGATTCTCCTCTCCCTACAATGCCTTTACATTCTGAAATAATGGTGTCCCCTGCATAAATTTCTGGGCGTTTATCATTAGGATTATCTCTCAGAGCTCCAGCAGAAATAGTTATATTTTCTACCTCAACTAAGAAGAAATAAAAAATACTTTAATTACATAGTTGATATTTTAATAATACAAACATATGTCCTCATATTGAAATCATATGTAAAGTGAACAATGCAAATAGGAAATAGTACAAGAGAAAGTATGTAGACAATAATTAGTTATCAGTTATATGAGGACTATCATCATAGCACAAATGGTAGGATGTACAGATGGATAAAGGCATACTTACATAACAGAAAAGCCAGAATGGATCTAGATGGTTTCAAGAGTAAAAATGTTCTACTGTGCCATGGCGTCCCTCAAGGTGGAGTACTGACCCCCGGGTATCAGTATCAGCAGAGAATGGGTGCCATTAGTAAATAAATCATAAAAATTCAATTTTAAAGATATAGATCCCACATTTTCACACGTACTAAACAAATGATAAAGCAATCTAAAACATAAATTGGCAATGTAGTTCAGTATGGACAAGTAGGTAAGTGAGATTTTTTACAAGAAAAATTATTTTAGTCATGTGCAAAATATAGGTGTCACTTATTACAAAATTTTAATGAAATAGTACAGTCAAATTCATTCAAAATTAAACAGCATATACACAGATTGTGTGATTTTGGCAAGTACTAGGATAAATAATATACACTGAATAGATTTTATTTTGTTGCCACCTGAAAATTGTCTTTTTTGGGTTAAAAATTTTCGTCTTTGAAAATCATAAAAAATTATACTCAAGATATTGGAATTAGCCTAGTATACGCTATAGGCAGTCCTAATGTTAACATGCATGCAAAATTACAGTCGTAAAATTGTGTAATAAGTTACACCTATATTTTGTACATGACTAAAATATTTTTTTCTTGTCAAAAATCTCACTTACCTACCTGTCTATACTGAACTACATTGTCAATTTCTGCTTTAGATTGCTTTATCATTTGTTTAGTACGTGTGAAAATGTGGGATCTATATCTTTAAAATTGAATTTTTATGATTTATTTACTAATGGCACCCATTCTCTGCTGATACTGACTTATTTTCATCAACGTTGCTGAATTACCAATGAGGGAAATGTTGTAATGTACTCTGATAATATGGTAGTGTACGCTGGTAATAGGTTAGGAGGAGCAGGAGTGTACATAGAATACACAAACAACGTTAGAGATGCGATTAAAGTACCAACGGGGAACTTCTGTCATAACTATGATGCATAAATTCAGGTAATCAAGGTAGCAACTGAGAAACAGTTGAATACCGATTTGATCCACAACCTGTTGCATTTTTGACAGATGCAAAATCAGCATCACAGTACATAAAATTGTTAGGTCTACAAACCCTACTGTCTAAACTGTGCAAGCAGCGCAAAGTGTCTTGCAGAGGATACCGTCTCACTATAGAATACCAGGAAATGAAACAGTAGACCGACTGGCCAAGCGAGGCACTGCAGGATAGCAGCCGGATGTGCAAGTTACCTACCACCAAAAAAATAATGATTGAAGCAGTCTTGTTCTTCTTTGAACCCTACATATCGATCACTTATTAAATCACTCTTTGTGGTTTGTATGTGATCTGAGCCTAAATATCGATTTTGCGTTGTACCAGTTATGTGCCTATGGGTGCCTAGACCAGCACATCCAATTTCTTGCCACGATTTTATTTACTATGGCAGCATTCCTTAAACCTGTGGAACTGATGGGCTTGCCACTTGGACGTCATCTTACTCGATTAACATGATCACTGTCCGAAAAGTATTGCCCTTCGCCAATGTTTGAGTTTGTACAAGTCAACCTTTACATTATCGGCATTACTTTTCTATCCACGGTCAGTTTTTCCTGAATAGGGTATTCTCAGCCGTTTCGGGGCGCTTGTCGGCACTTGGCAATTTACAATGTCTACTCTTGCATTTTCCTTGTCCACAGCGAAATACTGAACTGGGGCTGCACACATATATTTTAGAAGGTCGTTTCAATCGGCGCTAGCAACGCAACTGAAAATTAGCACTCGCCTACATCACCCACCCCAGTTCTTCCGGGGATGTTAGTTATTAGTGCAACAGTACATTGCTCGGTTGTCGCAGGAAGGGGCTGTTTGTTAGGCACTAGAACGCAACTTTAGGGCTTACGCTCTGCAACCTTATCAAATACATTTATCTGCGCTTGGCCTCTGATACGGAGTTTACTGCATTCTTCCTTGGTGTGGTGTCGGCACGACGAATTACACCTTTTCCGACCGATTCTTTCCGAGAGCTGGTAAATTTGGTGCGACCATTGTTTCGAGGGTAAGTGCCTCTTGACGACTCGTACCTTGTCAGTTCTTACGGTTCGTTTTTTGTGTTCAGCTTTTCCGATCGGCCGGAGAGACGTGAAGAAATAATCACTCGGGGTTCTACTTGTCTGTGTGCAAGCAGATCTCATCAAACGTAACTGCGTCTACATTACTATTTATACAACAAACATGATCCTCTGTCTATTTCCAGGGTCACCACTTGGAGGCAGGGTAAGATCTTGATTAGTGCCAGCTCAATACACTTGCCGTGACATTGCCCCTGTGACTGCGACCTGTGACCTAAATCAATCAGAAAGCCACAAATACCAACACAAGACGACTAATATAATATGTGCAGGTTGGAACAAGTTGTCATTCTGCGACTTAAAACAGGACACAATTGACTCCGCAGCCACAAGCATATACAATTCAAGATTGACACTTCAACCATGTGGATTGCAGAGCACATACTTCTAGACTGTCCCTAATAGGATATACTGAAGGAAACACACTGGCCTAAAGAAACAACACTATACAGAAAACTAAACGGACCTCTGTGGGAGCAACAAAAGACAGTGAAGTTTATACAAGAGACAACATTGAATATATAGACAATATTTCAAGCGGAACGAAAGGAAAGAAGGATCATATCACTCCGGGCACATATATATGTGCTTCTATTTTCGCTTCAACAAATCCAGTCGCGTCCAGTGGTCCAACACGCTAGTTCAATGGTGATTAATGGATATCTTTGCATATTTGGTATGTCGTTCTTTACAGGCTGCATACATATCGACATCTATCTCTCTCAATCTGGTAAACGGGTTGGACTCACAACCGTGAAACTCGTTTGATCCGAAAGACTCTCTCAATTCGGTTAAGAATTCATACAAGAATGTCATGTTAAGAGTGTCAGCCTAGGATACCATGTTACTAGTTATTGAATGGCATATTTCCCCACTTTGGTAGATAAATAATAATAATCTCTGGGAGCAGAGGACAAATAGTATGCTTGGTATGTATACACACTCTTCATTCCGCTCTCCAGAAACCAAGTTCTGCTCACACAACGTCCGACTTCAAATTCCTCAAGTCGCTCTATAGATTGAAACATATCAATGTTTATGGACTTACTAGTTGTACCCTGCGCTAACAAATCTATGTTTAGAACACGGTCTAATAATAACAAACACATTTTATCAACCTATACAGAGCCACATAAAAACTTGGTACAGATGGGACAATTTGCTTCAAGCGTCACATATTGATTACATACTTGTAAGATACAGTCAGAAGGGATATAACACAGACGCCAGAGTTATACCAAACATTAACATAGATACGGACCATCGACCTGTCGTAGTAACTGAAAAAGACAATCGCTGAGACCACAATTCAAAACTGAAACAAAACATTGAAAGAACATGTTATAAATTTTAAAAGTTGAAGGAAGAAACAAACAGAGACGAGTTATATCAAGAAATGAACCAGATCTACAACACCTTACCCAAGATAATTGATAACATCGAGAAAGAATGGGAAGTACTTAAAACATCCATATCAAACAATTTATTAAAAATATGTGGCACAAAAGGACCAGCCAAAGCTCATAAAAAACAGCATGGTAGAGTGAAGAGATACAAACAGCAATACAAAGAAAGAAACATTGCTTCCAAACATGGTTGAAATCTAAAAACCATAACGACAATGCACAATACCGTCTAGCCATGAGAGAAATGAAAAGAATAGCCAAGAAAGAGAAAGAAAACTTTTGGTGCAAATATGGAGAACATCTAACAGACTTATGTAGGACAAAACCGAGAGAATTTTATAAGAGTGTCAAGGCAATGAGAGTGAGAGACGATAGTTACAACCCTAACACTATCATTAACAGTAAGGAAGGAACACCATTACTCAATAGACAAGATAGAATGACCTGATGGAAGGAATATTTTCAAGAACGTTAAAACCTTACTAAATTAACTGAATATATACACACAAGAAAGGACAGTGAAGAAACAGAAACATATATATTGATCCACGAAATTGAAACAGCAATAAATAACAGCCAGAACAACAAATCACCAGGTGCATATGGCATACCCAACGAAGCAATTAAAGCATGCAACGAAATAGGTGTAAAATGGTTAACCAGAATCTTCACAGCTGCATAGACAGAAAGAAAAGTTCCTGATGACTGGCAAAAATCAGTAATAGTCCCATTAGGGAAAAATAAAGGCAATAAAAGAGAATGCGAAACATACAGAGGCATTTCACTGGTAAAATATAAGCAAAAATATTAGAACAGCGCATAAGACACATCGCTGACCCACAAATAAGCCCCTCACAGTTTAAGTTTAGAAGAGGAGTGGGATGCACAAACTCTCTATTTACTCTGAGACAACTGAGTGAAAAAGCAATAGAATATAATAAAGAGTTACACTTATTATTCATCGATCACGAAAAGGTATTTGACAGAATATATAGAAGTATTCTATGGGAACACTAGAAAACTATGAGATCAAGGGACAACTGCTAGACAATATCACAGCAATATATGGAAATATTCAAAGCTTGGTAAGAACAACAGACGGAATGGCAGACTCATTCGAAATCAAATCAGGAGTAAGACAGGGATGTGTGCTTTCACCTCTTCTCTTCAACATATATATAGACAGAATAGTGAAAGAGGCACAATGCGGAAAAGACCTTATTGATATAGACAATGATCACGACGACCAATTAAATAATAAATCAACGAATGACCTTTAGCAGACGACCAAAGTCTAATCTATGAAGACGAAGATCAACTACAACAGCACATGAATTCATTGCTAATAGCATGTAGGAAGTACAACATGAAAATAAACAAACAAAGACCGAGACCATGAAAATAAGAACATCAAGCCAAGCAAACATACAAATAGAAAACACCATAAAAAAGCAAGTTTCTGAATTCAAATATTTAGGCATCATTTTCACACAATACGGAAAACTAGATATAGAAATAGAGAAAGGTGGCAAACCAAATACAGTAACCTACCAGCTGGAACCATTACTACAACACCCAAAGATCAAGTTGGAAGTGAAAAGACAGATGATTAAAAGTATTTTCCATCGAGCACTTTGTTACCAGTGCCAAACTTCGTCTCCTACAGCAACACAACACAGGAAGCTCACCACGTGTGAAATGAAATGCTTGAGGAAGGCAGTGGAGTCACCAGGAAAGACAGACTTGACAGACTTCGCAATGAGGACATCAGAAGCAGAGTGGGCATAACTTCATGCACGAATACATTGAAAGACAACAAATGCAGTGGCTTGGACATTTAATGAGAATGAAATAGAACCAACCACCAATAACAGCATACAATAAAAAGAGATAGGGTACTAGAGCTAAGGAAAGACCAAGAAAAGATGGATAGACAATATCAAGACCATACTACATAAACGCGGATATTCTTCTTCTTTTTTCATTCACCCGCTATTAATTCAGGCGTAACGTCATGACGCCTGGTATTGCGCTTCGTACGGCCTATATTACCCTTTTACAGGCATCTCATATGGACAGCCTCGCCGACATCCGAGGTACCTGAAGCTTAGATCCTTCAAGAGTGATCGTTGCAGGAGACCTGATGTCCGTGTTACTCTTTCTCAGACAGAGTCAGTTTTAGTGAGGGCATATCGGCTGACTTCTCTAACGGCTTTCCTGCCTTTGGTGAGGTCGTTCCATACACAACGTAAAATACCACTCCTTAATTATTGTTTAGTGTAGTAAATTTGGGCTTAGATTTACGCCAAGGAGGATTAGCTTACATGCGTTGACTGGGTGAAGTCGCTAAGGTAAAGACCAGAACGATCTCGATCGTTCTAGGGCTAGTCACAGGAATTATCACCTTTCTGTGTTGCTTTGTCAAACAAACGATCATATGTTGGCAGTATGATTAGCCTTTATGTGCTCTGAGCCATGACATTAGGACTTGATCTGTGTAGGATTGTGGAGTCCGAAAGTATTACCATTAGCCAATGATTGGGGTTGTACCATTCAATTCTTTGCATAATCGGCCATACTTTTTATCCATGGTGAGTTTGTTCCTTAGTAGGAGTAGGAGCTTCGGGGCGCGTGTCGTTACTTGGCATTTTGCACGGATTTTACCCCGTATTTTCCCTGTCTCCGGAAGCAATGGTCTATGGCTACACACAGATATTCTAGAGGGTCGTTTCAATAGGCGATATTAACGCAACTGAGGTTTTGCGCTCGCCGCTATCACCCACCTCAGTTCTTTCTGGGATGTTAGTTGTTATTGCAACGTACCCTACCCGGTTGCCCCAGGGAGGGCAGTTTCATTAGGCACTAAAAACGCAACTTTGTGATTTTCGCTTGTCCAACCATTCCCGCCTCAGTTCTTCCGGGGATGTTAGTTGTTTTGGCAATCGTACCTTGTCCGATTGTCCCAGGGAGGGCAGTTTCGTTAGGCTCTGAACGCAACTTTAGAATTTGCGCTCTGCCAACTTTGCCCAATAGGTTTCTCCGCGCTTTGCCTCATGTACGGGTTTCCCGCATACCTTCCCATGTAGCGTCACGATGCTGCGCTGCCGTGTAAACCGAGACTTTTGATTCGTTAGGAACTTTCTTATTGATTCTAGCCTACAGATGGCAATTTATTTGCTGTCTTTGCTCTTGGGGAGTTGGTCCTCTTTTCCAATTTGGATGCACCTCTCATCCCTTCGTGTGCAGATTTCCATCGGATGGAAGCTGCTACTTGGTAAGACCATTGTGGTCACCTCTACGGTCGCATTTACCGTATCTAGAAACTGCTCTGACACGAAGCTTGACTCGTGCTCCAAGTTTTCGCTCCACGTCTAAGCTGTGGGATGCACCTTTCATCCCTTTAATTCGGTCATTTACTCCAGGGAGTTAGAATTTGAACTCGGTCGCTTCTACGCTGCTGTTTCGTACTTTTGAACTTGGACAGTTTTTATCGGACATCGGCAAGGAGATACGTGCTTTTATTCAGGGATTTTCGGCCACTGCATTGCTTTTCCATGAGCACTACTACAGATACCCGTAGGGTTTTCCCGATCTCTGTCCCCTTAGCCAAACGGAACCAAGTCTGTTTCCAGGGTCACTCATGTGAGGTAGGGGACAGGATTTGAGACGCCCTTCGCAAACCCGCCATGAGCCTTTTACCCCAAAACACGGATATAATACAACAAGGGCGACCATCGGCCTATAAAGCGAATTAAAGCCCCATGCCTACGCTTACCACCCCTACGCAGAGTGGACAACCAACTACATCTTCCACCTGGGAAAAGACAATAGCAGATATGATCTAAAATCACTAGAAAGAACACGAGAAAAAGTGATAAAATAACAAATAACCCATTAACATTGGCTCATACATCTCTGTAATTACAGCCTTCATTCCAAAGCCTAAGGGGGTAACAAGAGAATGAGATAAGAGAAAATAATTTTGAATAATTTAGATATAAAAGAAAGAAATATAGAAAAACACAAAGAAAAGTACCATTTTTTAAAAATGAAAATGACGTAAAACAGAAACGTCTCGCCCAAAAAGGGACTTTACAAGCAAACGATGCAACAGGAGGAAATTTAAAGAATAAAAATATGGAGTTTTATAGGAAAATTCAAAGTAAAAGAAAATCTTGGAAAAAGAATAAAGAAATGAGGCAAACAAAATAAAAGGGGGAAAAGAAGAGAAACAATAAAAATCATGAAAATTGCAAATATATATATATATATATAATATTATAATATATGAAGTACACAAGATTACGGGGCATGAGAGAAATATGAAGCTTTTAAAGGGAAAAGAGTTGCAAAAAGAGGTCGAAGGAATTAAAAAAAAAAAAGGGTTTTCCCGGGGAGCAATGACTCAGATCAGAGGAAAGATGGATGGCTGGCGGAAAAAACCCTGGAATGGCCAGATTGGGTCACAGGATTAATCGCGGTTAGGAATGGTCACTGAGCTTTTCCCGGGTCTCGCCAATGTAGACCTTGTTGCACCGCTTGCGGGTGATGGAAAGAAAATTTTTTTGAGACTGAAGGGAAACCGTCTTCAAACAATCGGGTTTCGGAAAAGAAGGCGGGTCTGTATTAAAGCACACGTATTGCAGCGCCCAGGTCACTGGATGGAGCCAAAAAGACTTGGGTATTAGGCTGAGGCACTGTGTACCAAATATCCTTTGGGCACGTCTTTTCCCGTTGTCCAGGGGGTCAGGCGTGGAGACTTTAAAACCTCTTAGGGGGTTCAACCGCGGACTGGGGAAAAATTTAAAATTCCCCTTTTAGGGGTTTAGGGACGAACAAAGGGGGTTTCATGTCCCTACAGAGCGAAGTTCTTTCGCTCAAGTTGGGTCGAAAGACACTGTTCCGTATGATGGCCTTCTTCCGTTCGCATCATAGATAAATTTATGATTGTTTGATTACTGATATGGCTGACGCCGATTTGTCAGCAAATTTTTTAATGTCTTTAATCCCTTTTTCGGGTTTTCCTCAATATTACTTGGGGTCAACTTTTTTTGCTAATACCATCAACCAACCAAAATATCACTCCAGATTTAAAGCCTTTTGCCATAGTTTTCCTTTAATGTCTGCTTCCAGGGTTGTCATGAGTCTTTAATTCTTCAACTCGGCCCCGCCCCCGAGAAGAGTATGATTTTCTGATAGATGAGATACTTTCTTTTTTCCGCAAGCGCCTAACTGGGGAATGTGCTTATGATCGGGTTTATCAAATTGCTCGCCAGGAGGCCGTCTCTAAACAGCATAGAACTTCCAATTCTGACAGGGTGAAACTTATCTTAAATTTTCACCCTCATAGTTTCCTTGTGAAGAAAGTCTCATTCCGTCATCTCTCTATTCTTCAGTCTGATCCTGAGACACGTTCAGCGTCTTCCAACACTATCCGTTGGTGGCGTACAGACCGGACAGAAATCTTAAGGATATGTTGGTACACAGTCGCCTCAAGCCTAATATCCAGAGTCAATTTGGAACCATCCAGCGTGGCCGTCGGCGATGCAATACGTGTGTTTAAGTAATACAGACGCGCACTGTGTCTTTTCCAAAAGCCACGTTTGTTATTGAAGACAGTTTCACGTGCAAGTCTCGTAATTTTATCTATGCCACCACCTGCGATCGCTGCAACAATGCCTATATTGGTGAGACCAGCAAGAGGCTCAGTGACCGATTCGCACAACACGTGCGCGATGTGCGCCAATGCTCTTTGACCCCTGTAGTCACTCATTTCAATGATACTAGTCATTCAGGAGTTTGCGATGTCCAGGTCACATTCATCCGATCATGTTCCTCTGATCATAGCAGTCGATTTGCTCTGGAAAACCGTTTTATTTTGTTGAATGGTACCTTGCGACCTCTTTTTTACGCAACTCATTACCCTTAAATGCTTCTTGTTACTTTCTCGTCACATGCCTAGTAATCATTTCGTTATTCGTTTTTATTCCAAGATATTCATTAGTTACGTTTGAATGTTTCCGTATGTAATCGTCCATATTTAGTGTTCTTTGAAATTCGTCACTCCTGTTGCATCGTTTGTTTGATAAAGGCCTTTTGGTCGAGACGTTGCTGTTTATCGTCACTGCTTCTGTATTTTGTAAAGCTATAGTACTTTGTTTTACGTGTTTCGCTATTTTACCAATCTTTTCTGCAGTCTCTTTCTTTTTCAATAGATAATACAAAAATTAAAATAATAATATCCTTAGTTGCTACAATTCTTCGTACTCCAAGAAATATATCAATTAATGAAATTCATAGAACTTATCACAATAACATAAATGTTCAGGATCAACAGTGCAGGTCACTGTCTAACCCACACATTATATTGCTTTGAGTATACTAATATATTTCAATAACATCAGAAAACATGTGTTTATGTTTGTTAGGTACACTACCATACTCTACTCAAACTTGCACTCACATGTTTCACATGTTTTCATGATACTCAGATATTCTGATACATACAGTGCAGTCATTATGTCTTACTTACATACATATGTAGAAGACTTTCACTTCAACATTACAAATTATAGTAATACCTGCTGGTACAAACTGATTCTTTCTAACACACATGCAAACTAGTAATCTACCTAGTAAACTTATCACTACAATTACCTGGTAAAAAAATGTCCAAAACAGCTGTTTCATTTTCAATAATGCTACTTCCATCTGGTGTATAAAAAATGGTGCATGTATATATGTTTTCATCGGAATGCAGAAATGACTTTATGCGCAAATTTATGCCGGGATTATCAGGCCAAAATGAGATTTTGTTCGTAAATCGTGGATGAATATTGACACTCCACTCCTGAGGAAACCAAGGGTAAATTTAATGGAACACTTGTGAAGACCAATGATAGTGACACGCCAGGGCTTTTAACGTGCCCTCTACTACTCCAAAATAAACGTCCATAGTAGCGCGACAATATATATCTGCATCCTTTCCAGCGGACACCGGACTCTGTAGTCCTATAATTGCAATAAGATTACTAGGTCCTGCTGTAAAGATATGAAATAAAATTATATCAGCCATCATTAAATATGTCTATCTTAACATTAAATACTAACACATATTCTACATTTGATAATTTCTTTACTTGAGTACAGACTTCCATAAGTATGGATCCAATGAAGGAAAATATCAGCTATAGACTTCTTTGAATATTATACAACATTTCGTGAAAGGTAACCATGGAATGGAAATGTTCACATGTATCTGTTGTGACAGAACAGTCAATGGTAGCCATTAAAGAGAATTAGTCAGGTTGAGACTAGGAACAGTCAGTGGAAGCCATAAAACAGAATCATCCATGTTGAGACTTGGAACAGTCAGTGGTAGCCATAAAACAGATTTAGTCATGTTGAGACTAGGAACAGTCAGTGGTGGTCATAAAACAGAATCAGTCATGATGTGACTTGGAAAAGTCATTGGTAGCCATAAAACAGAATCAGTCTTGGTGTGACTTGGAAAAGTCAGTGGTAGCCATAAAACAGAATCAGTCATTTTGTGACTTGGTAAAGTCAGTGGTAGCCATAAAGCTAAGAGAGTATCGCATAGAAAATACGAGACGGCCGTCTCACGACTAGACGTAATCAACATCAGAGCATAACAGACTGTCAACATCAGAGCATAACAGACTGTCAGTATAGAAGAGACGTTTCTGCAGGACAACATCTTAGCCGATATAGATAAATCAAGAACACGTGTGTAGATATACTGCTCTCTAGATAGACGTGTCTATAGGACAACATCTTAGCCGATAGAGAGGAAACAAGAACACGTGTGTAGATATACTGCTCTCCAGATAGATGGAAAGTCTTTTGATAGAAATGAAAGAACTGTGTGTTATTCTATGTTATATGTACACGTGTATGTTATGTATTATTTTAGATGGTATTATTATACATTATATGTTTATTATTTGTTTACAGTTTTCATTTATGCAAGAATTAAGATAATTCATCTCGTATGAGACATATCCTTTCGAATGATAGGTTGTAATGGAAGGTGTGTGGATGAAATGATGAGACGAAAGTATTAATTTAGACGCACGAGTAAATTAAGCTATACGATCACGAACCAGAAACAAGTGAAGAAATACAACAAGCAGTAACATAGAACTGCAGAACATTACAGAGACGCACAAAAACGGACACTGAGTAAATTTATGTTCTGTTCTTTTAACTTTGAATGTAGGAAATAGTGATGACAGCCCAAGAAGGGATGACACCAGATGAGTTGACCACACATGCTAGATATATCCTTTTGTCGACAGCAAACTGTATGGTTCCACAAAGACAAGATAGAAAAATAAGTAGATTGCAAACGATACACTAGAGTTACAACAACAGAGAAGAGAGAAAAAGGCACAGGGAATAGTGAAGGAAGATAATAGGTTTGACCTACAAAAATATAACAACAGAAATAAGGAAGAACATACGAAGAGATAAAAAGCAATACCTACAAAATTGTTAAGCAAGGTTAGAAGAACACAAGAAGAAAAGGAGACAGCAGGAAATGTTCAAAGAAATAAAATCAATGACCATAACGTTTAAACCAAAACTAAATGCAATAAAATATAGTATGGGAAAAACCCTAACATAACAAGCAGAAATTCTCAACAGATGGAAAGAATATTGCAGCGAAATGTATATGAACAGAGGTGAATAGGACAATATAGCGAACACTGAAATAATCACAGAGAAAGAACCAGACCCAACGCTAGAGAAATTTGAATAGGCAATAAAAAGCTTGAAGCTGGGAAAATCACCAAGATGTGATAATATTTCAGCAGAATTTATCAAAGCAGGAGGAGAGCAAAATATAACAATATATCATGCAATATGCAAAAAGGTATGGGAAACAGGAATAATGCCAGAGGAATGGAAAAGATCAATATTTATCCCAATACCTAAAAGGAGACACCAAATTGTGTACCAACTATAGAACATTGGCATTGATAATCCACGCAAGTAAAATTTTATTAAAAATTATTATGGGACATAGGAAAATGGAAGAAAATATCAACATGACACAAGCTCGGTTCAGACGGAACAGAGGTACAGGTGACCATATATTTAACATAAGAACAATCATAGAAAAATCTAGAGAGTATAATGTTAATCTACACTCATGTTTTATTGACTACTCAAAGGCATTTAATTGTGTAGAACATCAGGAATTGTGGAAGATTATGGGAGAAATGGGATTCCCATTACATTTGTTACAGATCATAAGAGAACTTTATAGTGATCACATGGCGGCTGTAAGAACATGTGATGATACATCAGACTGGTTTGATATAGGGCAGGGAGTCAGACAAGGCTACATTCTGTCGCCTTGTCTGCTTAACATATATGCAGAAAACATCATGAGGAATGTTACAGAAGATAGCGGAGAAGAAAAACACGATCCTTTTATAATCGGAGGAAGAGAAATACATGAACTACGATACGCTGACGATACATTGTTACTGTCAACATCACAAAAAGGGATTGAGCAATTATTAGGAGAAGTGAAAGATAAAAGCGAAAAACAAAATCTATATCTCAATGTGGTAAAAACAAAAATAATGACAACAGATAAAATGAACATGACAAATGATATTTTTATCAATGAAGAGAAAGTAGAAAATGTGATCAGTTTTGAATATCTTGGTTCACTGCTAACAACAGATAGAAATGGTATGAAGGAAATTAAAAGAAGAACAAACATGGCTTTACACAAAATTAAACATTTCAAAACAGTATGGAAATGAAGACATCAGGAAAAAGTGGGTACAACATCAGTACTAGACTTCATCAAGAAACAAAAATTAAATGGTTCGGTCACGTAAGCAGATTACCATCAGACAGTGCACCTCAAAGAGCAATGCTGCTCGATACAATGGGTACAAGCAAAAGGCCGGCCACGCAAAAGATGGACCTCAGAGATAACAGAGGCGACGAAAGAGACTATCTACGAAGCGCATACTAGGCCCGTTTTAGAAATCTCTTCCTGACCTGACGCTGTGAGGCATACAGGATTCGAGAAAGAAAGAAAGATGGAAAGATAAAAACTCCAATGTGTAGAGAGCTACGAATATCTGGGCTCAATAATTAACAATAACGGTGACTGCTCCAAAGAGATCTCAAGAAGATTAGCAATAGCAATAAAGAAGTTAAACACAATGAAGAACATGTGGCAAAGCACCTGCAAAATACTAAAATTAAAAATATTGAGAGCATGCATTTTCCCAGTGGCTACTTATGGTTGTGAATCATGGACTATTACACAGAAATTAAGAACGAAAATCCAGTCGTTCGAAACTAAATGCTACAGAAAGATCATATGAATACCATGGACAGATAAAAGAAAGAACACTGATGTCCTGAAATAATTAAATGTTAAAGAGACTTGGCTGATAAACAACATACTATACAGAAAAATTACATACTTTGGTCACATCAAGCGACACGATGGCCTGGAAAGAACAATACTAGAGGGCAGGGTCCCGGACGCAGAGGCAGATGCAGACCCAGAAAAAGATGGCTACACGATATTAAAGAAACCATGAACATGACCATTGACGAAGTGGGTGAACTGGCAAGAGACAGAGTGAATTTCAGATGTGATGCAAAGAGAGCATCGTCCTATAAAGGATACGCACCTTGATGATGGAACGATAAGAAAACAAAGATCAGAATACTAAGAACATGCATATTCCCAGTGGCAACGTATGGGTGTGAAGCAAGGACATTTAATAAAGCATTGGAAAAACATATATGTGCTTTTGAATATAAGTGTTGCAGAAGAGTCCTTCGTATATCTTGGACAGAGAAGAGAACAAATAAATCTATCCAGAAAGAACTCAAAATCAAAGAAAACTGGCTGATGCTACAAATAAGAAAGAGAAAATTTAGATATTTTGAACATATAAAAAGACATGAAGGACTGGAGAAGACCATCATGGAAGGAAGCAAAACGGCAAATAGAAGAGGAAGACCAAGGAGAAGATGGATTCAGGATGTAACTGATGGTTTGAACATGACGGCTGCAGAGGCAGGACATCTGGCATATGAGAGAAATTACGGAGGACTGTTGGGTAGACAGTTCTGCTTAGGACAAGCTATTTGATTATGATGATAATAGATTTAATACATACACTCAATACAACCAGTACTAGAGACTTACTGACACTGATATATGTTCTCTGAGTCACTACCAACGGTTTTCTGAACAAGAAGAACTGAGTCATAAATACAGAGCTATTACAGTAGACTTTTGTTTAACACTTTTCTTCTCCTTACCTATAACACATGCTGTCACAGAACGTCTGCAGTTTTTGATACGCCCAGGAGATTGATATTTCATATCATACAACATTCTCACATACAGACAACATCCATGACCTTGTTCTTTCTGATACCATGGGTTTGAACCTCTCATGTGCGCTTTGAAACAATGAAGATTTAAACGCGTTAGTGGTGTCAAAGAAGAGTTGTATTAGTGATTGACTAATTATTCTCTATAATTCATGTAGCCATCAAGTACCTGTCTCAACTACCTGTCTCAAGCACCTGTCTCAATCGCCTGTCCTAACCACCTGTCTAGACCACTTGTCTCAACCACCTGTCTTAACCACCTGTCTCAACCATTTGTCTCAAGCACCTGTCTTAACCACCTGTCTCAACCACTTGTATCAACCACCTATCTTAACTACCTGTCTCAACCACCTGTCTCAAACACTTGTCTAAACCACCTGTCTCAAGCACCTGTTTCAAGCACCTGTCTCAAGTACCTGTCTCAACCACTTGTCTCAAGCACCTGTCTCAACCACCTGTCTCAACCACCTGTCTCAACCACTTGTCTCAAGCACATGTCTCAAGTACATGTCTCAACCACTTGTCTCAAGCACCTGTCTCAAGTACCTGTCTCAACCAATTGTCTCAAGCACCTGTCTCAAGCACATGTCTCAACCACTTGTCTCAACCACTTGTCTCAACCACCTGTCTTAATTATTTAAAAAAAGTTCTACAAAATGTGCACAATCTTTAAAAATTAAAATGAGGACTTGTATCGGTGCTATATAGTTTGTGCACTTCCAGTGAGATCTTTCTGTGTAAGAAAGTGATAGAGCACAGATTATTATAATGAAGAGAAGTATATAATCTTGTGTGATAACTCCAACGCCAAGTACAGCATAGGGAAAATGGCGTTATCAACAAACATGGTGGGAAGTTAGAAGTCGCGCTGGTGACATCAAATCTAGTATACATTAATGATGGTTGAGTAATCAGATTAACGAGTCGACAATGTGACTCTGACGATGTTAATGATTTTACATTGGTGTTATCTCCACTCTGTTGCCGCTGTACAATTGGAATATGATTGGATATTACGACAGTGATCACTGTCCGTGCATAATCCTGTTTGAGAAATACATTGCGGCACAGAGTACGAGCACTTAAATCTCATTATGACACAGCAGGACATGACACTATCAGCAGATTGATTATAGCTTCAAAGTATAGCTTCTTGAATAAACAGAGGAAGGTGAATAAACATAGCTTTCATGAGGGAATGAAAAGGTTGCTGAAGCCTGGTTAAGGCAGCTGTTAAATTGTTACAGTAGGCGAGAGCGGTTACTTGCACACAACATGACTGCAGGCGTCAACAATTTGTAGAATTACACTTGTCTTTGTTCCGGGGCACATGAGTGTCGTTGGCAATGAGAGAGCAGACAGACTGGCTGGCTCTGCCGCTGTATCAGAGGGCCAGCCCATGGACAGAGCTGACAATGTGAACGCCCTCATAGAGCGTGGCCGCAGAGAAGACCTTCATCTAAACCAATCCACGTCAACTACTAGATTGCGAGAACTGGGTTTGAAGATTGGTGTGGCAATAAAAGAACGGTACAACAGGTATACGAGTCGGCTCATCAATCAACATAGAACTGGTACGGTCAGTCGCTGGACGCTGATGGAGATATTGCGAAGGAGATCGGAGCACCTATGGACATGTCCGGAGTGCAATGAAGATGTTCCAAACTGAAACTGAAACATGAGTTTACCAAGGAACTGAAAAAGAACATGTACGAGAAAAGTGTGTACTTAAAGACATGTACAAATCTAACTAAGAGCATCACAGTGAACGACTTCTGCAGTAGGATGTGCACTGAAAAATCCTAAGTCAACGTTCTGGAGATGTTACTTGCGCATGAATGGTACTGCATGACGTAGATGCGTCCGGGATTTCCAGAGCACATACTTGGCCTGGCCAGAATCAGGTGAGAATAAGTGAAAAGCTCTCCTGATTCATTCTATGCAGCAGACAGACCATCATGACGAGGTCGAAAGACTGAGGATACACAAGGCCATAACAGAGATGTGCGGTGTTAGATAAAGAACTGTGTGTCGCTACTGAAACTATCAGGGCAACACTGAAAACATCAGAAAATGCTGCTACAGGTCCGGATGGTATTCGATATAACGGATTTGTTTAATAATGACATAGATGACCTGGCTAAAGAATTCAACGTCAGCATCCAGAGTGGTGAGATCAGGGAAGATTGTATCCACAATCACCTACTGCGATTGCCGAAAACACAGATCACTCGACTATAGCTGGCTACATAATTATTATGATATAAAATATGTTAGACAATCTTCCGGATACATTCGTAGCACGTCGACTGACTTGAGACCTCGAAAGTAATCATATCTACCGATCCGCATCCACATATTTTTGTAGCGATGTGACCGTCACTTTAAATTGCGTCCAGTCCACGATCCCAGCGTAGAAAACAGTTCTCTCATTATGCCAAAACATGCTGTCAAGGGCTAATTTGGGTCCATGCACGTTTTGTTTGACTGTTCAGCTACTATACGTCCGACACTGTTTTTGTTTTACAAAATTCAACGGGCAGATAACTCCCATTTCATTCATATACTATACGGCATGGTATAATTTATTTTCGATTATTTATAAATAGTTTTATTCGCAAATATATTTTTCCTGTTGTGAAAACAGTGAACTTTTGTGTGAAAAGTTTAGTTACAAGATGTTGTTTCGTCCTCCACGTTGTTAAAGTGCCGAACAAGCCATAGATTTGTTCCAAATTTGAATTATAAACACACACAGTGTTTCATGTTTATGATTTCACCAACAATGATGGGGAATTCAGCAATGGCTAAGCATTGATTCAAGTTGGAAAGTCGTATTAGTTACTCTGAACATGAAATACAACAATAATTTGGTAAATAAATACTAATTTATTATCAGATTGTTTAGAATTTAGTTCTGCATATTTTGATGCTAACAGTATAAATCTAGCTTACAAAGAACTTAAGTTATAGGCATATTTCCAAGATCACTCCATTTTGAAAAATTTTGCTAGAAATGTGTTCTGGCAGAGCGTGATTACACCCCACAATTGTCTGGTACACTAAGAAATGTTACATATATGTAAGGAAACATTGTGTAATGTGGCGGTAATCGTCTGTGATATCTTCTAGGATGTCCATGCAGTTATCGAAACATATGCAGCGATAGCAGACGTTGATGACTAATGTAATAGAGTACTCTATAACTATCTCATGCACCAGCATTTAAAACACCAGCGCATTTTCTATTCATTAGATGTATAGCTTCTGCGCTGTTCAAAATGAAGATTGTTCCGCGTTGTGGTGGATGGTTATCTTTGCTGGTGACTTTATATACGGGCTTACCATAATATGTTATTCCTTCATTGGACTTATGTAACATATACACGGTGACAATCACAGAACAACCAATTTTTGAAAGAGGTAGAACATTGTCATTTGCTGGTGTCATTATGGTATAGATAGTGGGAAAACAAAAGGAATGAGATAAGTGGTGAGCTACATATTGAGTATGGTCACATCACAGTCTGGTTTAATGTCTCTCGTGCACTACTAAAGGATCACTGGGATTGCTTTGGTAGTTTTTCAATGCAGTTCTGTTTTCTGCTGTGACATGTTCCATCTCTACTATGTTTGCAGTAAAGCAATCAGGGTTTTGTCTATCACAGATGCCGACGGTGGTTTTGGACGAATTGTATATGGTGTCCCGGATGTAGCACCATTTTGTTTCCGCATTTCCTTTTGATGTGCATTGGATAATGCTTCCCAATGTACTGTAAAATGCTTTTAAAATGTCCACTCCAGGTTGTTTGAGCTCATTGTTAATTACTGCAGTTTTCCTAATGCCGTTTATCTGTGTAAGATCTTCTGACAGGCCAGGACAATTGTCCTTATGTTCCAGCTGGCTAAGGGAAGGGCTGGAGCATTCATGTTTTTATTATTATTGTTTGGTGCGGTAATTACTGCCCACTTGTCAGGTAATACCTTGAGCTCCAAGCACCCATAGAAGCATGTGAACTGTGGCGAGATAACACCTTATTGTCCGGGGGCTGCCCAGCTAGAGGCAGGCGGTAGCTGTCCAATGAGACGCGATAATCTTTCCTTCCGTCGAAGACAACCCGTGGCGTCAGATACACTAAGCCATTTGAGCTGGAGTTATATAACATGTAACTGTTGTCTTCCGTGTTGGTTTGAATCAACAAAGTCGACTACGAGGCGACGTCTCCGTTACGCATGCGCGATTTGTATGGAGTAGGTGTGTGTACCAAGCATTAAACATCCATTCTTGACTATGTCGATATAGTCCAGAGGAGTGTAAGCACAACGTATGGTATCGGTTTGGTTGCAGGAGCTGCTGGTAGGGCATCACATGATGTACGTTCACTTTAGGTGCTCTACTCCGCATTTTCACTTTTAGTTTATTCCCATAGTCGTTGCCTCACCGAGGCTCCCACGAGGCAGGGGGTTGTTTGCCTATAGCTGGGAGCCTGGATCTTGGATATCAGAGTAAATCCATTCATATCACAAATCTGGAGGTGATAACTTCCACCGATATATTTTGTCGGGTTTACTCCCAACAGAACAGAAAAGAAATATTTAAAAATCTTGACCTAGGGAAGGCCATCTCCCTTAGCGACTTATTGCCCCGTTAACTTTTGACCTCATGGTTAAAGTTTTCAAATCTGCACCGCTTGGAGGTGGGGTTGATTTGCGTGTTCTGGGGGTCATCAGCAGGTTACTAATTGTCACTGTTCGCACCTTCCAAGAGAGATTAGTCGATCCCAACCTAATGAATGCAGAGCTAGGATCAGGACACACCTTGTAGACCATATATATATCTATATCTATATAACTTTGTTTCTATTTATCTATCTGTTTATCTTCATATCCATATATCTTTCTATCTGTTTATCTTAATATCCATATATCTTTCTATCTGTTTATCTTAATATCCATATATCTTTCTATCTGTTTATCTTAATATCCATATATCTTTCTATCTGTTTATCTTAATATCCATATATCTTTCTATCTGTTTATCTTAATATCCATATATTTTTCTATCTGTTTATCTAACTGTATGTCTAACTTTACCATCTTCATGTCCACTTTGAGATATCATCATCATCAAGCAGTCTTTCCCTTCCGCAACTCGACTCCCATGACAGCAGTGCTGAAAAGCTCTTTTCTATGCAAGATGACCCTTGTCAGCAGCAGTCATTCTCGGATAGTCAATTACATTTTGCACCCATCGTCTTCTAGATCTTCCTCTCATTCGTCTACCAGGCACCATTCCCTCCAAATCTTCTCAAGGCACTCATGTCGTTTAATGTGTACGAAATATTTAATTTTCCTTGATGTTATGCTTTGCATGGCCAATTCTGTTAAATATCGAGCTGTTGCAGAATACAAGCAATTTGTTCTTTTCTCTGTCCATGATATTCTAAGTACTCGTCTGTAGCATTTGCATTTAAAGGCATTAATGATCGTCTCCGCTGCTTTGTAAATGGACAATGTCTCATAACCATATGTTACCAAGGAAAAAAACGCAACCTCTTGAACAATTGTGTTTTGTTCTTATGTCAGTTCCCTTCCTAGGGTTAATTAGTTCTTTTAGTTTTTGCAAAGCAATACTCAGCCTTCTTTTAATTTCTTATATACAATTTGTTTCATTTGTCACAATGCCTAAGGTATTCAATGGTGTCGACTCTTTCGATTTTGTGGACATTGTCATATATATTAGTTATCAATTCTGTTTTATCAGTTTGACACACACGATTATTATAAATATGTGCATTCTGGCCTTTCTGTTGCCTCTCTGCCAAATTGTTTCACATGTCAGTCAATAATATTTCAACTATATCTTCCTTTTTACTCAGTATTACCGCAGCCTCTACTTTTCTCTATAAAATCTACTATTCGCTTGATGACCAGAGTGTAATTATATTTCATATCACATGTGCTGGTGATTATTTTCAGCTTTGCGTAATAGAACTTGGTACAAGTGGGCAAATGTGTGGCAACAACACAGATACCAAATGTTCCTGTACTGATTTAGATGATGAAGGAACAGCTTATTTTATGATAGAACTGACTGCATACGCTATGGATAGTTATACACATATTCGTGCATTATGGCAAAACTTCAATGGAAATATATTATACAGCAACTACTTTTCTTTACCAGCGATTTATGGTGAGATATATTTATATAATGTGTATAGCTTTAATTCTCATCATATGTGTAAGTGTCATATGTTTATTTGATGCCATTTTGTATGTGTAACACTCAATCAATCAAGTGCCGTGCCTGACGGCGTAGGCGATCCTGTCTCTCAACAACACTCGTTGCTTGGTGCATGTAATCAGTTCTGACGTCGAAATTTTGTCGAACCATGATGTCAGACCATCCAACATCTTCTCCTCTGTCTTCCACGATCTCTCCTTCCCTGAATTTTACCTGTAGTCACTAAATGTTCTAAACCTTCTCTTCGCATTATATGCCCGAAGAACCGTGATTGTCGAATTCTTATTCTTTTGATAAGGTTTCTTTGTGTGCCTGATTTAAAACCTCCACATTTGTTTTCTTTGCTGTCCATGGAATTTTCTGCATTCTTCTGCAAAACCAGATATCTGTGGCTTCCAATGATCGTATTGATTGTTTGTTCAGTGTCCATGATTCGCTGCCATACATAAGTATTGGTTCAATATAGCATTGAGTACTCGTTTTCACAATGTCATTGGTAATGAGTTCACGCAGTGTGTTCTCCATTTTCATAAAAGCTGCTTTCGTTTGAGCTATTCTACTCCTAATCTCTGTTGTACATCTTCCATCTGAATTAGGAATGTTCCCAAATACTTGAATCGATGACTTGTTTCAGTGTTGTGTTTTTATTTTGATATTACATGTTGGTGTTTCGTGTTTCTTGGAGACAACCATAACCTCTGTTTTCTTGTAATACTACTGTTAAATAATATGTTAGTTACAGGGATAGAGTACATGATAGGGACAGAGGATGAGGACATGGTAAAGACAATAAGTGAAGACATGGTAGAGAAAGTAAGATAATACATGGTAGAGACAGAAAGATAAGACATGGTAGAGACAGAAAGATAAGACATGGTAGAGACAGGAGATGAAGACATGGTAGAGGCAGGAAGGTAAGACATGGTAGAGACAGGAGATGAAGACATGGTAGAGGCAGGAAGGTAAGACATGGTAGAGACAGAAAGATAAAACATGGTAGAGACAGGAAGTGAAGACATGGTAGAGACAGAAAGATAAGACATGGTAGATACAGGAAGTGAAGACAAGGTAGAGACAGGAAGTGAAGACATGGTAGAGAAAGATAAGACATGGTAGAGACAGGAAGATAAGACATGGTAGAGAAAGATAAGACATGGTAGAGACAGGAAGATAAGACATGGTAGAGACAGGAAAATAAGACATGGTAGAGACAGGAAGATAAGACATGGTAGAGAAAGATAAGACATGGTAGAGACAGGAAGAAAAGACATGGTAGAGAAAGATAAGACATGGTATAGACAGGAAGATAAGACATGGTAGAGACAGGAAGATAAGACATGGTAGAGAAAGATAAGACATGGTAGAGACAGGAAGATAAAACATGGTAGAGACAGGAAGTGAAGACATGGTAGAGAAAGATAAGACATGGTAGAGACAGGAAGATAAGACATGGTAGAGACAGGAAGATAAGACATGGTAGAGACAGGAAGATAAGACATGGTAGAGACAGGAAGATAAGACATGGTAGAGAAAGTTAAGACATGGTAGAGACAGGAAGATAAGACATGGTAGAGACAGAAAGATAAGACATGGTAGAGACAGAAAGATAAGACATGGTAGAGACAGGAGATGAAGACATGGTAGAGGCAGGAAGGTAAGACATGGTAGAGACAGAAAGATAAAACATGGTAGAGACAGGAAGTGAAGACATTGTAGAGACAGAAAGATAAGACATGGTAGATACAGGAAGTGAAGACAAGGTAGAGACAGGAAGTGAAGACATGGTAGAGAAAGATAAGACATGGTAGAGACAGGAAGATAAGACATGGTAGAGAAAGATAAGACATGGTAGAGACAGGAAGATAAGACATGGTAGAGACAGGAAAATAAGACATGGTAGAGACAGGAAGATAAGACATGGTAGAGAAAGATAAGACATGGTAGAGACAGGAAGAAAAGACATGGTAGAGAAAGATAAGACATGGTATAGACAGGAAGATAAGACATGGTAGAGACAGGAAGATAAGACATGGTAGAGAAAGATAAGACATGGTAGAGACAGGAAGATAAAACATGGTAGAGACAGAAAGTGAAGACATGGTAGAGAAAGATACGACATGGTAGAGACAGGAAGATAAGACATGGTAGAGACAGGAAGATAAGACATGGTAGAGACAGGAAGATAAGACATGGTCGAGACAGAAAGATAAAACATGGTAGAGAAAGATAAGACATGGTAGAGACAGGAAGATAAGACATGGTAGAGACAGGAAGATAAGACATGGTAGAGACAGGAAGATAAGACATGGTAGAGAAAGATAAGACATGGTAGAGACAGGAAGAAAAGACATGGTAGAGAAAGATAAGACATGGTAGAGACAGGAAGATAAGACATGGTAGAGAAAGATAAGACATGGTAGAGACAGAAAGATAAGACATGGTAGAGAAATATAAGACATGGTAGAGACAGAAAGATAAGACATGGTAGAGATAGGAAGATAAGACATGGTAGAGAAAGAAAGATAAGACATGGTAGATACATGAAGTGAAGACATGGTAGATACAGGAAATGAAGACATGGTAGAGACAGGAAGTGAAGACATGGTAGAGACAAAAAGTGAAGACATGGTAGACGATATCTTCCCCGCTTGTCTTACATTGTGTCTTGGTCAACGATATCTTCCTCGCTTGTCTTACATTGTGTCTTGTCAACGAATATCTTTCCGCTTGTCTTACATTGTGTCTTGGTCAACGATATCTTCCTCGCTTAAAGTAATGCGTAACAACAACATACAGCAAGATCCAATACTGATTGAGGGAAGGGACATAGAAGATGTGGATGAATTTGTCTACCTTGGAAGTAAGATCAGCAGATCAGGTGGTACAGACGAGGACATTAATGCTAGGATTAGGAAGGCCCGACAGGGCTATGCGATCCTGCACATGGTGTGGAAGTCCGCTGCCATCTCCACGAAAACAAAGCTCAGGATTTTCAGCTCAAATGTGAAGTCGGTGTTGCTGTATGGCTCGGAAACTTGGCGAGTCACTAGGGCAAATACAAATAAGATCCAGACCTTTGTCAACGGATGTTTGCGGCGGATTCTCAGATTGAGATGGTATGATAGAGTTACAAACACGGATCTGTAGGTAAGAACAGGGCAGGAACCTATGATGACACAGGCCAAGAGGAGAAGATGGCGATGGATAGGCCATACCTTGCGGAAGACACAGTCGAGTGTCACTAGACAGGTGCTCGAGCGGAATCCGGAGGGAAAACGAAAAAGAGGACGCCCTAAGCAGACTTGGAGACGAGGTCTTATTGAGGAGCTGAAGAGTGCTCAATTGACCTGGGAGACCATAAAAAGAACAGCCAGAGACCGAGAAGAGTGGCGAACAACTGCTGAGGTCCTATGTTCCGTGAGGAGCGGAGAGAATTAATGATGATGATGATGAATTTCATAAATGTTAAGCAGATAGTAATTTCATGAACGTCGAAAACATGTATTGAACAAGAACAACTGTATCCTAAGTTTGAATTAACTACTTCTACATTTATATGGTGTTTTTATGTGGTGCATTTGTGAATCAAATTATTTTAAATTGATACCCCCCATTACATTTAGAAACGTTTACTTTGGGACTTTCCTGATATGTTTCTGCAGGAGACTAGAACTAATCTTCGCAATCACATACAACATTGATGTGCCAACAGATCAGACATAGCCCAACATAGATGAACAAAGACAACACGACACCATAAATATTGCATCAGAGAAGAACATTGTGATGCACATATGGAAGAATTCAAATAGTCAATCTGTTCACAAAAAAAGAATATGAGAGGCCAGTAGGGCCTACACAACAATATCTTGGACGGTTTAAAATCATTGAATGAAAATCAGTCTATGCAATAATTTGTAAATAACCATAACTCCTATTAGTTGTTTATTATATTAGATTGACACTATATCACATATATCAGCGTACATAGAATATGGTTTACAACATAAATATCATTTAGTTGCTAATAAACTGGTATCTGATGTGTAGTTTAGTGGAGAATATCTCTACATCTTATCGCCAGTTATTCTATACGTTTTATATTTTAATTTGTAAACATCTTTTTCATCATTATGTTTAGTTACAATAAAGATCAACACAAGTGGATTTCAAACCCTGCAGTCCGCAAGTATGTTTGTATTTTTTTCTTGAAGTTTGATTTTTCTGTTTGTATTCATAGTTTATTTAAACAGGTTACTTTTTAATATTCTATTGTCTCGTTTACGTTCTCTGGATAATGTACTAAAAAATGGAAATAAAATGCATCAACAATTTTGAAATCAGCTATTTCAATTCCTGCAAAGATCTACAAAGAGGACGGTACAATTCTCATTGAGTAGCTCCATATTATCTTCCAACAAATATGGCAGAGTGAAATCATCCCATAAGAAATGAAAGATGCATCCATTATCCACCTATATAAACGAAAAGGAAACAGGCATGAATGTAACAATCATGGAGGCATCTCCCTACTATCTATTGCAGAAAGATATTTGCCAGAATCCTTTTGAACCGCCTCATGGCTCATCTAGACAGAGGATTCTTGCCTGAAAGACAGTGTGGATTCCGTAAAGATCGCGGGACCACAGACATGGTCTTTGCGGCAAGGCAACTGCAAGAAAAATGTCAAGAACAACATCGTGACCTATACACAGCGTTCATCGACTTGACCAAGGCGTTTGATACGGTCAGTAGAGAAGGTCTCTGGAAGATCATGGCTAAATATGTCTGCACTGAAAAATTCAATCCATCAAGATTGTGCAGCAACTGCATGAGGGGATGCACGCCATAGTGTATGGCCTTTTCCCGTCCTGAATGGAGTCAAACAAGGCTGTGTGATTGCACCAACTCTTTTTAGCATTATGTTTTCTGCCATGCTGACAGATGCATTCAGAGATGGCAACACAGGTGTCAACAGCAAGTATCGTTCAGATGGAAAACTCTTCAATCCAAGCAGACTTCAAGCAAAAAAAAAGTAAAGTCTGATACCATCAGATATCTCTTATTTGCTGACGACTGCGCCCTCACTGCCACCACTGAGGCAGATCACCAGACTAGCATGAACATATTCTCACAAACCTGCTCCAACTTTGGTCTTACCATCAATACCGATAAATTTGAAGTCATGTACCAATCAGCACTTGGAAAATTATATGCCGAACCAAATATTACAACAAGCGGAAGGAAACTGAAAGTAGTGGACATATTTACTTATCTTGGAAGCACACTGTCCCAACATGTCACCATAGATGATGAAATAAATAACAGAATCTCTAAAGCTAGCAGCACCTTTGGCAGACTACATAGAAATGTCTGGCACAGATGTGGTATTGGCCAAGCAACAAAACTGAAGGTATATCGAGCTGTCGTGCTCCCAGTCCTTCACGCATGCGAAACTTGGACTGTATATTATAGACACGCAAGGAAGCTAAACCACTTTCACACAGTCTGTCTTAGAAAAATAATGAACATCAAATGGCAGGATATGATCCCAGATACATAGGTCCTAAAAAGAGCTGCTCTCCCCAGCATCTACACAATCGTGATGCATTCCCAGACAAGATGGGCAGGACATGTGGCTCGAATGCCAGATTGCAGAATACCCAAACGACTCTTTTATGGTGAGCTGCATAGCAGTAAACGCTCACAGGGGGCCAGAAAAAGCGATTCAAAGATACACTCAAGAACTCAATGAAATCTGTTGGCATAGATGTCAACAACTGGGAGAATGCTGCTCAAGACAGATCAGCCTGGCGCACACTTCTTCGACACGGATCCTCGGCCTGCGAGGTAGATAGAACAGCACGGATTGAGCAAAAACGTCAAAACAGAAAGGCAGTAAAACTTCCCACAAGTGCAAGTATACCTTGCCCACACTGTACACGAACATTTCAAGCCCGTATCGGGCTCACTAGTCATCTACGCACACACAGACAAACATAGCGCAACTACATTCCCTTGGATGGAAATTTGTGTGATCATCATCCCCCGTCATGGACGAGCATCATTGATTGTTTGTTTATTGTCCATGATTCGCTGCCATTTATAAATATTGATTCAATATAGCACTGGAGTACTCGTTTTCGCAATGTCATTGGTAGTGAGTTCACGCATAGTGTGTCTTCATTTTCATAAAAGCTGCTTTCGTTTGAGTTATTCTACTCCTAATCTATGTTGTACATCTTCCATCTGATGTTAGGAATGTCCTCAGATACTTGAATCGATGGACTTGTTTCAGTGTTGTGTTATTTATTTTGATATTACATGTTGGTTTTCTTGTTTCTTGGAGACAACCATAACCTCTGTTTTCTTTATATTCATGCTTAATCCTTTCTTTTCACTTTCTCTCACTAGTATGTCTATCAATTCTTGTAGATCTTGTTCATTTGTAGCCATGAGAATTGTGTCATCAGCGTACCTTATGTTGTTTATATTTTGTCCACCGACTGTTATTCCTGTCTTTTCTTCTATAGATCTCCTGATATTTTCGATGTATAAGTTGAATAGGTCTGGTGAGAGTATACACCCTTGTCGTACTCCTAACTGTATCGCCTGATAGATTCCAATCTTACTCTCGTCCTATGGCTGCGCTTTGTTGCCAGTACATATTCTTGATCAGTCTCAGATCTTTCCCATCAATATTTATACTTTCTAACATGCTGATTATTTCCCCATGTTTAACTTTATCGAAAGCTTTTGAGTAGTCTATGAAACATAGGTATAAGTCCAACTTCATTTCTATTGATCTTTCCATAATTGTTCTTATTTTATATATTGCGTTGTTTGTTCCTCTGCGTTCAACAAAGCCACATTGTTCTTCCTTAACTTCTGGTCTTATTTTGTTTCGTACCCTTCTCATGATAATGCTGAAACGTAGTTTTTTTTTAATGGGACTCATGAGGCTGATTGTGCGGTGTTCTTTGCATTCTATCGTTCCTGCTTTCTTTGGTAGTGTTATACAAATGGATTGTAGTAAATCTGTGGGTCCAAATCCGGTGTTGTAGATGTCATTGAATAATTTTGTTAAAACGCCTACGCCCAATTCGCCTGTTGCTTCTATTTTGTCTGTTGTTATATTGTCTGGTAATGGGTTTTTGCCTTTTTTCGTGTGTGATATGGCGTTGATAACTTCTGATGGAAGTATTTGTGGTCCTTCATGGTTGTAATTGATGTTTATTTCTTGTCTGTTATCGCCGTATATGTCCTTAATGTATTCTGTCCATCTTTTATTTTCTTGTTTGTTTCCATCAGGATATCTCCCTGTTTTGATTTTAAACATCCAGTAGTTGTGCGTTTACGTCTGCCAAGTAAATCGTCTACGTTTTCGTATATTGATTTGTGGTCTTCTTTATGTTCTGTTTCGATCTGTTTGCATTTTCATTTAGCCACTCTTCTTTTGCTGTTTTACATTTTTGTCTTATCTCTTTATTGATTCGATCGTATTCTGCTTTATTATGTTTGTTTTTCCTTCTATTTTCCATTAATTCCAAAATGTCTTCCGTCATCCATTTCTTGTTGATCCGTTGACATGTTGTGTGGGTTAGTTCATTTGATGTTTGTTGGATTGATTCTTTAAGCATCTGCCATTGTTCTTCTATTGTTTCTATTTTTCTATAGCTTTATATCTATTTTGTATAATGTGTTTAAATAGCCTTTCCCATTTACGTCAGTCTTGAGTGTTGAGCAGTTTGATATGATGTTTCTTGCGCCCCTCTTTATCTTCTTTTGTGTCAGTCTTGAGTGTTGAGCAGTTTGATATGATGTTTCTTGCGCCCCTCTTTATCTTCTTTTGTGTCAGTCTTGAGTGTTGAGGAGTTTGATATGATGTTTCTTGCGCCCCTCTTTATCTTCTTTTGTGTCAGTCTTGAATGTTGAGCAGTTTGATATGATGTTTCTTGCGCCCCTCTTTATCTTCTTTTGTGTCAGTCTTGAGTGTTGAGGAGTTTGATATGATGTTTCTTGCGCCCCTCTTTATCTTATTTTGTGTCAGTCTTGAATGTTGAGCAGTTTGATATGATGTTTCTTGCGCCCCTCTTTATCTTCTTTTGTGTCAGTCTTGAATGTTGAGCAGTTTGATATGATGTTTCTTGCGCCCCTCTTTATCTTCTTTTGTGTCAGTCTTGAATGTTGAGGAGTTTGATATGATGTTTCTTGCGCCCCTCTTTATCTTCTTTTGTGTCAGTCTTGAATGTTGAGGAGTTTGATATGATGTTTCTTGCGCCCCTCTTTATCTTCTTTTGTGTCAGTCTTGAATGTTGAGCAGTTTGATATGATGTTTCATCCCCTCTTTATCTTCTTTGTCAGTCTTAATGTTGGGTTTGATTGATGTTTCTTCGCCCTTTTCTTCTTATTGTGTCGTCTTAATGTTGGTCAGTTTTATGATGTCTTGAAACTGTTTTTTTTTTGGGACTTGAGGCTATGTTGAGGTTTGATTTATCGTTTCTGCCTTCTTTGTTTCTTTATACAAATGGAATTTGAGAGTTTGTAATCGGTTTTGTGATGCCACTTTATTCATTTTGTTAAGATCTTGATGTTGCGGTTTAGTTTTTTGCTCTTTTTTTTTGTGTCAGTTTTGCTTTGGGTTTGTTGGTGTTTGGCTTGATCTTCTATGTATTTGTCGGTCCTTCATGTTGTAGAGTTTATTTCTGTCTGTTATCACCGTCTATGTTATTATCTTTTTTCATTTCTTGTTTAGTTTGCATAGTGTTCTTCCCTTTTATTTTAACTCCAGTAGTTGTCGTTTAGTGTGCAAGTAAATCGTATGTTTTCGCATTATTTTTTCTTTTTGTTCTGTCTTGATTGTTGATTTGATATGATGTTTTTGCCCTCTTTTGCTTTTTCTTTTGTTATCTTTTTATGATTTGATATTCTGTTTTCTTTGCCTTTCCTTTATTTCTTTATGTCAGAATCTTGGTTGGAGTTTGTTATGATGTTCTTGCGCCTCTTTATCTTCTTTTGTTCAGTCTTGGTGTTGAGATTTGATTGTTTTTAGCATCTGCCATTTTCTTCTTTGTTTTATTTTCCATAGGTTGATCTATTTGATAATGTCTTTAGACCTTCTCTTTAGGTCTCTTGAGTGTTGAGATTTATGTGTTTCTTCGCCCCTCTTTATCTTCTTCAATTTTATTCTTACTTTTACTATCAGTAGTGTATGGTCACTGTCGCAATCTGCGCCTGGTCTTGTTTTTATATCTATCAATCCATGTCGATATCGTTTATTTATCATAATATAATCAATTTGATTGTGCGTGTTGTTATCTGGATTTCTCCATGTTAATAGTCTTCTCGGATGATGTTTAAACCAAGTGTTGCCGATTATCATGTTATTTATTGTTGCCCATTCTATAAGTGTGTTCCCCCTATCGTTTTTCTCTCCCAGGCCACATCCTCCAGTTGTCTCGTCTACCTTTTCAGAGCCTACCTTAGCATTGAAGTCACCCATTACAATTTCACTTCATGAGCCTTGCACTGTTTCATAGCTATTTGTAACTGGTTGTAGAAATCCTCTAGTTCTTCTTCTGTACTATCTGTTGTCGGTGCGTATATCTGTATGATGTTAGTATCTACTGGTGTACCCTGTAGTTTTAATAGCATTACTCTCTCTGATATTGTCCAGAATCCTTTCACCATTTTTGCTCTCTCGGCGTCAAATATTATGCCTACTCCTTTTGTATGATTGGTTCCACCTGAATATATTATTCTAAAGTTGTCTGAATAAGTTTCTCCTGCAACTATCCATCTTATTTCACTTATTCCTAATATGTTAAGTCCCGTTCTTGTCATTTCTTGTTTCTATCCATCTCATTTCACTTATTCTAATATTTAAGTCTATCATCTATTCACTTATTCCTAATATGTTAAGTCCCGTTCTTGTCATTTTTTGTTTGATGTTTTCTAGTTTGCCACTTTGTGCTAGGGTTCGAACGTTTTATGTTGCGTTAGTTAAGTCCTCATTTCTATACCGGTCACTTCTTGTTATTTTCAGCAATCTTCGTAGACACTTCATCTCTTAGACAGGGTAAAGACAGGGATGCGATTGCCGGTGAGATACAGAAGGAGCTTGACCGCATCACAAACTGGAGTGATGTCTCTGGTGCACTAGTTAACCCTAAAAAAGCGAAAGTAACATGGTTCTCACTCAATAATCACACTGTTATCGCATGTACACCTATTGTTGAACTTTGCGGTGTTGGTTTGTCCAAAGCTAAATCGATGAAATTTTTCGGTGTGTAATTTGATCGCAGCCTGTGTTTCAGGTAACATGTTGAGTATGTCATTGTCAAAGCAAGTAAAGGTTTAGCGGCAATGAGAGATGGCAGCTGCTAATATCTCGCAACGGCTGCTTGTCATCCTGTATCAGACGTTGGTTCTCTCTACCATTGAATATGCAAAGGCCATCCTCACTGTTAGTAAAACGTAAACTGACAGACTGGAAAGAATACAGAATGAAGCTATGCGTATCATTCTCGGTTGCACACAGGATATACCCTGCGTGGTGATGAGGTTTCTCCTGGATTTATCGACCATGGAGTATAGACTCAAGATAGCTAGAGCCCGTGCGTACCTCAAAATAAGTGATAAAAAGGATCACCCATTGCACGAGCTGCTCAGCACCAGTGGAGGAAATCGATTAAAGCGGGCAAGTCGTGGGTTGGCTGTGCTGCAGACACTGTTCAGCTGGTATGCGGGCTCACAAATATCAATTATGGGGAAGAATGGATACCGATGCGTTTAATATACGCGAACACTTTTTTTCACCATCATTAAATTTGACAAAAGTTGCAAAGAGAGGAATCCTGTTGCGCTGGATGCAGACGTTAAGGCTATCATTGATGAAAACTGCAATGAAGGTGCCGTTGTGATTTACACGGATGGATCGGTAGTTTGTCACGAAAAGTCCGCATGGCCTTCTCTGCAAGCTCATGTGGCAGAATGGTTCATGAGGCCAGTGGTGCATTTCGTATGACAACAAGCAGCATGACAATGGAGGTACGGAGGTGACTAATGCTTTACGTTGGCTGGAGTCACAAAACTACACTCATGCGTGCATTCTGAGTGATTCAATGAGTATGAAACGCAAGGTAGAGGCTGATTCGGTGCGCAGGCACTGGACTGAATCACTACAAGCGTCAACAATTTGCAGAATCACACTTATCTTCGTTCCGGGGCACATGGATGTCATTGGCATTGAGAGAGCAGACAAGCTGGCTGGCTCTGCCACCATATCACAGGGTCAGCCAATAGATAGAGCTGATATTTTGAACGCCCTCATAGACTGTGGCCGCAAAGAAGATTTTCATTTAAACCACTCCACGTCAACTACTAGATTGCAGGAGCTGGGTTTGAAGATTGGAGTAGCAAGAAAAGAACAACATAACATGTACATAAGTAGGCTCATCAATCAAAATCGAACTGGTACGGTCAGTCACTGGACGCTGTTTGAGATATTGCGAAGAGAACGGAGCACATATGGACATGTCCAGAGTGCAATGAAGATATTAAAAACTGAAATTGAAACTGACATACCATCTGCTTGCCCATGAGGTTAAGGCATCTACAGCTCTTTGAAGCAGTTTGATGGCCATTGTTGCATACTAATTTGTGCACCATATCAGAACATTGCAACTTTTACTCCCGGGGGTAATTCTGCAACCATGTCGTTGAGTAAAATCAAGAAAAGTGTGGGGGACAGAACTCTTCCTTGATGGACGCCATGGCCCAGTAGAAATTGTTTGCTCTTGCGACCATCTAGATGCACTTTGACTTTTCTGTTATGTAAGTATGCTTTTATTCATCTGTACATTCTACCATTTATTCTACCATTTCTCAGTTTCTTCCTTCCAAACCTTGTCAATAGCTTTCCTTAGGTCTATCCATGTCGCTAGTACCAGTTTCTTATCTTGGAAAGTCTCCTTAATCTCATGGCAAAAAAAAAAGTACGTTGATTGTTCTTCGGGAGAGTAGCTCTGCCCTGAAACTCCTCTTGTCATTATATTTATATATACAGTTTACTTGCATTTCTGCATCCCTGCAGAGAGTGGTCTTATAATATAAGATATTGCTGTTGTTCATTTCACTTTTAATCATTTCACAAATACGTTACCAAATTATTAACAAGTTACTTATCCTATTACAACCTAGCGTCATACCATTTATTTTAGCCTTTGAGAATGATAACACGCCGGCTTCAACTGGGATTATTACTGTTGGACTTGTAGGAACTATTATAGGATGTATTGTTGGCGCAGCTCTGACTTTTGCACGTAAGTACTTTAAGTTTTCAGTAATATATGTGTAACACAACAACGACACATGAGATTGCCTTTAAGAAATTGTACATAAATCAAATAATAAATACTACATTGAAAAACGTTCTGTAATAGAAATACAATTTGTTCACTTTTCAACTCTGAAGATATATGTAGAAATGAAGTAGAGTTTCTCTTTTATTATTTGTTGCAATACAATTTGATAAATGTTGCTAAGATACATATTTGTGCATTCGGGAGACACGAGTACGATCCCTGTAAGGTCCATGAGTTTTTTCTGTCAAAGGGCATAAAGAAAAATATCATTACCTGAACAATTTCGCTGTGACTGCACTAACCATGAAGTCATTAAATTATGCAAGCTCATGTCCCCCAAGTCCTACAAAGTCATAACAAGCGGTATTACAAGCAGTGATGACAGTGATATACATATATATATCTTCTTCTTCTTTGATTAAAAGAATGGGAAAATATTATTTTAATCAATGAGAACCGAAAATGTCCATAACCTATTAAAGTGAACAATTTTGAGAGATAATTTAAGTGTGCAACAAATCATATGTTGCAAATAAATCATATCACTGTATTTATTTATTACGAATATTTATCTAAGCAGCAATCATCAAATTTCATTGCAACCTCGTAAAAGATAAACTCAACTTCATTTCTACATATATCTTCAGAGTTAAAAAGTGAACAAATCATGTCGTCTTTTGTAGCTCAATATCAAACAGTTCAGTCAAACGAACTATCTCATTGACTTCAACTATTTTGGTCTGTTTCTGTTAAATCTTAGTAAGGTGGCATGTATTTATTTCTGTACATGATATATATATATTTATTTCGTTTATAAACACTCAGAGATTTCACTGTTATTCTTGTAGCTGTTTAATAGTCAATATTACTAAATTATTTCACATAATTTAATGAAAAAAATAACTAAGTAGAAAAGAAATGGATAAAAAAAAAATGTATTTACTAGTTCTATCTTAATGGTATTTAATGCCAACTGTGTCCTCATCGAAAAAGGAACATTTTCATGTTTGCTACTATTATTTTTGATGTGGATGATTAAGAACATTGTGTTAATTGTTATCATCAGACACTTTTCTTTGTCTTTCTATTTCAGATTTGATTTCATTTTGTCTGTATTGTTATTTTCATAAACTATGCATGCAACCAATATTTGTCTATAACATGAGGAGATTGCGGTAAATTACGAACATGAGGTCAAGAGCAGATAAATATATAGGGCAAATTTGGCTGAGCACAAATCCTAAAGTTGCGCTTTAGTGTCTAACGAAACTGCATTCCCTAAAACAACCGGGCACGGTACTGTTGTTCTCACAACTAACATCCCCGGAAGTACCAGGGCGGGTGATGTTTGGTGAGCGCAACATCTAAGTTGCACTGATAGCGCCTATTGAGTTGACCCCCTACATTTTTTGTGCACAGCCGCAGTCCAGTGTTTCTCAGGGCCAGGGAAAATGCAGAGTAGTAACTGCAAATTGCCAAGTGCCGACACGCGCATCGAAAAGACTGAGAATGTTCCTACTCCGGAATAAACTCAAGGTGGTTAGTAAAGACCGACAATGCAAAGAGTTGTTGACAGGCTGTCCAAACCCAAAAATTGGCAAAGGCGGACACTTTACGCGGTGTGTTATACGTGTAAGACGATTTCTCAGGACACGCTTATGTGCCCCGAAAGACTGAGAAATATTCCTAATTCGGAACGGCCTCACAGTTAGAAAGGGCGTACTGTGTAGACTCACTGTTTGGCGTAGATCACAAAGCCCAAATATACGGCAAAAGCTGATCGAAAAGGCGTAGATCCAAGCCAACATATACGGCACAATGGATCCATCTAGGGCAAGTTACCCTAGTAAATAAACAGCTGGCTTAAATCGGGTGTGCGGGCCTAATCACCATAGGCGCATTGTTGCACAAAGTAAAATGTCGTTCGTGTCAACGATCAGTTATATATCACAAAAAGAATGATAACATTCGCCGTTAAGAACGAACGAGAGAAGAAAAGAAAAATCATCAATGTAAAATAATTGAAAAAATATGATACAACAATTAATAATGATGTAGTTTCCTTCTAGAGCATTTGGAAATATGAATTATTCTTTTCACTGCATCTAGGATGTCTGTTATATAGAAATGTTTGTATTGTATCCTATTTGTTCTTGCAACCGTTGCTAGTTAAACACTTTTTTCTGGGAAATATCATTGTGCTTTGTTCTTTGTAAATTAAATTCCTTACAACTCATTTACGTACTACGTCTGCGAGTAATATTGTATACACGTTTGACAATACTCATATTTAAAATACAACACATGAAAATGTTTTATTGTTCGTTCCAAAATTCGTGAAAATCTTTACCGACCGATATAAAACCATCCCCTTGACATAAATTTTTACATATTTATTAAGGTAACAGTGACGACCTTCCAGATGTATTTTTTGCCCACCGAAACCTTTAGTTCTGTAAGATTTTTATTATATGATATTACTAAAATTACAGGGATGTTGATTAGGTATACTTTAAACGAAATGTTAAAGTAGGATTGTCAAGTTTGTCTATAACTAAACATTTCCGTGTTCCACATGCAAATCAGTGCAAGTCATAATCGGGAATTCCGTGAAATTAATCAGTTCACAATGTTTCCTACCGACTGTCATTGGCGTATGTACAATGTCATAAAAAGTGGTATTACAAGCAGTAATGATAGTTATATATATATATATATATATATATATATATATATATATATATATATATATATATATTACAACAGTAATGGTAAAAATTGCAGTGATATATATATATATATATATACAAGTAATATATATATATATATAAAATATATGATATATATATATATATATATATATATACAAGATAATGTAGTTATATATATATATTAATAATATATATATATATATATATATATATATATATATAATATATATATATATACATATATATATATATATTAATATATATATATATATATATATATATATATATATATATATATATATATATATTACAAGCAGTAATGATAGTATATATATATATATATTAAATAATATGATATATATATATATATATATATTACAAGCAGTAATGATAGTTATATATATATATATATATATATCAAGCAGTAATGCAGTGATATATATATATATATATATATAATATATATATATATATATATATATATATATTACAAGCAGTAATGACAGTGATATATATATATATATATATATTACAAGCAGTAATGGCAGTGATATATTTATATATATATTACAAGCAGTAATGACAGTGATATATATATATGTATATATCACTATGTACGCAACATTTATGTATGTACGCAACATTTACTTTCAGTTATAGAAGTGGAAGGTATCATTTGTTCACTATGTCACCTTTCTTTCTATAATATGTAATAGGGATAAGCCTTTGCAAACATTCGCCACCATTTTGTGTATTAATGTAAATTCTAAACTTTGGTTATCCTTTTGTTGTGCGAATGCAACGTTATATAACAAAAACGTTTTTTGCATCATATAAGCTACCTACCAATTAGTTTAATCTGAATTCGTAAGGTCGTGGAGATATATAAGACTTCAAGCAAAAAAAAATTGCTGTTATCCATCCAGTAGATTTCGTATAAATTAAACCTTAGTGTCTTCACGGATTTTGGAGCGGACTATAGTAATCTATACATCAATATAATAACGTTCAAATTATTATCTTTATGTGTCCGTCTCAATTGTTCCAAGATATTTCGACACTTTACGGACTTACAATTTGACAAGTACGTTTTTACATCTTAAATACTCTTAACAAAATTGTCTTGAGCAGTAAAACACCGAAAACGTGTATCCATGTTATTACGAATTTCACCCAGAAGGAGTTCCAATTTTGTTCTGTGCCACGGTACACAGCCAACTCTAAAAATCTTTGCGCTGGCGACGGTTCTGTAGAACCGATGTCATTATTTATTGGTATTTTAAAACACCTGATCACTATTCTTTAAGTTTATAAAAATGTGAATTATTGTTGGTATTGAAGATTTCCCTTCTTTCTTAGTTTCAATATTTTTCGAGCTTCCCCACGTGACAATCTGTCTTAATTTGACTGTTCTTCCGCTATTTAATACTCTCCTCGTTATTATCTAGGTATTATTTGTTTAATCGACGCAGCATGGAGAGAAAACATCTTGTTATTAATGGAAATGCAGCCGATTTTGAAATTATGTCGATGATACGGGACGGGGCATTATCTTTAATAATATGTTCAGTCTCGCATTGTTGGGGCCTATAAATCCAAGTGCGAAGAAGGATACATCTGCTAGTAGTTATATTATATGATATCTTCTTCTTCTTTGATCGTTCTTTTAGGGTTATTTTGACCATTCTTGTTGTGATATATAAATAGCCTTTGCCAAGAACTGTTTTTTTTGCATTGTGCCAATTATGCGCCTTAGGTGACTAGGCCAGCACATTCGACTTATTACCAGCATTTTATTCACTATGGTATCCGCCCGAGTGGTTACCGGGACCCAAATGTAGGGTGTAAAGAATAGAACCATTGCTAATTGCCACGCATGTCGCAAGAGGCGACTAAGGAGGTTTGGCTGAAATCGGATGCACATGTCCTAAACGTGTAGTCTATCCGTGTAGGGGCCTACGAAACCAATATGCAACGTATACATAATCTTGGCAAAGATCAAACACATCACAAAGGGTGATTAAAATTGGTCGTAAAGAACGAACGCAAAGAAGGAGAAGACTAGGGTAGCTTGCCTTAGATTGTACACGTTCTCTCTAACGATCCGTTGTGCAGTATATTTTGACTTGGATCTAAGCCAAGAAGCATTTTGTATTGCAACCTTTCTGACTGAGTGCGACATTCCTTCTACTGCGTATGATACACATTCTTTAATAATCTTTTAATGCAGTATATTTTGACTTGGATCTAAGCCAAGACACATTTTGTATTGCAACCTTTCTGAGTGCGACGTTCCTTCTACTGCGTATGATACACATTCTTTAATAATCTTTTAATGCAGTATATTTTGTCTTGGATCTAAGCCAAAGAGCACTTCCTACAGATGTCTGGTGTGAGGTAGTTCCGGTATAGGAACATTTACAACCCTTCTAGGCCTGGTCATCGGAACGGTCATGTCGGCTGCTTGTGTATTCATTGCTCGTTTACGATCATCTTTTGCCGTATATTTGGACTTTGTGATGTACGCCAAAGAGTGTGTATATACTGTGCGCCTTTCTGACTGTGAGGTCGCTCCGGATTAGGAACATTTCTCAGTCTTTTTTGGGGCACATAGTCTTGTCCTGGGACCTCGTCATACTCGTATAACGCACCGTCAAAAGTTTCCGCCTTCGCCATTGTTTGGATTTGGACAGCCTGTTAATTCTTTACATTGTCGGTCTTACTTTTCTTACCACTTTGGGTTTATTCCGGAGTAGGAACATTCTCAGCCTTTTCGATGCGGGTGTCGGCACTTGGCAATTTGCAGTTACTATTCTGCATTATTTGTGGCCACAGGAAACACTGGACTGGGGCTATGCACAAATAATGTAGAGGGTCGTTTCATTAGGCGCTATCAGCGAAACTTAGATTTTGCGCTTGCCAAACATCACCCGCCCTGATTTTTCAGGGAATGTTAGTTGCAAAAATAACTGTACCGTACCCGGTTGTTTCAGAGAAGGCAGTTTCGTTAGACGCTAAAACGCAACTTTAGGATTTGCGCTCGGCCAATTTACCCAATAGATTTATCTGCACTTGTCCTCTTGTACGGAGTTTACCGCAATCTTCTCATGTGTCGACACGATACTTTACAGTGCCTTCAGAGATACTAAACGAATAACACATCGTTCTCATTGGTCCTTGCCCCACAGCTGGCAATTTATTTGCGGTCATTTACTCCTGGGGAGATCGGATTAAGTCACAGACGACTCGTACACTACTGTTTTTTACGTTTCATCAACTATTTGGACAACTTTTCAACGGACATCGGCCAGGAAATGCGTGCATTTTATTCAGGAATGTTGGACCTGCATTACGTTTCCATGATTGCACTACTACCACTACCTGAAGCTTTCTCTTGATCCATACGCGCTTAGCCAGACAAGGACCGTTATCATGGACCAGTGTCACCACGTGGAGGTGGGAAGGATCTTGAATAGTTCCAGCTCACTAAACCTAGCGCAACGTTGTCCCTAGAATTGCACCTTTGACCCCGTATGCTATCTAAACAATTATGTATTTCCAATTGCTATTTACACTAAACTCTGCCAATGCCGGTTCCAAGCTCGGATGAAAAAGGAGGAGGACTTGTGTGTGAGGCCAGCTACCTCATCACAAGAAATAGAAAGAGCTACAGAAACTTGCAAGAAAGGACGTCATACCGGTAAACCGACCAGCCAGGTGGTGTGCGGTGAACCTAGTGCATCAATGACGGTTGCTGATGAAAGCCGCTTTGCGGAAGTCAGCAACCCGACTCGTACATTACTTGGCTCAAAAACACACACTAAAATTGGATTTTGGAATGTGAGAACGATTGCCACGGCTACAAAATCAGCCTAAATGGCAGAAGAAATGAAGAGATACGAGCTGGACATACTGGGGTTAAGTGAGGTGAGATGGCCTGGAACAGATAGAAGAGTAGTTAGTGGATTAACTTTCATATATTCAGGTAGAGAGGATGGTAAGCATTTTGAAGGAGTGGGTATAATGATGACACCTAGATGCTATACAATACACTAAAACAACTTACTGGAACTTTTGTTTAAAAGGGTGGCCCAATCAAGAGTAAGGATGGTAAAGTTCTAACATCAGATACCGAGCAGAAGAAAAGATGGGCAGAACATTTTGAAAAAATGTTAAATAGACCTGATCCACCAGTACTACTCAAGTTTGACGAAGAGGCAAGAAACAGCTCCTACCAATTAACGAAGAAATGATAAGTGTTGCCGAGGTCAAGGAGGTAATCCATTCCTTGATAAACAATAAGGCAGCGGGTGATGACAAAAATTACTTCAGAAATGCTCAAAGCGGCTGATGATACAACTATTAGCCAGGTGCAAGAACTATTTAATAAAGTATGGGAAGAAGAAACTGTCCCAGATCAATGGAAAAAGGGAATAAATGTTAAGATCCCCAAGAAAGGTGATCTCAAAGATTGCACCAACTGGAGAGGGATCACATTAATATCAGTAATGACCAAGACTTTCTGCAAAATCATTCTTAATAGAATCAAAGGAGCAGTGGACACAACCCTGAGAGAAGAACAAGCTGGTTTTAGACCAGGGAGAAGCTGCTTAGACCAAATAATTACCCTACGACTAATTTTGGAGGAACATATTGAGAAGCAACAACCACTCATACTAAATTTCATCGATTTTAAAAAAGCCCTTGATAGTCTACACAGAAACTCTCTGTGGAATATTCTGAGATGCTATGGAATACTAGACAAAATAATAAACATTATTAATAGCCTCTATGATGGTTCACAGTGTGCAGTTCGCACTGATGGTGGACACAACGACTAGTTTATGGTTGAAACCAGAGTAAAGCAAGGATGTATCCTATCTCCGCTATTGTTTGGAGTGGTCATTGACTGGGTGATACGAAATTGTTGCATGGTCGAAACTGGCATCGATTGGGTAGAAAATAGTCAACTAGAAGATTTGGATTTTGCAGATGATATTACCTTGTTAAGTAGAAACAACCAAGATATGCAAAGAAAAATAGACAACTTGTTATCTATAACATCAAAATTTGGACTGCAGATAAGCTATGAAAAAAATATAATGAAGACACCTATGGCAAGTAACGCAGAAATCACACTGGAATCTAAAATGATAAAAATAACAGAGCAGTTCACCTATTTAGGTAGCCATTTTTGATTGCACAGGAAATGTTAAAAATAAATTATGATACGAATTGGCAAAGCAACATCAGCTTTTGAAAGTCTAAATAAAATATGGAACTGCAAGTTATATAGTATTAAAACTAAATTACGAATTTTTAATTCAAATGTTGTATCAATCCTAACATATGCTAGCAAGAGTTGGAAAATGACTAAAGATATAGAAAGCAAGTTGAATGCATTTGAAAATAGATGTCTGCGAAAAATAATGAATATAAAATGTAACGAATTCAGGAGAAGGGATAAAATCAGAGACATGTCTGATCAACCACTAGTGACAACTGTTATAAGAAAGAGAAAATGGAGATATGTTGGGCACACCTTGAGGAGAAATGATCAACGAATATCAAAGCAGGCATTGATGTGGGATGCAAAGGGTTCAAGAAAGAGAGGTCGACCCAAAGAGACCCTGAAACGAACTTTGCTGAGAGAGGCAGGAAATATCGGTCTCAGTTCCATGGAGGAGATTGAGCGAGTTTCCCATAATAGAGCGGTATGGAGAAATTACTTGCATGCCCTATGTAACGTATAACGGTACGAGAGGAATTATTATTTATTTACACTAACTGTGACAACCTCTATAGCATGGTGTAAACAATGTTTAGAAATATACTCAAATTACACAATATCTAAACCATAGGAAATATTGTGTTTAACTAAGGAAGAAATAATAATGTTTTGAATGTATTTCAGATCACCGGAAGGAAGTTGTCATGGATCACAATGTCACATAGACAAATTATTTTACACATCAACTAAACGCACTTATATGGTGTAACAATATTATCTGGAAAGTATTTTTATTAAAGTTTATAACAATCATATTGTATAACAATAAATGTATCTCTCACATGCACAGTTAATGAAGAGTAAACACTAATATTTATAATATATGTTATCTAAACAATTATTGCCTTCCAATTGTTGCTCACACTAACTATGACAACGTCTAATATCATGGTTTAAACAAGGATTAGAAATGCACTAAATGTTCAGAATCACACAAGAAAGATGTTAATATAATTGAGATCATATAATTTTACATATCAAACAAGAAAGATGCATAGATCACAATTCCAGACAATATAAGATATCTCTATAATCAATCAAGAAAGATGACATAGATCACAATTCCAAGACATATAAGAATCTCTATAATCAACAGAAAGATGCAAGATCACAATGTCCCTAAGACAATATAAGATATCTCTACATAATCAAACAAGAAAGATGTCATAGATCACAATGTCCCTAAGACAATATAAGATATCTCTACATAATCAAACAAGAAAGATGACATAAATCACAATGTCCCTAAGACAATATAAGATATCTCTACATAATCAAACAAAATGAGTCAAGATCACAATGTCCTAGACAATATAAGATATTCTACATAATCAATCAAGAATATCGATAATATTCACACTGTTCTAATTACAAAGGAAAGTCTTGTAATAATATCAAATTCTTTCAGTGACAAACTGTTTAATTTCCTGAACCGGACTTTGATATTTGTGTTCAGTTATAACAGGAAGTTACACTGTATGCCGGTCATGGTGCACCAACATTATAGTGTGATGTGCATGTGTCGTACCTTTCCTTGCCCTATCCTTCTCTACCTATGGTCTTCTCGCTCCATGTGGTGTATGAATGTGTAGCGGAGTCCATTTTTATTTCAATTTTCATGTCATTTACACATCAGATAAACGCACAATAATATGTAGTCAAATATTGTTTAGAAAGTATTTTTAATTCAACAACATATTTTATGAAATTCAAATTCATATGTTTTATAATAAATTCGTTTCTCCCACGCATAGCTAATGAAGAGTAAACATTAATTGTATGAGTTATCAAAATTACAGCAATCCAGTTTTCTATAATCACTCCACATATAACCAATATAATTAAATTAACAGTCTATCTAGTAATTAATATATTCACCCGTCTGCCCTGCGTGTTCGTAGCGCGTTGGACTACGGTGACTATCCTCTGTGTATGAGGTTCAATTCCGCGGGATGGCAGAAAAAGCCACATATTCCCCAGATTTACAGTGTTCGTGGCACCGAACCAAAGGGTTACGATGTCCATGGCACCGAGCCGAAGAGCTGAAAAGCTCAAGTGCTTCTGGATCGGAAAAAATATATATATATAAAATTTCTACTTTTTCATCTTTCATTTCATGAATACTTTAGCCAGTGTAAAATGTGAAATATGTTTAATGCAAACGTATTTTGTCAAGATAAATATTGAATATGAGCCTAGAATTAATAATGTAAACTGGTAAATAAAACAATAATTAATCAAATAAACAACTGGTATGCTATCGCACTGTACACAATTAGTGAAACATGTTTCAGTTTCAGCTTTCAGTTTGGAATATCTTCATTGCACTCCGGACATGTCCATATGTGATCCGATCTCTTTCGCAATATCCCTTATATCGCTTATAAACAGCGTCCAGCGACTGACCGTACTAGTTCGGTTGTGTTTGATTATCATACTCATAAACCTGTTATACCGTTCTTTCCTTGATACTTCAATCTTCAAACCTAGCCCCTGCAATCTAGTAGTTGACGTGGGTTAGTTTGAATGAAAATATTCTTTTGCGGCTATACTCTATGAGGGTGTTCAAAATATCAGCTATATCAATTGGCTGGCCTGCTGATATGGTGACAGAGCCAGCCAGCCTGTTTGCTCTCTCATTACCAACGACGCCCATGTGTCCCGGAACGAAGATACGCGTAATTCTGCAATTTGTTGACGCTTCTAGTAGTTCAGTCCATTGCCTGCGCACCGAACCAGCCTCTACCTTTCGGATGATACTAAAAAAAAAACAAAGAATGCACACATGAGTGTAGTTTTGTGACTCTAGCCAGAGTTGTGCCTTAGTCACCGCTAGTACCTCCATTGTCATGCTGCTTGTTGTCATACGAAATGCATCGCTGGCGTCCTGAACCATTCTGCCACATGAGCTTACAGAGAAATCTCATGCGGACTTTTCGTAGCGAGCTACCGATCCATCCGTGTAAATCCCAACGTCATCTTTATTGCAGTTTTCGTCAATAATGGCTTTGACGTCGCATCCAATGCCACAGGATTCCTTTCTCTGCAAACTGTGTCAAATTTAACGATGATTAAAAAAGTGTTCCCGTATATTGAAGGTATCGGTATCCATTCTTCCTATGGTCGAAATTTGTGATCCCGCATACCAGCTGAACAGCGTATGCAGCACGGCCAATCCACGACTTTCTCCGCTTAACTAATTTCTACCACTGGTGCTGAGCAGCTCGTGCAATGGGTGATCCTGTTTAGCACTTATTTTGAGATATGCATGTGCTTTGATTATCTTGAGTCTACATTCCATGGTCGGAAATCAGGAAAAAACTCATCGCCACGCAGGGTATATTTCTTGTGCAACCGAGAATGATACGCATAGCTTCATTCTGTATCATCTCCAGCCTCTCAATTTACGTTTTACTAACAGTGAGGATGGTCATTGCATATTCAATTCTGGAAAGAATCAGCGTCTGATAAAGGATGACACGTAGACACTGCTCGATATTAGCAGCCGCCATAACTCTCATTGCAGTTAAACCTTTACGTGCCTTGACAATGACATATTCAACATGCTCCATTAAACACAGGTTGCGGTCAAATTTCACATCCACAATTTTCATCGATTTAGCTCCGGACAAACCAATACGGCAACGTTTTACAATAGACGTGCCTGCGTTGACTGTGTGATTGATGAAAATGTGTTTTTATTTAAATGAGATTAATTGACAATAAAAACATGATTCTAAATATCAATATTTTATATAATTAAATGATAATAAATGTATTACTGTAAACATAGAGTAATATTAACCATGGTTACATCTAAACAGTATCACATTTTGTTTTTGTATCTTCTCAAAACTTAGAATGAGCAATTGTAATCAATAAATAACTTTATTATGAAAGCAAGCAATACACCATGCTTCTAGTTTCTCTTTATTCATTGTTTCTGTGCTGCTGTTTAATCTATTTTATTTTTTATTATTTTTTTTTGTATTTGTGATTATACTTTGAATTACTACTGTTCTATACATTTGTCAACTTTATCAAGTATGAATAGTTCATTTGCTCTGACTGACTGGTGAATGACTGATCCGTCTAGGTCAAATGACTGAACCGTCTTAGCAAATAACGGTCTATGTTTGTTGACATTGTCATTCAAGAGGGCATCAACCTCTGCGGTAATTCGTAATGATTTTTATTGTTCACAATCGTTGTGGTTATAATAACAGTGCAAACAGTTCAACATTTGGATGGTATAGCAATTATTTCCTCTCATGGTTCACTCCCGGTAGGATTACATATATTCACAACACTATCCTCCATCTGGCTATGTCATGATCTGTCACGCCTACGTCTACACCCTTTCTCTTTAATTAGTTCATGTGGGGTCAAACACGCAAAGGGACATCGCCGCACCAGGATTAGTGAGCTGGCACTAATTAAGATCATACCCTTCCTCCACTTGGTGACCATGGTAACATACACTGGTTACTGTCTGCTAAGTGGGTAGGGATCGAGGGAGAGTTACATGTAGTGGTAGCAGGGAAAGCACGAAAAAGCAGTGCATGTCCAAAAATCCATGAACAATTCACGCATCTCCTGGCCGATGTCCGATGAAAAGTTGCCTAAATAATTGCAGAACCACAAGAAAACAGCAATGTACGAGTCGTCTGTGAACGAATTCTAACTCCCTCGGAGTAAATGACCACCTATCAGATAATAGTCGGGTTGGAGTTCATAAGCAAGAAGTGCAACAAGTAAACGGTTGCGCCACAATTATCAGCTTCCCGGCCGATGGGAATGGTCGTACAACTGAACATGAAGGGATGAGAGGTGCATCCAAAGTGGAGACGTGGGCCCACACAGGCTGAAACTCGGAACCCTGAACCCGAGTCGAGGTGCGTGTCAGAACAGTCTCGAGGCACGGTAAATTTCAGCACGGTGAGAAATATGATAAACACGGTGGGGCAGGCACCAAAGTGGAGCGAACACGCATACGGACGATACAAAGGTGAGCAAAAAGACACGCAAGATGATGGTGATGAAGCGACGGGAAGGTGTGGCAAACGTAGGGTGAGCGGACCACCCAGATGAGCAGCGAAAACTGGAAAACCCAGCAGATGCGTGAATCCAGTGCAAATTAAAGGTCTCGGCAAGAGTCTCTGAAAACACTGTAACGTATCGTGCGACACATGGGACGATTGCGGTAAACTCCGTACAAGAAGCCAAGCACAAATAGAGCTATTGGGTAAAGTTGGCCAAGCGTAACTCCAAAAGTTGCTGTTTAGCGTCTAACGAAACTGCCTTCCCTAGAAGTTCAGGCAGCGTATTGCTATTCTCACAACTGACATTCCCGAAAAAACAGGGAAGGCGATGATTTGCGAGCGCAAAATTTAAGTTGCGCTGATAGCGCCTGATAACATTATTTTGTGCGTGCCCCCAGTGCAGTGTGTTTCGGAGCCAGAAAAAAATGCAGAGTAGCAACTGCACTATTCAAAGTGCCGACACGCCTCGGATAAAAGATGAGAATATTCCTACTCTAGAATAAACTCAACGTGCTCAGAAAAGTAAGAGGCGTAGGGGTGAGTGGACCACAGAAATGTGCAGAAAATCTAATAGGCCCAGCAGAGGCTTGAATCCAGTGCGCGTTTCCGCTTGCAGTGAGCTACTACTGCCTTGTAGCTTGATTGGGGACAATCAAAGTCTATCGGAGCAAATCGTACACAAAAACTGGATGGAAGGCAAACCAAGTAGTCTAGAAAACGACCGGCAATCTGGACAGATAACAGACCGGGATGGTAGGTCGTCTAAGCGTCGCTAGCATAAAAGAAAATAGCAACCTGTTGCGGTACAATGTGCGTGAATTAACATATGTAGTAGGGAGGTATCACTATAATAAAGTAGCTCTTTTATCTGTTTCGTGTACACAGTGGTACAGATGACCCATATTTGACTATTTGAGGAAATGTGCGCATAGTATTACTGACACTTGTTATATTGTAACTCAAACTCATGTTATATCATTGTCTGTTTTGAGAAGTCAGCAATATGACCTAATAACGTCACACTAATTTCGATATACGCTTTAACTAAAAGTCCTTATGACTTCATTTGTTTACCACGGTCAACGGCGTTTGGAATTGGTAAGCGGGAAATGCAAGAATCGTTAAAAAAAACCATGCCTTTCGTCGTGAATGTTGCTATTTTTGTCAGCAATGTATTAAATGGCTGTAAAATTTAGTTTTCTTCAACCATGGCAATGGAGGCGTTAAATATATAGACCACAGAAGGAAAGTTCTAGATAGTATAATTGTTAGAATTGCAAAATAAATCTTTGGTAGCGTCGGGAACATATGTAGTTCACATGCAAGTTTTCAAGTTATTTAATCAAATGATTACAAAGATACACATTTTATCTATGGGCATGACAAGTTAAACGGACTGTAGTTAGTTTAGTTTAGTTTAGTACTCGGATGTTCATCACTGCACTTCGTACCAGTTAGTCCATAAATGCTCCGATCTCTTCCTCAGTATAATCTCACAGCGTGTGACGAATATCGACCCCGGTTCTGTGTTGATTTACTATTCCAATTTGGTTACTAGCATAGTGTTCTTGTCTAGCTACACTACACTTGACTTGGAACTGTTAAGTCATGATGAGAAACTCTTAAATATTACCTAGTTAATGTCAGTAAAGTATCAATAGTCAAAATGTGGTACTGTCACTAGCAACAATTACATACAAAACTGGTAGATCAAGCAATAGTTTTCTTGTAGAATAGTTCTCACTCTCAACTCCTTTCAGTTCAATGATCAATTCGCCATGGGCACTAAAATGGGACCTAGTTATGTTTGTCTGTTCATGGGTTATCTTGAACACCTAGTATGGACTAACTGGTATAATGGTTTGATGCCATTTGATGTAATACAGACCCGCACGGTGTCTTTTCCTAAAGCCACGTTCGTTGTTGAAGACAGTTTTACGTGCGAGTCCCGTAATATTATCTATGCCATTATCTGCAAGCGGTGCAACAAGTCCTATATTGGGTAAACCGGCTGGAGACTCAGTGACCGATTCGCTCAACATTTGCGCGATATACGCCAATGCTCTGTAACCCCTGTAGCTACCCATTTCAATGATACTGGCCATTCAGGAGCTTGCGATGTCCAGGTCACAGCCATCCGATCATGTTCCTCTGATGATCGTAGTAGATTTGCTCTGGAGAATCGGTTGATTTCTTTGTATGGTACCTTGAGGACCAAGCGGCTCAACGTATTACATTCTTATGCTTCTTAGTACTTTCTCTTCCCATGCTTTGTAATCTATATGGGTTTATGTTGCATGTATTACATTCTTATGCTTCTTAGTACTTCTCTTCCCATGCTTTGTAATCTATATGGGTATATGTTGCATGTATTCAAGTTATATATTTACTAGATGTTTCATTGTTTCTTTTCCGTTCTATTCCTGTTTTTAGTGTTACATTTATTTCGTTATTCGTTTTTATTCAGATTTTCCTTAGATACGTTTGTATTTGGTCGTCCATTTGTGTTTCATTTTAATTTGTCACTCCTGTTTGTTCGTTTGCTTGATAAAGGCCTTGTTGGTCGAAACGTTGCTGTTTATCGTCACTGTTTCTGTATTTTGTAAAACTATAGTACTTTGTTTGTACGTGTTTCACTAGTATGGACTACATATGATGGCCACTTCCGTCTGTCTATCACATTTACATTGATAACTGTATTGGCATTACTAATGTGGCTGAAGTCGATTTGTCAAGCTTCATACATTTCATTAATGTTTTCAACCCTGCCATTCGTTTTACTTCTCACATCTCCACTTCTTGTGTCAACTTTCTTGACATTACTATCACCATATGCCTATCCACTATCACTACATCAGTATATTACAAGCCTACTGATGCACATAGTTTTCTATTTATCTTCTTCCCATCCCCAGGCATGTCGTGATTCTTTGCCATTCTCGCAGCTCTTGCGCATTTGTCGACTTTGTAGCAAGGACGATGATTTTCTGATAGGGCTCGCGAGATGCTTGATTTCTTCCGCAGGCGCCTATACCCGGAGAAGGTGCTTGTATCTGCTATGCATCGAGTTCGGAAAATCACTCGCCAACAGACCCTTACCAGCCAGCATAGGACTACTACCTCTGACATAATAAAACGTATCTTAACTTTCCACCCCCATAGTTCACTGGTGAAACATATTTTATTCCATCATCTGTGTATCCTTAAGTCAGATTCTGAGACCCGTTCAATCTTCCCCAACTATCCTTTGGTGGCTTACAGACGGGACAACAGTCTTAATGATATGTTGGTACACATTCGCCTTTAGTCCAATATCCAGAGTCATTTTGGCACTGTCCAATGTAGCCGTTGGCGTTGCAATATGTATGCTTATGTGATACAGACTCGTACTGTATCGTTTCCTTTAGCCACGTTTGTTATTGAAGATGGTTTCCCATGCGAGTCACGTAATCTTATCTATGCCATTATCTGTAAGCGGTTTAACAAGGCTTATATCGGCGAAACAGGCAAGAGGCTCAGATACCGATTCACCCAACACTTGCGCGACATACGCCAATGCTCTGTGACCCTGTAGCCACCCATTTTAATGATATTGGCGTTTTAGGAGCTCACTATGTCCAGGTCACAGCCATCCGATCATGTTCCTCGGATGATCGCAGTCGATATGCTCTGGAGAATCGGTTGATTTCGATGTTAGTTACCTTGCAACAACGTGGGCTCAACGTATTACATTCCTATGCTTCTTAGTACATTCTCTTCTCATGCTTTGTAATCTATATGTGCATATGTTGCATGTATTCAAGCTATATATTTACTTGATTTTTATTGTTTCTCTTCTTTTCTATTTCTAGTTTTTATGTGTGTATTTTTGTGTTACATTGTTTTAGCTATTCGTTTTTATTCTCAGATTTTCATTAGAAGCGTTTGAATGTCTCCTTATGTAGTCGTCCATCTGTTCTTTTTTTTAATTCGTCACTCCTGTTGTTCGTTTGCTTAATAACGGCATTGGTGGTCAGAACGTTGCTGTATATTGTCATTGTCATATGAACATGCAACAATGCTAGCACGTTTGCATATTATATTTATGAAGGCTTCCAATCAAAGCAATAGACTGTTGCTGAGGCCATCGACTTGGAGGATGCTTATAACAAGTTGCATTTTACAATAATGGTACGTTCTTTGATTAAATGTGAGGTTAATCCTTGGCTGATGAACTGGATAGCTGCTTCTTTAATAGAGAGAACCGTTGCACTACATGGACTTGGACATCGAACATGGACTTCGGATCCTGCAAGTATATGCCCTGGATTACCCCAGGGTTCTCCTCTATCACCAGTATTGTTTAATATTTACACAGCAAATGTAGCTAAAATTCAGCCAACCGGATTGGGAAGGACATTGACATTTGCAGATGTTATCTTAATATATAGGACTGGGTCAGATAGACGAGAGATGTTTGATTACATTCAGCAAACATTGCATACCATCTCGGGTTGGTGTGGAGGCTCTTGCTCTCAGGTCAGTCCTGAAAAAGCGTGTATGTTTGGTGCTCATTGAATAATCACATAGTCAATGCTGATCTACCCAGTGTAATCTTTGATGAACATACCATCGAGCGCAGAGACAGAGGCTGTGCTATCTTGGAATAATCTTTAATCGTAGTCTATCGTTCAAATACCATGTTGAACAGACGATGCAACGGTGCAAGCGTGGTCTTGCGGCTCTCAAAGTTAATGTAGCCGCACACCTTGGGCAGAGACTACTTGTACTTTTGTTCGATCGACTGGTTATGTCCGTGGTAGATTACGTACTCGGCATTCTTACGATATCATGATCACAATGTTTACGACTCGAACGGGTTCAGAATGAAGGTATGCGTATAATCCTAGGCTGCACTAGAGATATCCCCATTGTGAAGATGAGATATATGCTTGGCCTTCTGTCACTTCGCTCCCGTCATGCAATCGCCCAAACCAAGGCATATATGCGGGTTACTTCGGATAAGAGACATCCACTGCAAAAGAACGCTAATGATGTTAGGGGGCACGAGAATCAATCGTGGCATGTCGTAGATGGCCCAGGTTGAGAGAACAATTGCCCAGGTGACTACGGTTGCGACTCTACCAAAAGGGAAGAATGGATCCCAACAGATGGTAGCATGACCAGCTATCTCAACGTTATCATTACTCTTGGAAGAGAATGTAGAGATTGAGGCAACATGAAGGCTGATCTCGCAGTTAAGCAGCTGATGAAGATAATGCAAGGGATGATGATGTTGTTGTATATACAGATGGGTCGGTTCATCGTGGTGAGAAGTCCGGCTGGGGTTTCTCGGCTAATGCGTATGGTAGGATTGTTGCAGAGCGAAGTGAGGCATACAGGACACCTACTTCTAGTATGAGGATGGAGGTTGAGGCCGTTACTGCTGCCCTTCATTGTCTTTCTGCGACTCCATTTACTGGGTATGTTGTTGTATCTGACTCTCAGTCGATGTTTCACAAGATCCAGAAGGAAGGTTTCGGTAAGAGTGGATGTTGTCTATAGAAGTTTCTAACCTCCAGCGGCTTACGTGGATATACTGTCCTGGGCATGCGGGTGTTTACGGTAATGAGAGTAGACAGGCTTGCATCAACAGCATCACTGTTGGGAGTTGAAGATGGATAAGGGAATATTCTTCGATCTCTTCGTGACTTCTGTTGGATGAGGACACTAAAATCGATGTTGAATCGATCAAGTGTTTTAGGCAATTTGGAGTTACCCGTTGTTCAAGTCGAACTGGATGCCTGAGAGGCAAAGTGAGAGGTGTGTTTAATCAGCGAGACACAGGAACCATCAGTATGCATACTCTTCGATATCTGTTGGGGAAGACTAGACACCTATGGGTCTGTCCGAAGTGCAATGACGTCAGTTTAATAATCAATAACCAATAACCAATAACCAATGCACTGCGTTGAAAATATTCTAAAAATAGACTAATGCAGCGCCAAAAAGAATGTAATTGTGGTGCCGTGCACTAATTAGCATTTGGTATTCATGTGTAAACGCACCAGTCACACAGTCTAAATTGTACACAGTGAACATTATATTAAACACCGCAGCAATGTAGAACTTATGTCACAGAAACATTTCTAGCAAGTGTTTGATAATTGATTAGCATAAATAAAGATAATTACATGTATTGTTTCTTCTTTCTTCTACTCAAGTCTTATGTGTTATATCACTCCGTGTTCAGTGTCATGATAAGTAGATATTTCTATAACGGTTCCTGTGTGACCTCTGCACTTGTTGACTAAGACACTTCGTCTGCTGTTTCTGTTATCAACTGTGTGTTGTATTTATATATATATTCATCTGACACTGTTAGACAATACATAAGGTCTGCAGGTACTTTCTCGTTACGGCTTTGTCCTGACCAACTCGCTCAATCTCTTCCATGCAAATTGAGTGTGATATTTCTTGCCTCTCTCATCAATATTTATTTCATTGTTTCCCTAGGATATTGTGTTTGTTTACTTGTGTTGTATTTACTATATTGTGAATAGCATTCTACTTTGAGGCACGTTAAAACAAAATACAACGCTTTGTTTCCATGTCTAGTAGACTGCGGGGGATTATATAGAGCACACGAATTAATATTTATTCAGATCTTTGCGCTGACCATCTCCCCGTGCGTTGCGATTCTGGAAAAGGTCAATACCTTGCAACACTGTTTTCATTACACATCTGATCAAGAAAACCCTTGATGTATAGGGCATGAAAATGCTAGACAGAAAACTGTTAGAACTCCCTTTCTGTAACCATGCAGCTGGGATTAATACGTTGAAAAAACGTGATTGGAAAAAGACGTTGCTACAAAGTCGTGACAGAGAATCCGATAGAAACAACAGAAAAATATGTGTGTTATGACAGTTTAGTATAGTGTCCATACAGAGTTAACTAATGATTTCAAAGAACTGGTCGGTGAAGAAGACTGTGAGTTTTGGAAGACTCTTATAACTCAATTATGTATTGTAAGTCACTAAATCAATACTGTCAACTCCATCGAACAAGAGGGTTACCATCCAGTCTTTTCATAATTTACACGACTTATCGGGTACCTTGCTGACAACAGAGGATTGAAAGTGTCAGGAGTCTCTTCATCGTTTTTGTCGCTCAGGCAGTAACGGGTGATACGGATGTTTGCCATACGGTTATGAATGTTCTTCATGATATTGTTAAGTTTGGGAACATTACATTGAACAAAGGAGGGCGTAATAGATGTAAGTGAGATCGAGTTAGTACTCCTATCGAAGACAATAACAATACATAGGTTCCATGTCGAAATTTTAAAGACTGTTCTAGGATTTCCCATCTACATAGAACATGGCCACATATTTATTTAAGGTTTTCAAAAATGTCGTCATTGTGATATTTTACATCATTTTCTGTGTCTTTGTATATTCTGTACAATGTCAATCATATGTTGTGTTAAAGATACATTTTATAAGGGGATACAATCGGATAGTAGTAGAGCTCATCAAAAGAATACCTATTTTAATGAGGACTTCAGCGTCAAGAAGAGAAAACAAAACAACTCGCAAGAAAAAGTCCGACCCTCTGGCCAGAGAATTCTGCATGAACCATTCAGACATCTTATAAAATGTGGGAACCCATAACACCAGAGCCATTGGTATGCTACCAAAACATGACACAAATACAACTAGAAAACCCAGGAACAATCTCCCAAAAATACAAAGACAGAAAGCCAGTTCACTACAAATGCTAAAAAGATATATCCTACCAGCACATGGATACGCATGTTCACAGATGGCTCAGCTACAGATGCTATCAGGAAGGGAGGCAGTGGAATTGATATCACTCACCTCCAAGGAAACACAGAAACACACTCTCTGGCGGCAGGAGAAACATGCACGAACTTTAGAGCACAGAGAACAACTCTTCTTGCAGCCATACAGATTCTCAACGTCCAGCACATGTCAGCAAAACATATAGCAGTCGTTATCTATTCAAGATCCGTTCTCCAGGCTATCTCATGTCCCAGACAAAACAAGCTCATTCAAGACATACGGCAAAATATCAGCTTGCTGTCACAAAAATCTGAATTGGTCTTATAGCGGATACCAGCACACTGTGGCATTACAGGAAATGAAAAGGCTAACAAACTTGCACGGGCTAGAGGGAGCCTAATACAACACCACCCAACACACAGCTTTACAGAAGAAAAGACTATGGAAACAATCCAAGAAAATCATGGGGAGAAAAGCAAATGGAGGATACAACCCAGACCACGACAGTATAAATACACTAAACAGAAAAGCACAGGCCACAGTCTTCAGACTTAGAACAGGATGCTGCAGGCTCAGAACACACTTCCACAGAATGGGTCTCAGGGACTCGGCAGCCTGTACCTATGAAACACCTAAGCAGTCCCCAGAGCACATAATGCAAAACTGCCCCAGTCTGAGTAGTGTGAGAAAGGAAATCTGGCCAACAGAAACAACCCTACAAGACAAACTATGGGCCGGTGAAGACCTCAAGCGCACCCCCTGTTTATAACACATACCGGAGTTGTCGCATAGCAGAAGCTGATCGCAGAAGAAGAAGACGCTGATTACATTATTTTGCCATCGTGAATTTGAAAAAATGGCACTGGGAAAATAAATAAAATCGAACACCAACTACAACAACCTCTGCAACATAACATCCACCATCTTTCATACCAAGCCTTGCCACAAGGTGTCCTGGAAACATCCAAGATTACATACATTACATCAACTAGACCTCATTATAACTAGACGAACTGCAATAAACAGTGTGATCAGCGATTGTAGTTATCTTTGTGCTGACTGTGACACTGATCACTCGCTGATATGCAGCAAAGTTACGCTGAAAATAAAAACACTTCACCATTCAAAGAGGAAAGGATGACCCCGCATTAACAACGAAAATACCATCAAAACAGAAATGGTACAATCATTTTACAGTAACGTAGATAGAATTCTCCAAAGTCCACCAAAAGAAAATGCAGAAACAAAAAGGTGCTATACCTGGGACGTCATATATAATTATGCCAAAACCACATTTGCCACTAGAGATAGACACACCAGGATTGATTTGCTGCAAACATAGTAGAACTGGAGCCTGTCATAGCAGATATATAAATTGACAAGCAGAACTTTCAAACAATCCCCGTGTCAGGTCACTTCGTGCACATACATCTGCAATACGTGTCGCTCAAAAAACAGACAGACTATCGAAAATGATTACTGGCAAGTATTATGCAGAATTATCCAGCTCTCCTGTGATACTGGCATCATAAGAGGTGTTTACAAACGCATAAAGAAGCCATTTCGCCCAACTATAACAAATACTGCATCCCTTAAAACAATCGATTGCAACGTAGCAGATGTAGCGCTGGATGGAACATTATCTATAGCTATATTCCACCCACAATATAGTCACTAACTTCGGGTTCGATGCAATTGAAGCTATTCCAGTCTTGAACAATTTAGACTAGATGCCATCAGAGTCAGAAATCAGTATTGCTATCGACACCATTTCAAATGAGAAGACAACTGGAAAGGATGGAATCCCCCCAGACATAATCAAATGTGCCAAAACAATATCTGCGGAACAGTTTGAATGAATTATCGTGCTTACGTTGGGAGGAGAAATAGGTGCCTCTGAACAAGAGGGATGCAAACATTATCACCATATACAACAATAAAGGTGATCGCGGTGACTGTAACAACTACCATAGTATCTCGTTGCTCAGCATCATGGTAAAGGTCTTCGCATGCGTTGTACTAAATAGACTTCAAAACCTATCAAACCGAGTATACCTTGAGTCACAATGCGGATTTAGATCCAACAGATCCACCATCAAACATGTTATTCTCATTGAGACAACTTCGAAGAAATTTCGAACAAAGAGTGTCACTACACATTGCCTTCATGTGTCTAACAAAAAATTTGACCTAATGAGTAAAGTTGACCTGTTCAAGCTATTAGAAATCAATTCGTTTGCTCTCCTACACTGCTTAAAATCATAACATCATTCCATAATACCAAGAATGGTACAGTGATGTTTGATAGGGCTTCCTCTAGAGCTGTTCCCATCAACAGCAGCGTTAAGCAGAGGTCTATACTTGCAACCACAATATTTGGGATATTTTTATCCCTGCTTCTCTCCATTTTTCAAATACGTCGAAGAAGTCATATTTCTCACACAAATCAGATGGAAAATTATTCAACATAGCGCGACGTGGATCAAAAACTAATGTCCAAAGAGTTACCATCAGGGATCTTATGTTTGCCAATGATGCAGAATTAACATCACGCGCAGAAAAAGACCTACATCATCTCATTTGTTGCAGCATCCAACAAATTCTCATTTTTTGGAACGATGTTTTGGCATGTCCTATTGTGTTCTTTATTTCTGATGTTATCAGTACTCCAAGGTTTTTAAATTGATGTATTTGTCTCAGCTCCGTCACATTTACTGTCCTTGAGCATTTTGTCGGATTCTGCTTTAATTACTCTACAATTAATATTATATTTGTATATTTTCATCATCAGGTTCAAGGTCAATTCTGAACAACTTTGTGCAACCAGTTACCAGAGATGTACCTTATGTGCAGATGTAAACATTGCATAAATGTTGCTGCATTGTGTCTAATTTAATAGTTGCTAGCAAACTCACGAAAACAAGCACTTTTAAAAAACAATCAAAGTTGATCTACCATTCTCCAAGATAAAATGTTGCTTTTTCTGCCCATCTTGATTCTGTTTGCTCTGATCTTTAGAGGTATTTAGTGCATGCACTATGTTTGTGTTTGTTTTGTAATATCATAGTACTGGTGTTGTTTCATACAATATTCATATAATTTCATGGTACAGTGTTTAAATTTTTTTCTTCTTCGTCTTCGCGTTCGTTCTTCTATGGGACAAATTTAATCATTCTTTTTGAGATGTACAACTGATCTTTGACAAGAATGATTAACGCTGAATCCATGTTAAGTAGGTCCCAACTTGTATATGGTACCATACACGTATAAGTCAGGGCTTTCATTTTTCTCATACGGAAATGTTTGAGTCCGTCTCGCCGACAGTCAGTCACTCACATTTCGGCATCCTTCGTGTGTACAAATTATCTTTAATGATAAGTTTAACGCTGTATAGTTCGGCTTAGATTTACGCCAAAAATCCTTTGGTACTGCAGCCTTGCTGACTGGGTGCTGTGTTCATTTTGCATCGTGTGATAAACACTCTTTACTTATCTTTAATGCCGTATAGTCTGTCTTGGATCTTTACTAAAGTGCATTTGCTACTTTTTGCACATTTTCTGAACGAATGATATCGTTCTAATATAGCGAAACACGTACAAACATATTTCGCTATTTACCAAGTTTTACTGCAGTCTTCCCCTATTTCGATATTCGTTCTAATATAGGAACATTTACAACCCTTCTAGGACTGGTCATTGAAATGGTCACTTGTCGGCTGCTTCGTGTGTTCATTGCTCTTTAACGATCATTTTTGCAGCATATTTGGGCTTCATGGTCTACACTGTGCACCCTCTCTGAATATGTGAGGTCGCTCTGAATTAGGAACATTTCTCAGTCATTTGGGGCACATAAGCTTGTCACGCGCTCGATCAACTGTGGGCTGTTTAATTGACCTTTCGTATGATCTGAGGCCGGGATGGCATCTTGCTCGCGAAACACACCGGAAAAAGTGTCGGCCTTTGCCAATGTGTTTTTAGACGACCTGTAAAACCACTACATTGTCGGCCTTACTGTCCTGGCAACTTAATTTTTTTCTGGATTAGGAACATTCTCAGTTTCGGTTTGGAATATCTTCATTGCACTCCGGACATGTCCATAGGTGCTCCGATCTCCTTCTCAATATCTCCAACAGCGTCCAGCGACTGGCCGTAACAGTTCTATTTTGATTGATGAGCCTACTCGTATACCTGTTGTACCGTTCTTTTCTTGCCACCAATCTTCAGACCCAGTTCTTGCAATCTAGTAGTTAAGTGGATTGGTTTAGATGAAGTCTTCTCTGGGCCACGCTCTATGAAGGCGTTCACGATGTCAGCTCTGTCCATTGGCTGGCCCTCTGATATAGCGGCAGAGCCAGCCAGCCTGTCTGCTCTCTCATTGCAAACGACAAAATGTGCCCCGGAACAAAGACAAGTGTAATTCTGCAAATTGTTGACGCCTGCAGTGATCTAGAATTAGTCCATGCAGACCGCCTCCACCTTTAGGATCATACTCAATGAGTCGCTCAGAATGCACACATGAACATTCTCAGCCGTTTCGAGACGTGTCTCGGCACTTGGCAAATTGCAGTTGCTTCTCTTGTTTTCTTGGCTCCGGGAAACACTGGACTGGGCTGAGCACAAAAATATAAAGGTCGTTTCATTAGCACTATCAACGCAACTGAAATTTTCGCTCGCCGGGATCAACTTCCACATTTTTCCGGAGATGTTAGTTGTCAGTTAAACTGTACCGTGCCCGTTTGTTCCAGGGAGGAACATAGATTTTGTTTGACAGAAGAATGATGAGAATCCAATGGACTGCTAAAATAACAAATCTGGAGGTGTTGAATGAGATCAAGACACAGAGAAAGCTTATTATCAATATAACAATGAGACAATCATCATTTTTCAGACATGTAATGAGACACAAATTGTGACAACCGGTAATTATCGAGGGAGACGAGACAGAAGAGAAAGACAATTTTGGATAACATGCACTGTAGTACGTGAACATCTGAGATGATAGCAAATACCGGAAACAGAGATCAGGAGATACACGATTGCTTACGAAAGACGGTACGGACCCTGATGATGATTGCTTGTTATAAGCAACAGTCATGTGCTCATTGAAGATATTAAATGTATTACTAGAAACGTATTTAATATATACCATTTGTTTAGCTTTCTCTGGGGAACAGATTCTCGACAAACATATACAAATCCGTTACATCTTGTGCTAATCTTGACATGATAGTAATGGATACAATGCTGAGAGTAGAACACGTTGGTTTTAACATCTAGTACTAGATGATATGATCAAATAATTACTCTCAAATTAATCTTGGAGGAACATAATGTGAAACAATAACTGCATATATTAAGTCTCGCACATTAGGAAAGTAGACAACGAGAACAGTTTTGAATATATTGGTTCAATAATAACAACAGATGGAAATGGGATAAAAGAAATTAAAAGAAAAACAAACGTGGCTTAAAAAACAAATAAAAACAGTATGGAACGGATCTGATAAGAAAACAAAGATCAAAGTACTAAGAGTATGCATATTCCCAGTGGCAACATATGGGTATGAAGCATGGACATTTAATAAGGCTGTGGGAAAACAGATAAGAAAACAAAGATCAAAGTACTAAGAGTATGCATATTCCCAGTGGCAACATATGGGTATGAAGCATGGACATTTAATAAGGATGTGGGAAAACAGATAAGAAAACAAAGATCAAAGTACTAAGAGTATACATATTCCCAGTGGCAACATATGGGTGTGATACATGGACATTTAATAAGGCTGTGGAAAACAGATAAGAAAACAAAGATCAAAGTACTAAGAGTATGCATATTCCCAGTGGAAACATATGGGTATGAAGCATGGACATTTAATAAGGCTGTGGAAAACAGATAAGAAAACAAAGATCAAAGTACTAAGAGTATGCATATTCCCAGTGGCAACATATGGGTGTGAAGCATGGACATTTAATAAGGCTGTGGGAAAACAGATAAGAAAACAAAGATCAAAGTACTAAGAGTATACATATTCCCAGTGGCAACATATGGGTATGAAGCATGGACATTTAATAAGGCTGTGGGAAAACAGATAAGAAAACAAAGATCAAAGTACTAAGAGTATACATATTCCCAGTGGCAACATATGGGTATGAAGAATGGACATTTAATAAGGCTGTGGAAAACAGATAAGAAAACAAAGATCAAAGTACTAAGAGTATGCATATTCCCAGTGGCAACATATGGGTATGAAGCATGGACATTTAATAAGGCTGTGGGAAAACAGATAAGAAAACAAAGATCAAAGTACTAAGAGTATACATATTCCCAGTGGCAACATATGGGTAGGAAGCATGGACATTTAATAAGGCTGTGGGAAAACAGATAAGAAAACAAAGATCAAAGTACTAAGAGTATGCATATTCCCAGTGGCAACATATGGGTATGAAGCATGGACATTTAATAAGGCTGTGGGAAAACAGATAAGAAAACAAAGATCAAAGTACTAAGAGTATACATATTCCCAGTGGCAAAATATGGGTATGAAGCATGGACATTTAATAAGGCTGTGGAAAACAGATAAGAAAACAAAGATCAAAGTACTAAGAGTATACATATTCCCAGTGGCAACATATGGGTATGAAGCATGGACATTTAATAAGGCTGTGGGAAAACAGATAAGAAAACAAAGATCAAAGTACTAAGAGTATGCATATTCCCAGTGGCAACATATGGGTGTGAAGCATGGACATTTAATAAGGCTGTGGAAAACAGATAAGAAAACAAAGATCAAAGTACTAAGAGTATGCATATTCCCAGTGGCAACATATGGGTATGAAGCATGGACATTTAATACGGCTGTGGGAAAACAGATAAGAAAACAAAGATCAAAGTACTAAGAGTATACATATTCCCAGTGGCAACATATGGGTATGAAGCATGGGCATTTAATAAGGCTGTGGGAAAACAGATAAGAAAACAAAGATCAAAGTACTAAGAGTATACATATTCCCAGTGGCAACATATGGGTATGAAGCATGGACATTTAATAAGGCTGTGGGAAAACAGATAAGAAAACAAAGATCAAAGTACTAAGAGTATGCATATTCCCAGTGGCAACATATGGGTATGAAGCATGGACATTTAATAAGGCTGTGGAAAACACATATTCTTTTGAATATAAGTATTCAGAAGATTCCTCCGTATATCATGGACATAGAAGAGAACAAATAGATCTATGCAGAAAGAACTTAAATTCAAAGAAAACTGGCAAATGATACAAATAAGAAAGAGAAACTTGAGATATTTTGGACATAAAAAAAAACATGAAGTGCTTGAGATGACCATCGTGGAAGGAGGCATACCGGCACAGAGAAGAAGAGGACGACCACGAAGAAGATGGATTAAGGATGTAACTGATGGTTTCAATATGACGGCTGCAGAGGTAGGACAGGATGAGAAAGATCAATTATGGAGGACTGTTGTGGTGGCAAATATCTGCTCTGTGCAAGCTATTTGATGATGATGATGACATTTAACAAGGCGTTTGCTATTCGAGACAGAATCTCTTTGTGAAATAGTCTGAGATATTATGGAATACCATCCAAAATAATAAATCTCAATATCATGTATGATGATTCACAGTGTGCAGTCCACACTGACGTTGGGCACATCTACTGGTTTATGACTGAAATCGGAGTAAAACAAGGTCGACATTTATCTCTACTCTTGTTTTGAGTGGCCATCGACAGGTGATGAAAAGGTTGCATTGTCAAAACCAAAGGCGGCTCGTCATTAAGGGCTAGTGAGCCCGAACCCACCAAATGTAATGTGTAAAGTGTAGTTATTATTGTATAAATAAAATTAACTACCCAATACCATAATTTTCAACAAAACAGTGTCTGTCCCACCACCAAAAATTAGCACGAGTCGCCACTGGTCAAAACTGCGTTTGCTGAAAAGAAAAAGACAACTGAAAGATTTGAAATTTGCAGATGATATTGTCTCGAGATATCTACATAATAACAGACAACTTATCTTTTATCCATCAAAATTGAACAGCACATAAGTTATGAGCTGACAGATATCACACTGGAATCCAAAATGATACAAACAACAGACTCGTTTTGGGGTTGCAATTTTTACTACACGCAAAATACGAAAAAGAAAATATGCTATGAATTGTCAAAGCAACATTAGCTTTTAAAAATATAAATATAATACAGAACTCAAAGTTATATAATTTGAAAACTAAATTATTCTAATAGTGTATATCAGCGAGAGTTGGCAAATGACTAAGATATAGAAAGTAAGTTGATTGAATTTGAAACTAGATTTGGATAACTTTTGTTTTACTAACATTATATATGAACATTAGTCATATGAAACATACATAAGAACGCTGTTGGAGATATTACCAATAGATTGGAGCTCCTATGGACGTGTCCAGAGTACAATGTAGTTATTTCAAACTGAAACTGAGACTTAGTGATCTATTATTATATGCAGTGTAGATTACAATGTTACTATTCACTGATTCACTGTTAAACATTGGTAACACACTTGCAAAATCATCCCAAATATAACAACAATATTTTGTGAGATTACATTTTTTTTATCATCTAAACTGTACTAACATTGCTATTTTGTTTGTATTTCTCTTCTAGAATTGTGGGCAAGGAATAAGGTTAGTCATATCCTGCGTGATTCAGAATGTACTGAAGGCTTCCTGAGCGGCGTGGATAGTTATATTGTCAGGGCTATTTTATTACACGTTGTTAATCTTATAAAAGCAGGATGGCTAGCTCATGCGACAATTGAACTTTTGAAAACAGGAAATCAAGAATTTGAAAGTGTAAAGATGTCAATATGTTTATGTTTGATGCATGTTTAAGTTAATTTTTGCATGTAGTCTTAGAAACCTCACGACCTTACGAATTCATGTTTAAGTAATTAGTAGGTAGCTTGATTGATGTAAAATCATTTTTAAAAAAATACGATTGTGCATAAGCAACACAAAATGAGCATCAACGTTTAGAATGTACAGTAATACACAAAATGATGGCGAATGTTTGCAAAGGTGTATCCCTATTTCATATTATAAACAACAATGCTACACAGTGAACACATGATATATTCCACTTTTATCAATGAAAATAATAGTTTGTTCTTACGCCAATGACACTCGTTGAGATACATTGTAAACTGATTAATTACACGGGATTCCAGATTTTTACTTGAGCTGATATTCATGTGGAACACGAAAATGCGTAATATATAGAAAAAGTTGACAACCGTATTGCTAAACTTCTACATGTATACCAAATCAACATCAGTTATTTTAGTTACAATATATAATGAAAATCGTACAGCACTAAAGGTTTGGTGGCAAATATACTTTAGGAAGGTCGACACTGTTACCTATAGAAAAATTGAAAATCAATAATTTCTGTCAAGGGGGTGATTTTATATCAGTCGCTAAAGATGTTAACGAATTTTGGAACGAACTATAACAACATATTGAAGGCATCAGTATCTATTCTACCATATGGGGTATATTTGTGAGCCCCCATACCAGCTGAATAGTGTCTACAGCACGGCCTACCAATTGGATGATTTTATATTATTCGGTAACGTTGTTCACGAATTTCGGAACGATCTATAGTTTAGTTTAGTTCATTCGTCGGATCATCATCCCTGTACGTCAAACCAATTAGTCCATAAGTGCTCTGATCTCCTCTCCAGTGTGTCTCATCGTGTGGCGACTAACGACACCGATTCGGTGTTGATTTACTATTTATCTTTGGCTACCAGCATAATGCTTGGCTAGCCACATCACATTAGACTTTGAATTATTGCAGTATGGTTAGTGTTGTAGATTCACCACTATTACTTGAATCACGTCCTCCATTAGGGAATCTATACTATCCACTTGGTCCATTGCATGTCGTCCTTATCCCAACAAGAGATGTCGACTTCCGACACATCAATGCTATTACGGAGTAGAATTGCTAGACCCATATGTCTTCTGTTGTAAAATCATTGGAAACCAGACATTCGTAGCAAACCCTCACGTTTCCTGAAGAGCTACGGTATGTTGGTTGTACTTACAGGTTTCGAGAATTAGCTCAAGTTGATTAACACTTGCGCAATTCCAGTAGATGATGCGAATATTTGTTAAGCCCAAACGAACATATTTAAGACGTGTTCATCTTACTTCTGATGCCGACCTTACCTTGGTCTTCATCCACTTTTGTTTGTAAGTTTATTCTAACGTAATGCCGGTAGTCGTCCTCCATTTTCAAAAGAAAATATATATAAAATAAACTGTCACCACACGCCGATGACAAACAGTGAGGAAAATTGCAGCACAGATACACGAGACCCCGTGGCACCGGTGAAGATCCTCAAAGGAATGGACATCCTATTCTATCAGTATAACTCTCGCATAAGAGATGACTAGCTTGCACGAAATATTATAATCGCACGTATGAAATAAGGAAGTAAGAATGTGACAATCATAGATATAAATCAGTCAATCAAGTGTCATGCCTGCTGGCGTAGACGACCATGTCTCTCTACAACTCTCTTTCTCCTTGGTGCAGTTAAACAGTTCTGACGTCTATCTTTTGTCGAAGCGAGATGTCAGGTCATCCAGCATCTTCTACCTCTATCCCACGTTCTTTCCTTCCCTGAATTTTACCAGTTGCTACCAGATGTTCTAAACCAGTTTTCGCAGTATATGTCCGCAGAACCTTGATTGTCTGATTCGTGTTCTTTGGATAAGGTTTCTTTGTGTGCAGACCTGTTTTTAACATCATCATTTATTTTTTTTCCACTGCAGATGCAATTTTCATCACCGTTCTGTAAAACCGCCTCTCTCTGGCTTCCAATTATCCTATTTATTGCTTTTTCTTTGTCCATGATTCGCTATCATACAAACGTATTGATTCAATATAGCGCTGGAGTACTCGTTTCCGCAGTTTCATTGTAGTGAATTCATGCATAATGTGTTTTTCATTTTCATAAAAGCTACTTTCGCATGAGTTATTCTACTCCTAATCTCTGTTTTACATCTTTCATCTGATGTTAGAAATGTTTCCAGGTACTTGAATCGATGGACTTATTTCAGTGTTGTGTTATTTATTTTGATTGTATTGTGGTGTTTACTTTTTCTTGGAGGTAACCATTACCTCTGGTTTCTTTATATCCAAGCTTAATCTATTTTGTTCAATTTCTATCTCAGTTATTTATATCAAGTCTTGTAGATCGTGTTTATTTGTAGCCGTGCGAATTGTGTCATTAGCGTATCTTAGTTTGTTCATGTTGTGTCCGCCAACTGTTATTCCTGCCTATTTCTTCTTTATGTCACATAATTTTTTCACTGCATATGTTGAACAGGTCTGGTGAGAGCGCATGCCTGTCTTATTCCTAGTTGTATCTCCTGATATTTTCCTCTCTGAGTCTCTAGTCTTATTGCTAGGATTTGTTGCAAGTATATATTTGTGATCAGTATCATATCTTTCCTATCAATAACTATATTTCTAATATGATAATTATGTCTCCATCTTTTACTTTATTGAAAGTTTCTCCATTATTTTCACATGTATTCTCCATTGTGTACGCTCAGTATTTCTTTTCTCATCCGCTGTCCAACGTAGAGATGTTCTAACAAATATCCCAACTGACATACGTCACACATGACTAACTCCACATCCATCTTCATCGTTTAATGAAAGTCTACAATGATATAAAGTTCTAACATTCAAACATTCAATAACATTTGTGGATTTGGATATTAGAAGATTAGCTGTCTAGATGGAGACTTAATTTGTATGAAATATGTTGACTATTCATAATCACATGTTTATCTTGTGTCTCAACATGGGCATGTACTTCAGTAATGTTCTCATTTAACATATTAACCCAACGGGACTACAGAGCCGATGTATCGGTTCAGAGATGTTCATTATTTCACAAAACCGATATATCGGCTTTTGGATGTCTGTTCACGGAAATGAATGTATCTTCACAACCACTTTACTGAAGTTAAAAAATCTTCAGAAACGGAAAGTTACATATATGTAGGTACATTACTATCTCCATTTAACAAAGATTTGAAAGATGGAAAGCAGTTTATTATTGTGTTCAAGTAGATACTTTTTTTTTTTAAAGTGAATGTTTCCGACGATGTTTACAGTGCAATCTAATATATGGATACTGTTAGATCAAATTATAACTTGTATAGTAATGAAGAAGATGTAATTGATAGTAATAACGACATTTTATTGTTTATGAAATGCAGTATCGATAGTTGTAAGTCTAATGTAATAATTGAATCTAAAGAATGGGCTTTCACATTTCATTTATTGACGTGTCCGCACTAAAAGGAATATTATAAAACTACTGCACCTAATCAGATGAAACTTATAGAATATGTTCACACATGGATTATCTTCATTTATCTGCTACTTCTTGAAACATCTATGAATATTAAGATGTAATACAAATCCGAGATAAAAATATTTATTATGATTTTTATTTTTCAAAAATAGTCATGCTACAATAATCTTCTTCTTCTTCTATCGTTGATTCTTCACGGCCAATTTTATCATTCTTATTGTGATGTATAATTGGTCCACTGACAAGAACGGGATGATCTACGGCTGGTCGATTGTGTGCCTATGGTGACTAGGCCCGCCCGTCCGGTTTCAGCCAGCTTTTGATTTACTAGGGTGAACTTTCCTAGGGTACGATCCTTTATGTCGGCCCGGACCTACGCCTTTTCAATCAGCGTTGCCGTATATTTGGCTTTGTGATCTACGCCAAGACGGTGAGGTCGTTTCGGATTAGAAACATTTTTCGGGGCGTATAAGCTTGTCCTCGGGCAGCGTCTTACTCGTATAAAACATCATGTAAAGTATCGGCCTTCGCCAATGTTCGGACCCGGACAGCCTGTCGGATCTTTACATTGTCGAACTTTCTTTACCGTTCACGTTTGAGTTTGATCCGGAGTAGGAACATTCACAGCCTTTTCTAGACGCGTGTTGTTCCATGGCAATTTGCAGTTAGCCTCGGAAGCACAAACAATGTAGAGGGTGGTTTCAGTCGGCGCTAGCAACGCAACTGAGGATTTGCGCTCGCCACCATCACCCGCCCCAGTTCTTCCGGGGATGTTAGTTGTGATTGCAATAGCACCTTTCCCGGTTGTTCCAAGACTGACAGTTCCGTTAGGCATCACCCACCTCAGTTCTTCCGTGAATGTTAATTGTTATCGCAACAGTACCTTGCACGGTTTTCCCAGGGCGGGTAGTTTCGTTATGCACTAAAATGCAACTTTTTTGTTTTGCGCTCTGCAAACCATGCCCAGTTCATGTATCTGCACCAGGCTACCGATGCGGAGTCAGCTGCAATCTTCCCTCGTACCGACACGGGGGTAGACTTTTATTCGTTACGCATCTGACATATTTATTCTTGCCCACGAGCTGGCAATGTTTGTCCCCTCCTCAGGGCTTCGAGCTTCGCCCTACGTGGGCACACGTTTCGTCACTGGATGCACCTCTCATCCTTTCATGTTTCCCCATCGGCAGAGAAACTGGTAATTTGTGGCGGGACCTTTGGCTTACACGTCGAGCTTGTGTATGGAGTCTCATGCTCTGGAGATGGCGATTTCTGTTCGGCCCTTACTCCGGGGGAGTGGGGCTTATGTCAGAAACGTTTCACTGCTGTTTATTTTTGTTCGAGATCTTCAGCAATATTTGATTAGACGTTGGCCAGGAGATTCGTGCATTTTCTTCGTACTTGCACTGCTACCACTACCAGTAGTTCTCCCCGATCCCTGCCACCATTTGCCAGACCGGAACCAAAGTCTGTTCCAGGGTCACCAAATTGAGGTAGGGGCAGGTTTGTTAGCGCTTCCTTCGCTAACCCTGGCTCATGCTGCCGCCATGAGCCTTTGACCCCATGACCCCATGTTACAATAATCTAATTTTCTCCAACATATTAAATATTATTATATTAATGTATTCTACATCCAACTAGCTACAATTTAATGTATAATATGTCCTACTTTAGAGAAACAGTACTAGAGTTATAAAGGTTTAAACTAATTGACATTGAATGTTAAATTTGAATCGCAAAATAAATGCGTCCAGAGGTCAAAATAATACAGAGCGAAAGGGTTAATACATTTGTCTTCTGACATGTTGTTTTATTTTCTCTATAAAATATATCATTCTTTTGTTGCCTAGAGTGTAGTTATATTTGCTCTTATTTATAATTTTATATCTAATGTGATGGTGATTGTTTTCAGATTTGCACTATAACATTTGGACAAAACGGAGAGAATTGCATCCAAAGAATAGATACGGAATGTTATTGCAATTATATCGATCGCGGTGGATACGCAGCTCACACTTCGGTAGAACGTGTTGCAGATGTTCATGAAAGTAATGCAATTATTCGTGCATTATGGCAGAACCACATTGGAAATACAGTATACAGCAATAACTTCACCTTACCAAAGATTTATGGTGAGACATATTTAATCACTCTTTGTGAAATGTTTGATCTTGAATGTTTGGTTTTTTTGGTAGGCCCCTAAACGCATAGACTTCACACGTTTAGGACATGTGCATCCGATTTCAGCCGAACCTACTTAGTCGACTCTTACGACGTGTGTGGACCCGGTAACCACTCGGGTGAGACATATTTATATAAGATGTGTTAATCTCAAATCTCATCATATGTGCAAGTGGCATATGTTTGTTTGTTATCGCTTTGTATGGATATAAAATCATTCCCCTGACATACCTTACTGATTTTTACATTTTTATATAGGTAACAGTGGCGACCTTCCTAAAATATATATTGCCCACCCGAACTTTTACTGCTGTAAGATTTGTATTTGGATTTAGTATGTTATTACTAAAATAACAGCGATGTTAATGTGGTATACTTGTAGAAGTTTAGCAGTACGATTGTCAAGTTTGTTTATAAGTTACCATTTTCGTTTTCACATGCAATTCAACACGTCAAAATCTGGAATCCCGTGGAATTGATCAGTTCACTATGTATCACAGCAACTGTCATTGGAGTATGCCCACACACATTATTGTCATTGACAGACGTGAATGGTATCATTTGTTCACTATGTCACATTACTTTTTATAATATGTAAAATACGGATACGCCTTTGCAAACATTCGCCACGAATTTGTGTATTACTGTAAATTTTAAACTTTGATGATCATTGTGTTGTACTTATGCAAAAATTATATAACAAAACATTTTTGCATCAACCAAGCTACCTACCAATTGGTTAAACATGTATTCGTAAGGTCGTAGAGTATTTAAGACTGTATGCAAAAAGTCACTGGTATTCATCAGGTAGATTTCGTACAAACTAAACCTTAGTGTATTCACGAATTTTGGAACGAGCTATAGTACTGGCAACATAGATATACCTAATAAATGAATTTAATTTGGACAATGAGAGAATTGATAACTCACAGATAACTGTAACTTTTTATACAAAATCATCATCATCATCATCAAATTGGTTGTCCTGAGCATAACTTTGCCACAACAACAATCCTCCAAACCGTCTCTCTCTCCCTCTGGCCAGATGTCCTGCCTCTGCAGCCGTCATGTTCAAACTATCAGTTACATCTTCAGTCCATCTAATCCGTGGTCTTTCTCTTCTTCTCTTTGCCGGCATGCTTTCTTCCATTATGGTGTTTTCCAGCCCTTCATTCAAAATATCTCAATTTACTCGTTCTTATTTGTAGCATCAGTCAGTTTTCTTTGATTTTGAGTTCTTTCTAGATAGATCTGTTTGTTCTCTTGTATGTCCATGATAAACGAAAGACTCTTCTGTAACACTTATATTCAAAATATGTATACGTTTGCCCACTGCTTTATTAAATACCCATGCTTCATACCCATATGTTGCCACTGGGAATATGCATGCTATTAGTATTCTGATCTTTCTTTTCTTATCAGTTCCGTTTCATACTGTTTTGAGTTGTTTAATTTTTTGTAAATTGGTTCTTCTTTTAATTTCATTCATCCTATTTCCATCTGATGTTATCTATGAATTCAAAATTCACAATTGTTTAATTGCATTCATTCAACTAAGAATTTTATAAATTTAATAAAAACGATTAAAAGTGAAACCCAAAATTTGAAGTAAATTTGTGCAAATTGTTTTCATTTTATGTTTTAATGTATATCTAATCAGATATAAATGCTGCAGTTTTGGTACTAACTGTGAATGGTAAAGAAGTTGTGGAGACATATGGCTCTTGTAACAGCAGTTTTACCTTAAAGAAAGTCAACACTGTACAGTTGTGCTGCTCTAATACTGTTACACCTTGCTTTCCAATAATTCAATTCAATTACACTGTTGTTGCTGACAAGCAGTCTACATGTGCTATCTACATTTACCCCACACGATATAAATTATAAAGTGACTATTAGAAGATCATATACATAGCAGTTGATAGAATAAAATCAGCTGGCAGCTGTAGGATAGGAACAAGTAAGTGGATATGTTACTGTTATTATTGAATGTGGACATGCTGGTCTTAAAATAACTGCTATTTTATTAGTAATCTATGTAAGTTTAGTACCAGTATAAATATATTTCTTTGTTGGAGATTTTCCAAAACAAATAATAATAATAATTCCCCACGTACCGTTATACGTTACATAGAGCCTGCAAGTAATTTCTCCATACGACTCTATCCTAGGCAGCTCGCTCAATCTCCTCCATCGAACTGAGACCGATATTTCTTGCCTATCTCAGCAAAGCTCGTTTCAGGGTCTCCTTAGGTCGTCCTGTAGGAGGCATGCAGGTAGAAGGCATGCAGACAGCCCTTCAACCCCAGGTAGTAGCTTATGCATGCAGACAACCCTTCAACCAAAGGTAGTAGCTTATGGACCAGACAGGTAGTTTTAGATAGGTAGTTTGTAGATATTAAATTAGTTGACTGTAGTGTTTGCACACCAAATCTGCGCTCACTATTAGCAGACAGCAACACTAAAACGAGACATTGACGTAGGGAATCTAGCTGACGTAGCTTTGTGTAGTGACTGCGTAGCAACGTCAGTGAACAGAAGGAGAACGATATAAACACTAGACACGAATGGACGTGTTTTGGGTACACTCATGAAATGACATCAAAATAAAGAAGTATACAACTATAAGGATGGTGTTTTGTACCTTTTTTATACTGTTGAACAAGTTACTAACAAGTTACTACGAAGTACTTTCAATTCTTACAAGTTACCTACAAGAATAAAACCCACCATTAAATCAAATCATAAGCACACCTTAGAACAAATGGTGTCGAAGAAACAAAACAACTGCCCGCTCTTCTATTCATGGACCAGAACGTAGCTTTATATTGGTATTGACATCTGTCATTGTAATCTTCAATCAAGTACTCAACGCCGGTTCTATTGACTTTTCATTCCTCATAGGACCCAGCGCCTGTCCTGTTGATTTTAATTTTTACAGGATCCGACGCTTGTCCTCCTCTTCATCAACTATAGGACCCACCGCTTGTCCTTCCCTTCAATGACACACCGCTTGTCCTTCTCTTCAACGCTTGTCCTTCCCTTCAAGGACACACCTGCTTGTCCTCTCTTCAATCAACTCATAGGACCCAACGCTTGTCCTTCGTTACCTAAGTAGACTGCCATTCCATTATCATTCTTCATCAATATAGGACCCAACGCTTGTCCTTCTCTTCAATCAACTATAGGACCCAACGCTTGTCCTTCTCTTCATTCAACTATAGGACCCAACGCTGTCCTTCTCTTCAATCAACTCATAGGACCCAACGCTTGTCCTTCTTCAATCAACTAAGGACCCAACCTGTCCTTCTCTTCAATCAACTATAGACCCAACTGTCCTTTCTTCAATCAACTATAGGACCCAACGCTTGTCCTTCTCTTCAATCAACTATAGGACCCAACGCTTGTCCTTCTCTTCAATCAACTATAGGACCCAACGCGTGTCCTTCTTCAATCAACAGTGACACAACGCTTGTCCTTCTCTTCAATCAACTATAGGACCCAACGCGTGTCCTTCTCTACTATCACCTATGGACCCCAACGCCTGCCTTACCCTTGCGTGGATGGGCCATCGATCGCTTTTAGAAAACTGCTAAGGAAATGAACAAGAGGCAATATGGGACACATTGCCAGCTCTTAGACTCATATATGAGTGAGTTCATGTGGCGTCGACGGACTAAATCCTGAAATTTGAACCTCTTCCGAGCATTTATTGCTGATGATATCATCACCTTCTGGCCTCCACAGTAAACCACAACCACTCACAGCCCAGCCCTCTCTCCTACTACCTCACAGTCCCTGATACAGTCCTTTCAAGATCTCCCAATTTAAACAAAATGCTTTAAAAAAAAATCAAAACACACACAAATCACGAAATACGTAAACTTTGAACTCGGTTTCCCTGAACGACCGCATTTCGTGAATCCTGACCTGTCGACTGACGTCACTGGATTTAGGTCAAATATATTTTTTTTTAAACAGTGAGATAGTAAAAAGTACCAAATCAAGGTCTCAGACATAACAGAGCGACAAGTGATCACATTTTTGACATAGAAATATCTTCAAGAAATGTAGAGAATGCAGTGTGGATCTACATACATGTTGTATAGATTGCAAGATAGCTTTTGAATGTACAATATCAACATTTCTGGAACAACTTCAGTGACCTGAAGTTTATATTATATTTAATCCATCAAACATAAACACTATAACATGAACAACAAACATCAGTAAAAGTATCTAGAAACCTGTGCAAACACTATTAACGAACCCTACCTGATTGTTTCTGTGTCAGGTAATAACAAGCGTCTGAGAAAGACACTCCCATGTGAGTCATTTTTTTAGAATGGCTCATTGGTTGTGTACGTGAAGACGCTCGTATTGCTAGGCTAGGCGATTGGTGTCGTAAGGACTAGGTAAGTGGTTCGAGTCCCGTGTTTGTCTATTTGTTTTTCGGAAGCTCTTAATACCTGTATCTGTTTATTTGTTGATCATATTCGTTACTTCCGTTGCTTCCTCTGGGGTTCTTGTACGAAAACTCCTTGTGCTAAAACTAAATTACGAATTTTCAATTCAAATGTTGTATCAATCCTAACATATGCCAGTGAGAGTTGGAAAATGACTAACGATATAGAAAGCAAATTGAATGCATTTGAAAATTGAATGTCTGTGAAAAATAATGAATATAGAATGGAATATAGGCAGAACAGACACCAGAGCATATCCTGCAAGACTGTCCTCTTCTGTGTGAACTGAGAAGCAACATGTGGTCACACCCAGTCGACCTGAAAACTAAGCTTTGGGAAACCTGACAGACCTGAAGCTGTCTGCCCAGTTTGTGATCCACAGTAAATTAAGCGCATGACCAGAAATCGCTGAAGAAGAAGAAGAAGAATGGAACGAATTCAGGAAAAGTGATGAAATCAGAGAAATGTCTGATCAACCACTAGTGACAACTGTTATAAGGAAGAGAAGATGGAGAAATGTTGGGCACACCTTGAGGAGAAATGATCAAGGATTATCAAAGCAGGCATTGAAGTGGGATGCAAAGGGTTCATGAAAGAGAAAACGATCTAGGAGACCATGAAACGATCTATGCTGAGAGAGGCAGCAAAAATCAGTCTCAGTTTCATGGATGAGATTGAGCGAGTTGTCCAAGATAGAGCGGTATGGAGAAATTACTTGCAGGCCCTATGTAACGTATATGGTAAGAGAGGAAGTATTATAGTCTGTCCATTAATTCGTGAGCACGTTTGAAATTGATTTTCTCGAAAACTACCTGTTGGATCTCAGTGATTTTTGCATGCAGCCTTAGAATATCTATGACGCTAAAATAAAGCTAACCAGTAGTCCATAGATGCTACGGATTTTGCATATCGGCGAATTCCTTTGATCTTTTATGACAATTGCAAATACGGGGCCTCAAACTTTAGATTTTACAGTATCCCTAGAATTTGTCCATGTCAATTCTATTCATAGGTGTATCTCCATATTAACTTGATAGGTCAAGTAATTAAGTGTTTGCCTTTATGTGCAATCGTGAACTTGGATACAATATGCAACAGTTAGTCCTCCCTTCGGTCACCATTAGACCCCAGGGTGTCTTAACTTCACCACAAATTGTATGATGGTAGACGCATTTGGATATGGAAATGTATACGTTGCTATTTCTCAGTCTGTAATCAAAATATGATTTGTATCATCCCGAATCTGACGATTCCATGAGGTTGATAATTGTTACTGGCTGGACAAATTGTAATCCATCTCGGTGCCAGTACTCGTCTTCCTCTCGAGCACATGTTCAACACACTTCTTCCAGAACTGCATGTCTATCATTGAGAAGGACTCACGTGTCAGAACTTCAACATCACACATTTTAAACGTCCTGTTCTGTTCGGCAACTTGTCCTTTTACTTTAGCCCAGACAAGCTCTATCGGATTGAGCATGATATGGAGGTAGTCGCAAAGACGTGTGGCCGTATTCCGCAATGATTTTGTCAATATGAAACACCTTTGTCTTATTTGTCATCCTCACCAGGTGCAACAACTCGGGTTTCAAATATGTATCATCGAAGCTGACATTTTCCTTAGCAAGCCAAGTCCTAATTTGATCTTTTGTATTTGATGCAGTTGGTACTTTGTCTTCCGCTGATACTGCGTTGTGATAGGATGCATTATCCATTACCAAGCATGATGGTCTGTTTAGAATTGGAAGTAGATCTTTCTCCATCCAGTGCCTGAAAATATGTCCATTCATTTATGTGTGGTAGTCCCTACCGTCGGTACTTTTGATTGGAAAATAAGTCCAGCGTCATGGACAAGACCTTCTTCACTACTTCCTGCATGTGTTAGTATAATACGCTGGCCTTTGCTGCTTGGTATTTTTCTGTTCTGTTCACCGTCTACTGATTGCTATTCTTTAGCATTGGAGTGGTGAGCATTGACCCAGGATTCGTCCAAATATACAATATCATAGCCTTGCCTCCGCGCTCACGGATCTGCCTCAGGTATTTACTTCGAGCAGCAATTAAATGTGGCTTTTCACAAATAATATTCCTGCCGCCTATAGTTTTTCTGAAGGTGAAGCGGTGGCTATTACAATTTTTCATAGAATACTTTTAGAAATGTCTATACTGCAATCTGATTGCAGTTTTAATTTCAGTTTCCTGAGAGTAACAAGTTGATTTGTCGCAAACATTTTCAAGAGCTCCTGTCTTATGACATCTATGTCAAAGTCGTCAATTGTTCTTTTCCGTCCTTGCTTGACATTAGTGCACTTTGTGTCCTGTTTAATCCATCGGGAAAAGGATTCTCTATTCAGACCAAGCGCAAGTTGCGCTAGTTTCTCAGGGTTATGAATATCGCAATATAGATGACCTCTCTTAGATTCCCTACGAAAGTGTTGGTATAGTAAAACTGTAACCTTCTGCATTGTTATAAATGTGCACTTCAGACTCATTATGAATGTGATATCAATGTCAGTTTTGATAAGCCAACAAATATGATACAATAGCTTCATACAAATAGCGAGATACGCCTATAACTATACAACGGTATCCCAATTATAACATCATATGCTTTCCGCTTTCAAAGTCGACTGGGTTAGGTGCACGGAATTCGTGAAATTGTTGTATACTCACGATATTTCTATGTTACCATAATGTATTTTTAGAACAACGCGTCTGTGTACCGTAGATCTGTTACTATTGTGTACAATCCGGTGAGGTTGATTTTAATATAACCTGAAGAAAAAATATTTCAAACTACATCAAATTTTCTTGGAAAAAAATATTTCTCTAGCGTCATGGATATTCTAAGGCTGCTTGCAAAAATCACTGAGATCCAACAGGTAGTTTTCGAGAAAATCAATTTCAAACGTGCTCACGAATTAATGGACAGACTATAATTATTATTGCTGCAACTGCTGTTAACGTCGCTCCCCATACATATCCACAGTAGGATATGCCTCCGTTTTCGTGATCGGTGTCCATCACCTATACCTGTACGGTTGGAAATAACTGCTATTGATCTATTAACATTGTCACGTGAATCAAAATCCAATCTCGTATCACATTCATAGCCTGTTTTATCACTATCACTAGCTAAGAAATCAGAATCAGTCATTTTGGACCTCACTATCATCAGCTAAATCTCCCATTGAAAATCTTGGTTTACATGCGAAAAAGGTGTAGAATGACACGTCGTCGGCGGAGGCCAAATGGAGTTTGTCTTTCGATTTACAACAATCTACTAAAGTTTTACCCTTCTAACTTTAACTTTTGAAAATTCGTTAATTAGGGATGTGTAGTCTAGAGTTGCAACCAATGTAAATTCAATAGAAATTAATGACAGATTTCTAAGTTTTATTTTGCTTATTGAACGTCTTAAGTTGTGTTTTATTAATTTAATTTGGAAAAACGTCTGACCACTAGCTACAGAGACAAGGGTGTTAATAAATTATCAGAGCTACAACAGTATTTAGATACAATTAATCAAGTTATTTTGGCACAAACAGTTTAAAACATCCAAAGGTTTCATAGAATATGGTAGCATTCTGGATACATCACGTAATTCTCTTGAAGATAATTTGCATTTATATTGGATTCATTTTCCACCGAAAGTATTGACTGGAGACTGATACAATAATTTTCTTGCGTTTTGTCATCTATATCCTTGAGTTTTAAAGTGTCATATAAAAACTGCAAATTGCTGCTATGGGTTTCCAAAAGCGTAAATCGTTCATTCAAAGAATTAAGGGTAATGTTAAAAAAATAATTGAGAAAGGTTAATTTTAATTTATTCTCCTCTGTTAGGGTTCATCGACAGCTTCTTCGTTGTTAAATTGGCGTTTTTTCCTTCTGATTCTAACTTCAGTTTCGACAGAACAATCATGTACTGCATTATCTCTCTCTCTCTCTCTCTCTCTCTCTCTCTCTCTCTCTCTCTCGCGATTCCGGCCTAGACTGATGAACCAACTTTCATCATGAATTTTACCGTGGTTTTGAGGGACTCGTTCCTACGTACCGCTTCTCGCGAAGCTCTGTGTTTAGGGGAGAGGTTTCTTTTCTTATACCTGCTATGAGTTGACATCTTGCAGTACGTGTTCTACCGTCATGTCCGCCTTTTTGCAGAGGCACAGGCTAGTTGTGCCAATTTAAAATTTGTTATACATAGGGACGCGGAGCTTGTTGTGGCCGGTACGGAGGCGTAGTATGGCAACTTGTTCCCTACGAGACAGACCATAATTCCCTGGTGCTGTTGTTGAACTGAGGATGGTCGATTGACCATTTGTCTTTATAGTGCCAGCCGATGGTTGTTCTGGCGTCCTCATAACTGATCTCGAGATCAGTCTGAGGTAGTCGCCAGCTTTCTTTAGCTAGCTTGTCGGCGTATTCATTTCCGCTTATGTTGCAGTGAGATGGTATCCACTGAATGATGGTGCGTTTGAGTGCATCGTGGGTCGATTTCAGCTCATTAAGCTCTGTTTTGCCTACACTTTTGAGTGCCGTGATGACCGATAGAGCATCGGTGAAAATCACGACTTTGTTGCGAAATGTAGCTCTTCTCTCTACGATCATTTAGGTCGCTGTTCTTATTGCCTCTGCCTCTGCCCGGTAGTTATTTGAGTATTTACCTGTGGCAATCGCTTTCGTGACCGTTTCTTTCTTTGAGAGTTTAAGCACTATTCCTCCTCCGCCGTCGCTGACTCCGTTCTTTGCCGATCCGTCAGTATACACGTGTTTCCACACAGTTTCAGGGTACTCGGTTGCTATGTGCTTTTCTGTGGCTACCTTTCTTTCGCAGATTTTTTGTTGCCCTTTTTTTTGTATGCCTGGGATTGATTCCCTTAGTTCTGGCATATTGGTCATCCACGGCGGGCACTTATCAGTTGCCGGTATTGATATAGCTATACAGTTTGCTAGGACCAGATAGTCTGCGGTCAGCAATTTGGCATTTTTTGCGAAGCTGGTTCTCTGTATCCTGACCCTTCCGAATCCGTTCATTTTTTCGTACATACGGTGGGAATCGAGCCGTTTATGTTTTTCCGACAATACCAGGACTTTTATGTCCCTTCGATCTGCCATTGGTTGGATGCCTGTGATTGTTTCCATCGCCTTGATAGGCGTGGACTTCATGGCTCCTGTGATAATGCGTATTGCATGGTTTTGGCCATTGCTCACTTTGGCGAATTGCTTATTGGATGCACTACTCCACGCTGCAATGCCGTACTCCAGGAACGGTCGCACTCTTCCAGAGTATAGTGTTTTGAGAACTCTGGTGTTTGCTCCCCAAGTGGAGCTTGCGAGTTTGCGCATCATCGTGAGCCTGTGTCTCGCTTTGCCGTGGCATTTTAGATTTAGGGCACCAAGTCAGTTTGATCGAGTGTGACTCCAGGTACGTTGGGGTCTTGCTTTCTGAAAGATCTAACCCATTGACTTTAAGCTTAATTTTTTGTTATTCAGATCGTTCTGCGAGAACACAGTGTAGGTGGTTTTAGAAGCATTTATATTCATTTTCTACTTTTTTTACCAGGCTTCCAACTTATTTAGCGTGTCTTGTAGTCGATTTGTTGCTTTGGGCATTGACTCTTTTCTCTCCCATATTGCATGGTTGTCGGCATACATGGCAGAGTGTACTCGCTTTTGTAGGCATGTTGCTATGTCATTGACACAGATTAGAAAGAGAATTGGTGAGAACACTCCTCCTTGGGGGACTCCTTGCTCTAGTGTGGCCTTCATACTTGTGTACCCTGAACCTGAACCCTTGCTGTTCTGTTCTCTAGGTAACTATCAAACCATTTGTACATTCTTCCCTTAATACCGAGGGTGAGGGGTTTCAGTCTTAGCCCTTCCTTCCATACTGTGTCAAACGCCTTCTCCATATCTACCAAAACTGCCAGTGTATGTTTCTTTTCTTGGAAACCATCCTCGATTTCCTGGGCGATATAGGTTACTTGATCTTCTGTAGATCGGTATCTCCGAAAGAACACCTCCCTCTTGTGCCATGAGAAGCCCTTTGCTTTCCAAGTGTCATGATAGCCGTTTGTTCATCATGCGTTTCATAAGTTGCATGTGCAGCTTAGGAGGCTTATTGGTCTGTAACTGGTCGAGTCGAGTTTGTTATTCCCTGGTTTTAGGTTGGGTACCATGATCGCTTTCTTCAATTCTCTTGGTACTATGCCTGTCCTCCACGACTTTTTTAGGACGGTCAGTAGAGCTGCCTTTGCTCTAGTATCAACGTTTTTAAGCATTTCATTTGTGATCCCATCCTTTCCGGGCGACTTCCGGAGCTAGAGCTCCCTTAATGCCTCTTCCAACTCGATACTGGTAAATGTATCCTTTAGGTGACTATCGGCTTTTCTTGACTCGCCTTGGAAGACTAGCTTTTCTGTGTGTCATCAACTTTGTCTTTTGCTATGCTTACTCTGCTGACTTCGGCATATTTTTGGCATTATAATGTTTGCGGCTTCCTTCCTAGGACATCGTATTATCTTGTTCGAAGACTATTGGGGTCGGCTGGTGTTTTCATCATTAGCGCTTGTGCAAGCTCCACAATTTATGGCCGTCCCTATTGAGGTTCAGGGATTCAGTATTGTCAACCGAACTCTGTCGTGCTGATCGTTTGACCTCCGCTTGTACTTAGCTGCTGCCGCCTTATAAGCAGTATTGGTCGTTACTGACTGTGCCTGTTCTGCCTCACTCTTTGCCAACTCAAGGTCGTTTTCAAGCTTCTGAACCTCTTCTGTCCAGTATGGCTTGTAATCCTTCCGTGCGCCTCTGGGGATGGTTTCCCGCGCCGCTTTCAGGATTGCTTCTGTGAGTTCCCTTGCCACGAATCGCATGTGTTTCTTTTCATGCATGTTGATGTGCTCAACATTGGCATCTGTCAGTGCCCCATGATGTTTCCAATTGGCTTTTTATAGTTCCACCATGGCAACCACATTTTGGGCTCAGGTACACATTTTAGGTCTACTTGCAGCTTGACGGGCCTTATGGTTACTATCTCCGAGTTGCTTTGTGACCGTGCGTAATGTTTTTGTCGAGAGGTTACTTGTTGCGAATGCCAAATTGGGGGTGCTCGTTGTATGCCACTTTCTCGAGTAGACGGTTGGCGGATCGTCTGGGGCATTGATGAGGAACAGGTTGTTCTCTATCTCCCAGTCGTCCACTTCTGCGCATCTGCTGTTCGTTTCGAGGTAGCCCCATCCTTCTGAGTGGCTGTTGAAGTCACCAACCACCATGCATGCTGTATCATTGATACTCATTGCATCGAGTGACAACAAGATGTCACTTGGGCAGTATAAGTTATTAAGAAGAGTCTACATTTCTTCACATGTAATTAGAACGTCTACGAACTCTGCTGCGCCGGCTTTTCCTGTGGTTACATCCACTTGTTCTGCTGGAATGCCGTTTCGTACTAGGGTGAGGACTCCACCCTTGTGCCCTTCTCGGTCTATTCTGATGGTTTGGTAACCTCTGATTTCCCAATCTATGTTGTGCATTTAGATGGGTCTCTTGTATGCACGCCACATCAATTTCGTCTTCTGCAAGTCTTATTGCGAGTGCTTGCTTTTGTGATGAATACCTTCGGCATTCCATTGTACAATGTTTAATCGTCGCTGGCCAATACTTTGCCATATTGAACCTGTAGCTTTTTCCCGTAGACCGCGCTCGCTGCTTTGCCGAGTTGGAGGGCGGGAAACGTCGGTAGCAAAAACGCGCCCTTCGATTCATGGGGCCCGGCACTCGTCCTACCCGACGGATCTCCACAGGTGTAGCACCATATCGAGATTCTATATTAAACATATTCATGATACAATTTGGTCCATGCAGCCTTAGCATGGGTAGATACGTCACAACGTTCAGTGCCAATTGGAGCTCAGTTGCTTGCCTTTCGGCCGTGTGTCCGATTTCAACCAACGTTTATTGGGTTCGCTCTCCGTTAGCCTTTGACTGTCCCCAGCCAGAACCACAGGAAGCAGGTTGCTATTTTCTTCAGGGCAGCGACCCATAGACGACCTGCTCTCCCGGGCTTATTAGCGTCATCTGCCCAGCTGTACCAGTTTTATTATTGTACTGCTTGTTTTGCCTACCGTCCAGTTTTGTGTACGGTTTACTACGCTAGCCTTTGATTGTCCCCAACCAAAAGTACAAGGCAGCAGTGGTTCCCTAAGAAGAGAACAGAGTCCGGTGACGCTTTATGGATGTTCGGGTTGGCACTAGGCAATTTGCATTTGCTCTGTCGTTTAATTTGATCCGGAAACCTGGGCTGGGGCCGCACATCGTAATGTATGGGTCGTTTCATTCGGTGCAATCAGCGCAACTTTAGATTTTGCACTCGCCGTTCATCACACGCCCTGACATTTCCGGGGATGTTAATTTGGGTGAACAATCGTACCCTGCCCTGCTGTCTCAGGGAGGGCAGTTTCGTAAGGCGCTAGAACGTAACTTTGGGATTTAACAATCGGCCAACTTTACCCAGTATCTTAATCCGCGCTTGGTCTCATATACGGAGTTTTATCGAAATCTTCCCTTGTGCTACCGTCAACTGATGTACCACATTTACCGTGCATCGTGAGTGCCACGGAACGCTGCCCAATTTGCGCTTATGGCTTCGAGTTTTGCTCCGTTCAGGATGCACCTCTCATCCCGTCGTACGCAGCCTTTCCCATCTGCTGGGAAGCTGGTATGATCAACATGTTCACAGATCTGCCGTTTTATGTACCGTGCCTTGGAACTGCTCCGACACTCAGCTTGACTCATGCACATGACACCGAGTTTCACTTCATGTCTCGGCTTTTGGGACGCACCTCTCCTCCCTTAAGTTCGGTCATTTACTCCGGGGAAGCTGGTGTTTTGCTCTGGGACACTCGTACTCTGCTGTTTCAAACTTATTTTTGAACTTGGACTTGTTTTAGCGGCTTCGGGCATTCGCCTTTTACCCCAGTACTGCATTCAAGATTCTCTGCAATCTCATTAGCAGCAATTTTGATCTGATCATATCCAGATTGTCTATAACTTTTCATTTGTTATATGGTTTCGGAAAACATCCTCACACAATCTGACAAATGTATAGTTACAAACTGTAATAGCTTCGAGGCTGAATTTATTTCAAATCAAATATCATGCTAAAGAATTATACCGGATATAAACTTGTAATTGTTAATATTTGTTGCTAATCCTCTTGTTTCAACTTTAGCATCTCTGTTGACGTCTTCTATTTTTTGGAATAATGCATCGTAGATTATTCAAAGTTAAGATTGTAATGGTGTTAAAGCTTCTACTCTGCTTGACCACATCGAAGCACTCAGTGGTCTTTCGAGTTAATTGTGAAACATTCATTTGGTAAAAATAGAGCAATAAAAAACGATCTCAAAAGTAGCATTAAGACAAACTAACATTAAAAACAAATATTGTCAACAATTGTAAGTTCAAAACACAACTACCAACACGTAACACGTGCAATTGTCTTTTTGGGTTAATTGCGCACCTTAGCTTTTAGCAGTGGTCGCGGGAAATTACAAACAAAAATAAAAGGTTTGCACTGTCAGATCGCAAGTCTGTCGGCAGGGAGCGCCAGTGATGCACTTGCACCACAAACTGAAATCAGAGGGTAGCAAAAGCGCGTAGGCAGAGGCGTGCTATAAATTATAAATCGTATGGATCAATATCAGAATAACATAGAACCTTTTAGAAAAGAGTTGCGTAAAGTTTTTAATTATTGAATAGTTCAAATATTATTTTATTTCGCCGCTTTTGCCACCCCCATCCCCACAAGGTGTCGCCTGATGCAGCCGCCTCTTTACATCATAGCACCTCACGGCCCTGAGTAAACTAGTGGTCTGCAACAACTGGTATATCAATTAAACAAATATATATTAGTGAATTTACTAGCAATAATTCCAGTAACACATAATACATGTCAATGGTTAACTCTTGAGTTCGATAGAGATTTGAGGGTAAAAATTGTATGGCAGATTATTGTATGATACATTTGGCTAAACTGCGACATTGAAAATGCACAAAACCGTGACGTTTATTTGGCGGCTTGTGACGAACAGACTATCTCTATGTTTGAAGTATGGCTACAATTCGGTGACTTTGAAATATTGGTATCAGGCAGACAAGAGCTTCAGAGTCGAGTATCAACGTTTGGCATCTATTTTACCTATTAGAGAGACATATATATATGGTATATATAATCTATGGATATACTACCACAATATCGGCAATTGGGAACAGCGGGGATAGTACGAGATTGTCAAGTAGATGTTCCAAGACTCAACCAAATAGGTAATGGTCTGGTTGGTTTTCTTATAATAATAATCCCGAGAACCAGGTTGTTATTGGAGAGAGGCAGATACAGGTAGGCTTAAATTCTACCTGACTCGAAACAACTTGTTTTATAGGACTAGGCCAACAGGTGAGATCACAAGGGCGGTGGTCCCATACAGATCCATTAGCACCTAATTAATGCATATTGGTGATATATCTGGGGCGCTGGTTCAAGCAATGGAAAATATTCTTAACGATATGGACGCATTTACACACGATGGCTCAGGTTGTAAAATTAAACGATGTGTTGTTAAATCTCCACACATCACAGTAGATTCCAGTTCATGGCAGAAACTACTTTCCAACACCAAAGTACATTCCGCCACGAGCAGTTGTAAATGTTAAAAACATGGACAACCGATGCTTAGCAAGCGAGGAAGAATAATCAGGAGCTTGCATGGGAATATCGTGATGAATTGAGCGTACAAATTAGCTGAATTCGTGAAACTATAAATTGGTTCTCAATGAAGACACACTTTATACTCACTTTATACTTATATATCTTGGATTCACCGAAAGGAGTTAATTCTTATTTTCATGTTTGTTGGCCTACACGCTCTGATATAACCAATAAAGGTTCGCCTTAGGTTGAAAGGGGCGTGCCTCGGCTTAAAGAGGCTTTAATCCCCTACTAAACAAACAAACAACAAACACACCTCTCGGCATGCGAATTGCACCTCTTTTGCGAGCAAGGCAACACCATAGCCTCTTTCATAACTGCGCTAGGGTTTATTATTATCATTCTGGTTCTGGCCATTACAGGAAGAGGCGGTAGATCACCTACTCTATATCCACCTTCACATCCACCTCCAACTTCGCCTACTCACCTCCGCCTACCACATCTACTCCATATGATAAGGATGGTGAAAATAATTTGGTGAAGACGCGCCTAGAAGACCTCGGTCGCATCCTCGGTAAGCTCACAGAAAACTAGGAGCCGCTATCCCTGGGATCATCGGTTCTATTGTGTGATTGCTAATCTTCACAGTCCAGAAGGCGGTAGCTTGACTCGCTGAAAATGTATGGGCTCTAGTGGTTGTTGTTGTTAGAATGGTCTACCTAACGGTAAACGACTATATCTTTGCATCAACCTTGTGAAGAAAACCAAAGAACAAGTAGCCCTTCGGCGACCACGCTCACAACTAGAACAGTTTTGTCATCCTGGAGCTGGTCTGATACCACCTTCTGGGCTGGTAGTATGATCCAGGGGTCTGACGCCTATTGTATTAGAACAATTCCTTCTTCATGGTGCACAGGAATATGTTCTCGGATTGGGGGTGGAGCCGTTCGTACGGCCGAATCGTTGACGTCGGCATTCAGCCCAAACTCTTGACCCTCTACGGAGATGACAATTTCATTGCTGTAGCACTCAATCTTACCAATTTGTAACAGCATATGGGATAGAACCATGTAGATACCCAATCCAAACACAAAGTCGAGCTTGCAGCTGGCATTTTATAACATAGATTGGCATAGTTTTATATATTCTGGAAAATCTATAGGAGAGTTGATGGCATCTTCTAGGAGAACTATGAACTGCTTCTGCCGTAAAAGCGTTTCCACTTGCAGGAATTTTTCCTTTCAAGAAAAACTGTATACTATTCAAATAAGTCTATAGCTGATATTTTCCTTCATTGGATCCATACTTATGGATATCTGTACTCAAGTAGCAATCAAATGTAGAATATGTGTTATTAGTTATTGTTAATATGAAAATATTTATTGATGTCTGATATAATTTCATTTCTTTACAGCCGGAACTAGTAATCTGGGAGCAATTATAGACCATCACGAAATGGATGTTGGAAAAGAAGCAGAAATGTCGTGTTATCCTTCTATGGACAGATATATTGCAGTAACAAAGGTTGTGTTTAAATCCCCAAACATGTTACTAGCACTGAACTTCAGAAGTGTTCCATTTACAAACGTTTGGAATGCCCTGAATTGGAAAATCAATGTTACTCTAGAATTTATGAGGAGAATAACATTCTGGCCTGGTTCTCCCGGCATCACTCTGCGCATAAACCCATTTAAGTATTCTGATGAAAACATATATACATGCATCATTTTTTATACAGCAGATGGAAGTAGCATTATTGAAAATGAAACAGCTGTTTTGGACCTTTTCTTACCAGGTAATTGTAGTGATAAGTTTACTAGGTAGATTACTAGTTTGCATGTGTGTTAGAAAGAATCAGTTTGTACCAGCAGGTATTACTATAATTTGTAATGTTGAAGTGAAAGTCTTCTATATATGTATGTAAGTAAGACATAATGACTGCACTGTATGTATCAGAATATCTGAGTATCATGAAAACATGTGAACATGTGAGTGCAAGTTTGAGTAGAGTATGGTAGTGTACCTAACAAACATAAACACATGTTTTCTGATGTCATTGAAATATATTAGCATACTCAAAGCAATATAATGTGTGGGTTAGACAGTGACCTGCACTGTTGATCCTGAACATTTATGTTATTGTGATAAGTTCTATGAATTTCATTAATTGATATATTTCTTGGAGTATGAAGAATTGTAGCAACTAAGGATATTATTATTTTAATGTTTGTATTATCTATTGTTATTGTATATGTCTATTCTATCATTCTGAAATATCATTTTGATAATTGGATTTCTATAGTCTTGTAGAAAAATGCATGGCATGTAAACAAATTGTTGTTATACCACAATATAACATATCCCAATATATCAAATAATTAAAAGAAGCTTATATATACTCTGCAATGACACGAATCAGTGTTTCTCTATACACACCCTCTTGAGAGACTTGCATAGCAACCAATGCTTACATTAGGTTTCTATGTGAATACCTTCAGAAAATAAAAATGATCAAGCTTAAAACTGCGAAAATATAATTATTCTGTTGCAAACAAAACTACATAGGCACCGTGTTCTCAAGGGAAGTCAGTCTGTGATTTGCTACGAAGATTCAAAATTGTCTGTTGACTAGCCTTCGTTTTGACAATAGAAAGTACTTTTCTAGTTTTCGATATTTATGCCGATACCTAAATGGAAGACAGCAAATGATGTAGCCTACAAACTATAAACAGTGAACTTGATTAGTAAGGCAAGGAAATCTTACTGAAATAATAATGGGAAGAATATAAACAGTGAACTTGATTAGTAAGACAAGTAGATCTGACTGAAATAATAATGGGAAGAATATAAACAGTGAACTTGATTAGTAAGACAAGTAGATCTTACTGAAATAATAATGGGAAGACTATAAACAGTGAACTTGATTAGTAAGACAAGTAGATCTGACTGAAATAATAATGGGAAGAATATAAACAGTGAACTTGATTAGTAAGGCAAGGAAATCTGACTGAAATAATAATGGGAAGAATATGAACAGTGAACTTGATTAGTAAGACAAGTAGATCTGACTGAAATAATAATGGGAAGAATATAAACAGTGAACTTGATTAGTAAGACAAGTAGATCTGACTGAAATAATAATGGGAAGAATATAAACAGTGAACTTGATTAGTAAGACAAGTAGATCTGACTGAAATAATAATGGGAAGAATATAAACAGTGAACTTGATTAGTAAGACAAGTAGATCTGACTGAAATAATAATGGGAAGAATATAAACAGTGAACTTGATTAGTAAGACAAGTAGATCTGACTGAAATAATAATGGGAAGAATATAAACAGTGAACTTGATTAGTAAGACAAGTAGATCTGACTGAAATAATAATGGGAAGAATATAAACAGTGAACTTGATTAGTAAGACAAGTAGATCTGACTGAAATAATAATGGGAAGAATATAAACAGTGAACTTGATTAGTAAGACAAGTAGATCTGACTGAAATAATAATGGGAAGAATATAAACAGTGAACTTGATTAGTAAGACAAGTAGATCTGACTGAAATAATAATGGGAAGAATATAAACAGTGAACTTGATTAGTAAGACAAGTAGATCTGACTGAAATAATAATGGGAAGAATATAAACAGTGAACTTGATTAGTAAGACAAGTAGATCTGACTGAAATAATAATGGGAAGAATATAAACAGTGAACTTGATTAGTAAGACAAGTAGATCTTACTGAAATAATAATGGGAAGAATATAAACAGTGAACTTGATTAGTAAGGCAAGGAAATCTGACTGAAATAATAATGGGAAGAATATAAACAGTGAACTTGATTAGTAAGACAAGTAGATCTGACTGAAATAATAATGGGAAGAATATAAACAGTGAACTTGATTAGTAAGACAAGTAGATCTGACTGAAATAATAATGGGAAGAATATAAACAGTGAACTTGATTAGTAAGACAAGTAGATCTGACTGAAATAATAATGGGAAGAATATAAACAGTGAACTTGATTAGTAAGGCAAGGAAATCTGACTGAAATAATAATGGGAAGAATATAAACAGTGAACTTGATTAGTAAGACAAGTAGATCTGACTGAAATAATAATGGGAAGACTATAAACAGTGAACTTGATTAGTAAGACAAGTAGATCTGACTGAAATAATAATGGGAAGAATATGAACTTAGAAGCGAAGCAACATAAAACAAGCTTGACCTAGACGTAATAGAGGTACATGTGATCGCATGGACAATCATAGACAAATCTGGAAAGATAATTTTTTTTAGTTTTAGGTTAGTCATCGCATCATCATCACTGTATGTCGAACAAATACTTCATAATTGTTCCGATCCCCCCTCATTATGTCTCTCCATGTGTGACGAATAACGACCACCGGTTCTTTGTTGGTTTAATATTATTCTTTGGCTACTAGCAAAGTGTTTTTGTCTCGCTACACCTCACTTGACTTGGAATTCGAGCAGACTGGTTAGTGTTGTAGATTTAGGCAGGAGACCCACCCAGAACAAAGATGATTTTTTAATTCAGAGAAAAGAAACTAACAAGCATATTGTCATACTATTTGGTCACATGTTGCAAAATACATTGTGTGTGATAAAAATTAAAGTTTCGTGTATGCATGCCAATTATTTATTTTTAAAATAAATAAATTTTCTTGAAAATATATTTAACCCCTCATCAGGAATATATTTCACAAACATAAAGTACAAAGAATGCCAAACCAGCATATATTGCACACATCACACATATAGCTATATCGTGCACATCATAAAAACTGGTTTTGTAGATATGGCTCTTGCAATATTGCACTTCCAATTTTAAAAAAAAGGAATATCTATGCTGATATACAGATTAGACAAAAGTGGAGGTTCATGCTATAGTTATGGGTGAAATGTACAGCATATGCTAGTTTGGGATATCTTGCACATCTTATGTTTGTGAAATATACTCCCTGATGAAGGATGAGGGGCGGGAGGGTGGAGTTTAAATATATTTTTCAAGAAAATTAAGGGGCTTAGATCTCTAGAAAATTTTAGTTTTAATCAAAAACATGGATTTTTCAAAGTGTTTCGTTCTATAAAGTACAACATTCGTACTCTCCGTTAGACATAAAATCATGTTGTTTTGTTTGCGTATTTGCATTACAACATTAATAAGAAACAACAAATCCCAACCATTTTTTTTCTTTTAAATTTCAAGTTTAAAATTGAGTTCTCCCAAAATCATTTTTTTTTCATTTTGTTTTGTGTGGGAAATCCCGGAGTTGTATCTAATACTAAATCTAGATACACGAAATTTGAGGTGTATCATTGTGTAGCTACTGATACATTTCAAGTTACATATTTTCGAATACTTGATTTAATAATTAATTTTTAATGGAAAATGATGACACATTTTGTGTTGTTTTTTGCCAAGCATAACAAGTTTAAAATTAAAATAGCATATTTCTTGAGATTTTACAGAAAATAAATAGTTTAATATGCTGTAAATATACTTACAGTTTATGAATCATCCATTTATTTCTCAATATATTTTTTTGTTTTATAAATTTTAGGATTCTAAGAACATGCATTTTTTTAAAAGATAACCGCTGTTGTTAATACATGTAATTGAGACACTGGCGACATCTTCTACCTTAGGCTTAACAAATTTACCAGCAACTTTCTCACTCTTGCGCAAGAACTCTACCTCAACATCACCATCATCATCATCAATGTCTCCCCTTACAATTCCTACATAGTAAACACAAGTATTCTTTGTTACATATTCACATAGCACACACTGGCCTTCAAAAACCTCACGCACACCAGTCAAGCTAACCGTTGGCCTACACTCCTCATTTTCACCAAATGAAACATCAGAATCTGTGTCATCACTAAACGAAATGTCAGTTTCTGGATCTGAATCAACATCAAGTTCTTTCAGCAGCTGTCTCTGCCTTTTTGGTGGAACTTTGCTGCCTTTTCTTTCATCACCGCTCTTTCCCTAATTCGATCCATTTCTGGCGTAGAAGTAGCCAGCATAGTTTTTCCTCTTTGCCTCATATTATTTGAATCTTTTCGCGGACCAGCTTTTGGTAGTCCTCTGAAAACATGAGGCGAAGTAAAGGAAGAAGTAGCTTTATGTTGAAGACTCCCTGATATTTCATGCAAGTCATCTACAAGGTTCTCAACATTATACTCTTTCTGATGTTCATGAAATTCTTGTGCAGTTTGATATGTGCTGGTACCACAATGTCGAGATGCTGATCCTGTCTGTTCATTGCTTTCTAAAGTGGCATTTTCACTGTCCTTGCTGATGGGCCTGTTCGTTATTTCTGAAGGCATAAAATCATCTTCTGTAAAAACATCTTCGTTAAAGGGCCAAATACCTGACACTGCAAAGCCTGATTGAATGTTAATGGGAGTTGCCGCTTTAAGAAAAGCGTGGCCTCCTAGATTTGCAACTTGATAGATTGTCAGTGGTGTCCCAACATTTTTTATCATCCATGAATCACACGCATTGTTGTAGACCGACTTCATGGGTCCAAAAACTGAACGGTCCAAGGGCTGAGTTTTAGATGAGGTGTGTGGTGGCAACGTGATCACATGAATGTTGCTTTGCTTGCACAGTTCAAGTGATTCAAATGAAATGTGGGAATCGTGATTGTCCAAGATCAAAATCAAAGGGAAGTCTTTGGAAGGTCTTGAATGCTTAATGAAGTGATTTATAACTTTGACGAAATTATCACGGGTCATCCAACCTGATTCATTCACAAGACCATGGGAACCTTCAGGTGCTCTAGCAAGCATAACATTCTTAAAAAGTTTTCTGGGAAACACAAAAACTGGAGAGATAATGTGACCCGCAGCTGACACAATGCAACAGATTGTGACCAGTTCTCCTCTTTCTCTGGATGTCACCTGGCCTATTTGCTTCACTCCTCGTGGGGCAATTACTTTTGGCACTTTCTGTACAGTGGTCAGACCTGACTCATCCAAATTGTAGATTTGAGCTCCACTCACATTTAGTTTTGTAATGGTTTCCTTCACAATGTTGAAGAAGGTGCAAATATTATGTTTGTTGAAAGCTGTAGCTCTAGCCAGAGATGTTGCCTCAGGTTGCCTTATGGTCAGCTCGGGATTCCGTCGCAAAAATCCACAAAGCCAGTCATTCCCTGCCATCATTTGCTCATCCCAGGTTAAAGGATGTGCAATGTAATTGACTTTCGCCATCTCGTACGCCAAAATACGAACGTTTTTAGTTGTGAGTCCATGGAACATTCTTGCACAATCTTTCAAGTAACTAGCAAAATCAGCTTCTTGCTTAGCTATAAAAACAAGGCTATGCCTATAATTTGGTACGAGTCTAGTAGGCAGACCATTTCCTTCTCTGTCTTTTGTAAGATTGTTATTGAGGGTAGAGCGAGCAATGCCGTACTCCTTTGCAGCTTTCCTCACTTTCATTCCATTTTTCACAGCATTAACAGCTTCTCTCATACGTTCCTCCGTAACGAGCCCCTTGTTGGTTTTTCTGATGTACAATCTTGGCATCTGAAACAAAAGAGTGACAGAATTATATAACATTTAGAATGGTATCATTTGCAAAGAAATACTGATCATAGCACGAATGGCGTGCATCTTTAATAAATCACTGAAATCAAATTTGTTAACAGTTTTATTGGTCTAGATTTAGACCCCAGTATTAAAAAGAAACTATAATGCTGATATTTGAATGCAATCTTCAACACTTTTAATAACAACAGACTGTCTTGTCAATTTCTTCTATGGGGAGAAATGAACCATGGGGAGAAATGAACCGGTCCATTTCTCCCCCATCAATATATTAAACTATTCAGCCATAAAGTCTCTTAAATCTAATATTATATGCTATATTTTTTATATGAACTCTTAAATAACAAGTAAATAAAGATATTAACGTAATTACCTTGTCCTGATTCCTGACTATGTGTCTGCTTTACGATGGTGTCTGGAACTGGAAAAAGAAACTTTAGTGCAGAAAGTTTTTCAAACTTTGCGTGGGAACGACCTGTGCGGGAAGTCGATGGCAAATGAAAAATTCGGACTATGTTTGATGTGGAAAACAAACTTATTATGGTTTCACTTTCATTACATCACAGCCAGGGGCCAGAGAGGGGGTAGTCCATTTCTCCCCTATGTCCATTTCTCCCCAGTCTCCCCTACACACCAAACGTTGGTTATCGTCAAAAACAATTTCTTTGGCAACATATGGCCACTTGTTATGACAATATGTTTGTTAGTTTTTTTCTGTTCATTTTTAAAAAGACAACCCTCGTTCTTGGTGAGTCTTCCGCCTTAACCATTATTACTTGAATCATGTACACTATCCTCCATAGTGAATTTATAATATCACCCATATCATGGTATATTGCTAGCCCGCTTTGTACATCAGCTATACATGTAAGCTAATAGGCGCGTACACCTGCATGCCCAAGGAACAAAAATAAAACTGATTTGTGTCAGCTTAGACCTTCCCAGTGAGTCCAGCCATGGTTTCTGAGCCCATCCTGTTTTAATCTTCCTGAACATACTCATTGAGTCACTGAGAAAACATTCATGAATAGAAGACTGTGATTCCATCCTGAATATCCCTTTAATTATTGCCGTGATTTCCATAGTGAGACTGCTAACAATTACGGCAAAATCACCACTGTCTTCGTTCACAACATCCCCGTCGAACTGAGCATTGAAGGCACACGAACTCCGAACATGGTAAATCAACAAACCATCCGTATAAATGATTACATCATTCTCAGATTAGTTCACATAATACATATCTAAACTAATTCTTTATAGACTACTTAGACATTTAGTTGTTTAGAACATGAATAATTGTTAACAATAAAGGAAGGAATGGAATTTCCATTACATTTAATACACATCATAAAAGAACTGTCGTATATGAGCGGTCGATGATACCTCATATTGGTTTGACATAAACCGGGAAGTCAGACAAGGTTGCAGTCTGTCGTCGTGACTATTTATCATTAATACTGAAAAAAATTAAGAATGTTACATGAGACAGCGGAACAGAACAGTATTTCCGTTTTGAATAGAAATATTTCCACTTGGATATGCTGACGATATTTAACTGTCAGCAGCAGAGGACACTGTAGCGGACCAAAATTACATTCTCTACGCATTGATAGTCTTTAAGAATAATAGAGTGTCAGTTTTGTGAATCACTGACTCTAACCAGATCAAAAGATATTGTTACAGTCTGAAAAGAACGACGTTCCAACTATGCAAAAAGAGTGATTATGCAAAAAGATTAATACCAAACGTTATTTGCGTGTCTTAAATGATCAATATATAGACAGTGTACAAGTATTAGCGGCCTCTGGAGAAAACGAATTAGCAAACATAGAATTCGAACCACTTAGCAATATTTCTTACGTCACCCATTGCCTAGCCTAGCTATACAAGCGTTTTAAGAGCTCAACCACCGAGCTATTCCATAAACGCGTGTTAGCTTTATTTAGAATATATGTATATATCCCACTATATTTCAGAACAATGAGAAGTCTTATAATATTACAGACTCTCAAGTTGTTAACAATAAGTTATGAACGGAACCATACAAATCTGAGGTGATCAGACCGGATCAGATCAGATCTGGAGAAATCCGTGGGAAGGCTACGGTGATACTTAAAAAATTGGCAATTTAGGATAAAGAAACGTATTTATAGTATCACATTAGCAAGCAAAATGAATAATTAAATGCTAAAACTAACAAAAGTCGTTAAAATAACACGTTTCGAGCGTCACTATCGTATCGCCATTTTGAATTATGTGCTCGTGTGTTTCGTCTATATTTTCTTTAAAAAAAAACAAATTCATGTATACAAATAATCTATAGTCATTTTAACATTTCATGCCCACAGTTCAACAAATCATGCCTACAGTTCAATAAATCATGCCTACAGTTCAACAAATCATGCTCACAGTTCAACAAACCATGCTCACAGTTCAACAAACCATGCTCACAGTTCAACAAATCATGCCCACAGTTCAATAAATCATGTCCACAGTTCAACAAATCATGTCAACAGTTCAACAATTTATGCCCACAATTTAACAATTCATGTCCACAGTTCAACAATTCATGTCGACAGTTCAACAATTCATACCACAATTCAACAATTCATGTCCACAGTTCAACATTTCATACAACAATTTAACAATTCATGTCCACAGTTCAACATTTCATGCCTTTAGCTCAACAAGTCATGTCCACAATTCATTGTGAATTGCAGCAAAACCGTCAATGCCACGGTAGCGAAACTTTACAAACAATCTTATAATTATACCCACGTAAATGTCAGAAGAAAGAAATTGCTCTAGGAAACCTGCATTTTGAAATATAATGGTTTACTTTGATGTTGACGGCATATTTCAGCGAGTCTGAAATGAAATTTTAAGATGTTACAATAAACGCACCAATTTGACATATGATGACAAGTCTCATGCATAGGCATATCATCACATCTCATTCATTTAATGGGGACATTGTTGCTATTTGTAATAATGTAATTAAATAAACAAGAAATGTAGACTTAGTTGTTATATTGTTTTTAAATAACTTACCTTCCAGTTCTTCTTCTTCTTTTGGTTCGTTCTTTACGACCAATTTTAATCACTCTTTGTGATATGTGAGAGCCGCTGTAGCGTAGTTGTTAGTGAACTCGCTTCGCAAGGCTGGTGGTCTGGGTTCAGCTCCTGCAATGCACGTGGAATTTTTCCCGACCACGACGGCTCTCAGGTCGACCCCAGCCTCAACTGGGTACCAGACATGCCTGGGAAAGAAAAGGGCGGCCGGCGTGATGCTGACCACATCACCCATTGTGTGCCGACGGTCAATGAGCCTAACACTGTATTGACCTATATACCACGAGGTATGAAAGGGTTCCTTTACTTTTTTTTTTGTGTGTGATATGTTTGATCTTTGCCAAGAACGTGTATACCTTGCACATTGGTTTGGTAGGCCCCTAAACGCATAGACTTTCACACGTTTAGGACATGTGCATCCGATTTCAGCCAAACCTCCTTGGTCGCCTCTTACGACATGCGTGGCAGGTAACAGTGGTTCTATTTTTTACACCCCAAATTTGGGCACCGGTAACCACTCGGCGACCTTCCAGTTAGTTAGCTCTCATGTCATAATTCCTCCCTTTCATAACTAAGCATGAGACTGGCAATCCCGGGAGTTACTAGATGTTATCTTCGAATGGCTACTTCTTCGGTATAACGTGCTTGTGACATGCGCAAATATAATTAATGATTCGTTTTCTATTGAAATAAATAGACACTTCAAACTCATTATGAATATACTCGTTAATATATTTTCTTTAGCCTGTTACGCCCTTGGCGTTTAGGGCAGCAACAAACGCACACCATTCTTCCATGTTCATGACCTTCCTCTGTATTGTGTTCCAGCTATGATTCATTTCCTTCAGTTCTTGCTCTATCGTTCCCCTCCAGGTCGTCTTGGGTCTTCCACGCTTTCGCCTAAACTCTGGAGTCCATCTCAGTGCAGTTTTCGTGTCGGAGCCAGTCTCCATGCGCATCACATGTCCAATCCATCTCCAGCGTCGTCTTCGGATGATAGTGCCCATATTTTCTTGTTGGCATCGTGCAAGCAATTTTTGGTTCGAGATAGTAGTCGGCCAGTACACGCGTAGGATTTATCGCAGACAATTTGTATGAAAGGTGGAGAGTCTGGACATATCCTATTATGTCATTCTCCAGCATTCCGGTCCGTACAGCAATGTTGACAGCTGTTGTAGATACTAGTCTTGGTTCTGATGCTGTATTGGGCAGATTTCAGGCGGTTTGAAGGGTCGAATGCACTTCGTGCTTTACTCAGTCTGTTTTAATGTCAGATCCAGCGCCTCCTTCATTGCTAATAACACTTCCTAGGTATGTGAAAGCGGTTGTATCTCGGAGAGTTTTACCTTCTAGTTTGACTGGTGCTGGGGTTGCTATGTTCAGAGTCATTACTTCAGTTTTCTCTGATTTATTTTCAGCCCAACCATCTCACTATATTGGTTAAGGCAGGTCTTTTCCAGGATATCTCTATGTGTATGAGATAGGAGTGCAATGTCATCTGCAAAATCTAGGTCTTCCAGAGTGGATGTGAGCGTCCATCTAATACCTCTTGCCTTATCTTCCGTTGTTTTGCGCATCACCCAATCTATGACAGTGTTGAATAATAGAGCTGACATAACACATCCTTGTCGCACGCCTGTTTTGACTTCAAACTTTAGCTCTGAGGTTTCAACACTGCATGCAAACTTGCTGTAGCAGCTTTTTATAATATTTATAAAACACAGGGGGATTCCATACCATCTTAAGATACGCCATAGACTTTCGGTATATGCTATCAAAAGCTTTTTCAAAATCACAAAGTTGATATAGAGTTCGCTTTGCCATTCTGTGCATTGCTCTATGATATTTCTAAGATCAAATATTTGGCATATACAGCTCCGTCCTCTGCGAAATCCTGCTTGTTCCTTTCTCAGTTTCTTATCCACAGCATCAGTAATGTGTTGTACGATGATTTTGCTTAAGATTTTATTTGGGACAGAAAGCAGTGTTATTCCACCACTATTAAATAGGCAAGGAGCCCTTTTAGGTATCTTGATGATGACCTCTGTTCCATGCATCAGGTATTATTTGGGCATTCCATATCGTAGTAAACAAGGGTTGCAATATATTAGCTGCAAGTTCTAGGTCTATTTTGAATAGTTCTGCGTTTAAGTTATCATTCCCTGGTGCCTTGTTATTCTTAAGAGATCTAATGGCTGTAATGATCTCATCCCGGCTGGGTGTTTCAATGCCAATTTCTAATCCCTCTGTTGGTTCTGGTATGTCTGCTACTACCGTTGGCGGTGGTCTGTAACAATTTTTTAAAATGCCTGTCCATCGTATTTCTTGTTCCTTTCCGTTGTCAATAGTATTCCATTCTTATCCTTTATGAGAGTATTTGATCCCCCTGTAATGTTTCCGCTTATTAGATTTGTAATTTGTACACTGTTCCATGATCACACTTTTTTGCTGCTTCTTCTGCCTGTACTGCCAGGTCTTCAACATACATTTTTTTATCAGCCTCACAGCCCGTTTGATTTCTTTACTTGCGCTTTTGTACTGTTTTTGGTATCTTGCTTCAGTCTTCAGACTTTGCTTCTAACAATTTATTTTTTAATATTCTTCGGCTGCCCAATTATTTTCCATGTTGTTGGTGTTATCCATTCTTTCTTTTCTTTGTGCGGTACCCTAGACATGCTTCACTGCTCTTGCTATATATAGATGCTATGTTGTCCCATGTTCAATCTATGTTGTCAGTTTCATCCGTATTTTCATTATTTTCAGGGCTTGGAATCTGTTCTTTATCTGCATTATAAACTTATCCCTTACTTCCTTGTCTTTTAGTCTATCCACATCGAACCTCTTTGGAAGTTTTTCTGTTGTCCTATTTTTCTTAGTTTAAGTTTGACATAAGCTGTGACTAGGTGGTGGTCGCTACCACCATCTGCACCTCTCTTGACTACAACATCTAGCAGCGAGCTTCTCCAGGGTCCATTGATCATTATATGGTCTATTTGGTTTTTATCTCTGCCATTAGGGAATACCATGTTAGTGTGGATATCTAAATGTTGAAATAGTTGAGTAATGGTGTTCCTTCCTTACTGTTTATGATAGTGGTAGGTTATAGTATCGTCTCTAACTATCATTTCCTTGACACTCTTAAAAAATTCTCTCGGTTTTGTCCTACATAGTCTGTTAGATTTTCTCCATATTTTCATCAAGAGTTAATTATTCATGTATTGTTAATTATCACAAATATAATCTGTCTAGGTAGAGTGGAAGGGAACTTTGATTATGTATTTCCTGTACTTCACGTAAATATTTACTACTCCTACATACTAAATGCGGCTTGTCGCAGATGCTATTTCTTCCACTATCGTACGACCTAAACTTAAAGCTGATGTTTCTAACAGTTCTCCATAACGTTGATATTGATACATCAATGGAATTGAGTATTCTTAGCAGAATCTGTAGCTTTCTTAGTGTCACAATTTCTTTGGAATTGAACATTCTGCAAACCTCTCTTTTATTAACATCCCTATCAAAACTATATACTACTTCCTTTCTACATTGAGTCCTGGTATTGATTGCACTGACAATTGAAATACCATTGAGTTTACTTTAAACCCAAAGCGTGCATAGTCCTCTTTGCAGGATCTGAGGTACTCGGATATAGTTTTCTTCGCTTAGATTATCTGCCAAAATATGTATCCATTTTTTTTGTCACTTTTATGCTATGTTATGTTATGTTATGTTATGCGATCGACGTCATGGCACATTGGACATTCTCATTCGTGCTCTGTCCTCCGTTGCAGCAGCCATCCCAAAGTCCATTTTCTCACCGTACCCATGAGAAGTTGATTACTATATCTTCTCTCTCTCTACCACGAAGACGACACTGTCTGGCATATCCACACTTAACGCCTAATTCTCGAACTCGTTCCAGTGTCTGAGACGTGTCCATGTCACATAATTGAGAGCGAAACTCCGGTTTAAATCATAAACCAGTCGCTGTGTCCACCATCAGTGCGAACTGCACACTGTGAACCATCATAGAGGCCATTAAAAATGTTTATTGTTTTGTCTGGTATTCCATAGTATCTCAGAATATTCCACAGAGAGATTATGTGTAGACTATCAAAGGCTTTTTTAAAAATCGATGAAATTTAGTATGAGTGGTTGTTGCTTCTCAATATGTTTCTCCAAAATTAGTCGTAGGGTAATTATTTGGTCTAAGCAGCTTCCCAGGTCTAAAACATGCTTTTTCTTCTCCGGGGTTGTGACCACTGCTCCTTTGATTCTACTAAAAATGATATTGCAGAAAGCCTTGGTCATTACTGATATAGGTGACCCCTTCCAGTTGTTGCAATCTTTGAGATCACCTTTTCTGTGGATCTTAACAATTTTTCCCCTTTTCCATTGATCTGGGACTGTTTCTTCTTCCCATACTTTATAAAATAGTTTTTGCACCTGGCTAATAGTTGTATCATCAGCCGCTTTGAGCATTTCTGTAGTAATGTTGTCATCACCCCCTGCCTTATTGCTTATCAAGGAATGGATTGTTTCCTTGACCTCAGCTACACTTATCATTTCTTCGTTAATTGGTAGGAAGCTGTTTCTTGACTTTTCGTCAAACTTGAGTAGTACTGGTGGATCAGGTCTATTTAATATTTTTTCAAAATGTTCTGCCCATCTTTTCTTCTGCTCGGTATCTGATGTTAGAACTTTACCATTTTTACTCTTGATTAGGTCACCTTTGAAACAAAGTTCCAGTAAGTTGTTTTAGTGTATTGTAGTATACTTTTTTTTAGTCTATCCTTGTTTAGTCTACCCTTGTAGTTTTACTTTCTTTAAATTGTTTTTTAGTCTATATTACTCATTAGCTTGGATTTCATCTGTTGCATTCTTAGTATAAAAATCGTTTAGCTTCATCACCCTCTTCTTGAATACATTTCCAGGTGTCATCGCTTATCCAGGGTTTTCTGTCTTTGTCTTTAATCCTGCGTTTACTATTTGTTGCCCCAATAGTGTGTCCTTTATCTTAGTCCATTTGTCTTCGATGTTCTGTTCATTATCACCATTGAGTAACTCAAACCCTATTCTTAAGTTCGATCTGATATTCTCATTGACTTTTTATTTTGTAGCCTTGACTGTCTATTCGCAGTTGTTTCTTTTAGTATGTTGAATTTTCACTTCAGTTTCAATTTACCTATGCATAAATTATGATCACTTCTACATCTGTCCTCTGTATGCACGGACCTCCAGCAATGATGTTCTAAATTGTGTATTTATGCACATATGGTCATTCTGATTTCTGGTCATTGCATCTGGTGCGTGACAAGTAAGTTTATGCATTTTCTTATGTGCAAAGATGGTACCTCCAATTACTAAGTTTGACAGCATACATAACTCCGCCAGTCTTTCTCCATTCTCATTCATTGCGTTTATTCCTTGTTTTCACATAGCTCTTTTATCCTACACTATCACTTCCAACCTTGGCATTACAGTCCCCATTACTACTAACAGGTCATGTTTTTTGGGTCTTGTTAATTTGATCTTGTAGTTGCTCATAAAATGTGTCTTCTTATCATCGTCAGTCTCTGTTTATTGGTGCATAAAACTGCAGTATTGTCATATTGACATGCCTGGTACTGAAGCGGCTCTAATTATCCGACTCGAGAATGGTTCCCATTCTAACATGCTCTTTGTTTCTCTCGGTGTCATCATTATACCCACTCCTTCAAAATGCTTACCATCTTCTCTCCTTGAATATATGAAAGTTAATCGACTAACTACTCTTCTATCTGTTCCAGGCCATCTCACATCACTTAATCCCAGTATGTCCAGCTAGTATCTCTTCATTTCTTCTGCAATTTGGGCTGATTTTGTAGCTGTGGCCATCGTTCTCACATTCCAAAATCCAATTTTAGTGTGTGTTTTGAGCTAAGTAATGCTTTTTGAACATACTATCAACTATTATGTTGTCCCTGATGTTGCTGTATAACGGTATCCAATGAAACACAGTTCTCTGAAATATACAGGTCGTCTATACAAGTTTTACTCAGATTATATAATACAGTATCCATCTGCTATTTCACTATGCATTTATATTCTCACTATGCATTTACTATTTCACTATGTATTTAAGTGGTCTATGGTCCAACATCACCATCATCATTCCCTCTATTTGGCTCAGATGGAACCAAACTGCTGACAGATGGGGAAATAATCTTCGCGGGAGTGAGCATTTCAGCAGCATATTAAATCAACCATCTTCTATAAATGACATAGCCATAAACCGCCTACCTCAAATCCCATAAATAACGCATTAAATGCAACTCTAACCTTAGAGGAGATAAGAAGAGCTATTTCTCAGATTTCTAGCGGCAAGGCTCCCGGTGCTGATTCAATTCCTGCAGAGATCTCAAAGGGGGCGGTACAATTCTATTGAGAAGCTTCATTATCTTCCAACAAATATGGCAGAGTGAAATCATCCACAAGAAATGAAAGATGCATCCATTATCCACCTGTATAAACGAAAAGGAAACAGACATGCATGTAACAATCATCGAGGCATCTCCCTACTATCTATTGCAGGAAAGATATTTGCCAGAATCCTTTTGAACCGCCTCACGGCTCATCTAGACAGAGGACTCTTTCTTGCCTGAAAGCCAGTGTGGATTCCGTAAAGATCGTGGGACCACAGACGTGGTATTTACGGCAATGCAACTGCAAGAAAAATACCAAGAACAACATCGTGACCTATACACAGCGTTCATCGATTTGACCAAGGTGTTTGATACGGTCAGTAGAGAAGGTCTCTGGAAGATCATGGCTAAATACGGCTGTACTGAAAAATTCATCAGGATTGTGCAGTAACTGCATGAGGGGATGCACGCCAGAGTGCAGGACCAAGGCGAGCTATCAGTCTTTTCCCGTCCTGAATGGAGTCAAACAAGTCTGTCTGATTGCACCAACTCTGTTTAGCATTATGTTTTCTGGCATGCTGACAGATGCATTCAGAGATGGTAACATAGGTGTCGACATCAAGTATCGTACAGATGGAAAACTCTTAAATCCAAGGAGACTTCAAGCAAAAACAAAAGTAAAGTCTGATACCATCAGAGATCTCTTATTTGCTGACGACTGCGCCCTCACTGCCAACACTGAGGCAGATCTACAGAATAGCATGAACAGATTCTCACAAGCCTGCTCCAACTTTGGTCTTACCATCAATACTGAGAAATCTGAAGTCATGTACCAACCAGCTCCTGGAAAAGTATTTACTATTTCACTATGCATTTACTATTTCAATATGCATGTACTATTTCAGTATGTATCTGCTATTTCAGTATGCTTCTTCTTCTTCTTTGGTTCGTTCTTCAGACCAATTTTAATCACTCTTGTGATATGTTTGATCTTTGCCAAGAACGTGTATCTTGCACATTGGTTTGGTAGGCAGTTTCAGTATGTATCTGCTATTTCAGTATGCTTATAACGGATAAAGAAAATGGCAGCATCACTAGTTTTTCAAAAAAATATATAATTAAGACTAACATTTTTATTTGTTGTCACCTGAGAACTTCTTTTTTGTCTTGAAAATGCTTAATTACATTTCTGACGGAAAGCTAGACTTAAACTCTTACATTTCTGACGGAAAGCTAGACTTAAACTCTTACATTTCTGACGGAAATCTAGACTTAAACTCTGACATTTCTGACGGAAAGCTAGACTGAAACTCTTCCCCAGTTTTGAACACAATGCAACAACTTAATGAAAGAGGTAGAACGCTTTCAATTTGCTGATGACATTCTAATGACATTGTGATTTACATGGATGGATCAGTAGTTCGTCATGACAAGTCGGCATGATTTGCTGATGACATTCTAATGACATTGTGATTTACACGGATGGATCAGTAGTTCGCCATGACAAGTCGGTGGGCCTTTCCCTGCAAGTCCATACGACAGAATGGTCACGAAAGCCAGTGGTGCATTTAGTATGCAAACAAGTAGTACGACAGTGGAAGTACCGGCGGTGATTAAGGCATTACTCTGGCTAGTGTCACAAAACTACACTCTTGTGTACACTCTTGAGTGATTCATTGGGTATGTTCAGAAGGTGGATTATGGTTTGTTAAGCAGACACTTAAACTTATCTCCGTATCAACGGCACATGCGTGTCGTTGGCAATGAGAGATCAGACATGGTGGCTCACTTTGACACCATATCAGGGGATCAGCGAATGGATAGAGCTGACATTCTGAACGCCACCATTGAGTTTGACCTCAAAGAAGATTTTAATTTAAAGCAATGCATGTATATTCCCTAGATTGTAATATCTGTGATTGTAGATTGTAGTGGCCTGTATAGTGTGGTTGTTGCCTAAATGATTTGATCATACACGCCAATTACTTGTATACTGTGGATTAATTTTTAAGCAGCTACTGCTGTTCTATGATGACACACCAGGTTTCATTTACTTGTTCAATAGTGTGTCATGAGCTATGAGTCATCGCTCAGCATACCTTTGTCATATGCTTCCGGAGACTATTAGTACTGATCTACCCAGAGTGCGAAGATGTCCTTCATTAACCAGTAACAGTAACCTTGTCACATACTTTTCCTTGTTCTCTTCCTATTCACATTGTTCACTTCAGATATGATTTCAATATGAAGACATACTTGTTTGTGTTGCTAAAATATCAACTATTTAATTACAGTATTTTAATTCTTCTAGTTCTGGTACACAATATGACTATTACTGCTGGACCTCTGAGAAATGATCCTTATGATGAACGCCCAGAGATTTTTGCAGGGGAGGAACTTGTTACAGAATGTAAAGGCATTGCATGGACAGGAGAAACAGTAATAGATTGGGCAATTTTACACAATGGTCGTCTGGAAATAATCAGAGAAGGAGATGACCGGATTAGAAAAAAGTTTTATAGTAAGCGAGTATTTGTCATAATAAAAGTATACTTTGTTATTATTTGATTAGTGATATGTGTATCACAGAATATTATTGTTATTATTACACAGAATATAAGTAGACATACTTCGTTGTAGATTAGAAGGAAGGCTGATGTTAACATTTGACTACAATACACGTTAAGATATGAAATAGTGTATTCCTAACCTAGGGCATGGACACATTCAATATACATCTCATCACAATGAATTCCAATTTAAAGTTGTACAATAGCTATCGTGCTGTTACTTCAAATATATATGCTAGCGACAAAATATGTTTTTTCCGATTTTAACGAAGAGAGTAGGAACGATATTAACATATTAAATTTGCAAAATTAGGACACGTTTTATACATGGCCGAGCCACCACTGATCACATTTTTAACATAAGAAATATCTTCAAGAAATGAAGAGAATGCAGTGTGGATCTACATACATGTTGTATAGATTGCAAGATAGCTTTAGAATGTACAATATCAACATTTCTGAACACTTCAGTGATGGATTATATTTAATCCATCAAACATAAACACTATATCATGAACAACAAACATCAGTAAAAGTATCTAGCAAAAACATCAGAATGGTTCGATATGCAAAGAAAAGTAAGACAATGTTGTAACTTTTCTAAATGTGTGCAGTATCTAAGGAGATATAGCTTCTAAAGAAAATGCAAATAGTAACATGGACGGACAGAGAAATAAATAGGACAGTCCTTCAAGTATGAAAGGTAAACAACATATTGATTAGTTAAATGAGAAGTAAGTTAGTCAAGATTATTTGGGCATGTTATTTGGAAAACGTAAAGTTACAATTCAGTGACATCTGGCAAACTTTATGAGAAAACTACAAGGACAAGGCAAAGATGTAAATACCTTTAGTCATATGGAATGTTTGAGACAAGAAGACACCTCTTATCAGAGACTCTGGTCAACTAGTGAGATGGGCAACCATTTGCACATACGCTACTGGCATGGAACTACATCCATAACAAAAAGTCTCCATGAAAGCTGAGGCATCTACATTTACATGGATTTATTTGGAATAGATAAGAATGTATCATGAGCAACAGTCCAATGGTTTATGAGGTCACAGAACATCTGAATAACACAAGTAACAAAATTGTGAATATTACACACATCCTCATAATTGTCTTTCTTTTTTCTTTCTCCAACTATTTTACCTGACGTCGTCAGGATAAGAAGAGACTTCTAGAACGAGTCTTTGTGTGCGCTTCATAAATAGTGTCTTCTTCGCGCCGTTATCTCTTTGGTCCATCATTTGCTTGCTTGGATTTTGTTTTGAACCACTTTTATCGAGCTACATCGATCTTGAGGTGCACTGTTTGTTGGGAAACCGCTTATGTGGATGAATCATTTAATTTGTTGTTACTTTATGAAGTTTAGTACTGATGGTGTACTCACCTTTTACTGATGTCTTCATTTTTCACCTGGTCTTTTCTTGTTACCGCCAGCATTCTGTTAGGACGCTTCTTCTCGTCGTGACTAGTTTTCTTTATCATTTGATGTCAGCGACCAGGTTTTGCAATGATAGCATACTGTGGGGGAGATCTAGTAATTGTGTTTATACAAAATTGTTGTGATTTCATTTTAATAGTAATCGAAATATTGCTGGAAATTGTTATATATTAGGGACAGCTAATAAAACAAGAATCATCCATAATTTATATACATGATTAGTTCAACACAATCTTTCTCCCACATTGTTACCAAGGCAAACCTGGACGCTGACAACAAACGATAGAAGAAACTAGTCACAACAGAGATGAAGTGTCTACGCAGAATGCTGTGTGTAACAAGAAGAGACCGTTGAGAAATGAAGACATCAGGAAAAAGTGGGTACAACATCAGTACTAGACTTCATCAAGAAACAACAAATTAAATGGTTCGGTCACGTAAGCAGATTACCATCGACAGTGCACCCCAAAGAGCAATGCTGCTCTGATACAATGGGTACAAAGCAAAAGGCCGGCCACGCAAAGATGGACCTCAGAGATAACAGAGGCGACGAAAGAGAGACTATCTACGAAGCGCATATAGGCCTGTTTTGAAATCTCTTCCTGACCTGACGCTGTGAGGCATACAGGATCCGGGGGAAAGAAAGAAAGAAAGATTAGTTAACAACCATTGAGTTGTGTTTTGTGTTAGACGTAACAGCAACCCCCTCCCTGTGATCATCTACCCTGTTACACGGATATATAAAACACAATCTGATACAATGCACTGATTCACATCAACACATTTCCAAAAATACAGATCTATCTTGAGCAGATCAATTCAGTTATTGAACAATAGTATTTAAACAAATGTCCTTCTGTAGCATGTGTTATCCAGTATTTTCTGCTCTAGAAATTCAAACATTTATTTACAAAGAATTGTCTATGATAAATATATATATATATATATATATATAACATCACTGAGCTGTACTTGTATTGTGGTTTTATTATCGTTCTCTGATATCTTTTGTTTTTTGGGTTTAGGTAGATTTGGGAACAACTAGATATCAATAATTAGTTCATTATTCACTTGTTTCTTACTCTGTTCCACATAGCTCCTATTGTGATAAAACATGTTATGTATATGTATTGTGTATGTGTTTATAATGTTCTGGCATTGATTGTATAACTAATACATTATCACATTCTGAGATTGTGAAACAAATAACACAACTATAGCTTGTATAACGATGTGACAAACTGAGCATTTTATTGTTGAACATATATGTTTAGACATTGCAACAAATGCTCATCATATTGCTATAATTTTACATAATATAAATATGTGATTTCTTATAGAGATCTATTGAAGTTGACAGCTGTAAAATGTCGTCAATGGAACAGAAATTATTAATAAAACTACAAACTATGATGTGTCCTTGATGATTTTTTGCTCTATTCGTCGCGACTATGATGCTAGAATATCGGATGTAAGATTTTGCTTGAATGAAGATATTCCTTTTTGCAGAGTAACAAAAACCCTTTGCTGTTGGTGAGTTATATTTCGTGTTGTCATAGTAATAAAACATGTGTATATTAGATATAATATATGTATTTCAAACACTTTTTAAAATAGACAGTCATGAACAACATTGTCTAAAAATAACTCTGGGAGCAATGAAAAGCAGTCATATCCTAGAAATAGTTAAAAAATGCAGACATTGCGTCCCTAGAACTCCGTAGAAAATACAAAACACTCACCCAGTAAAAAAAATAAAAATAAAGAGACTATAGAACATCTTCTACACACGCCATTCCAAGAGTAAACAAAAATATACTTGTAATGGAAAGTCCCAACCATCTGGTAAGAAAATTTATGTGCAACATTTATATATTTTAGAAACTGACCCATAAATGTGGGAAGTCATAACACCAGATCCATGCGCACGCTGCCAAACATAGCCCAAATATACCTAGAAGTCCCAGGAATAACCTCAAAAGAATATAAACAGAGACAGCTAAGAGCCAGGTCACTTCTAATGATACAAGAACAATATTTCACAAACATATGGGGCACGAGTGTTCACAGATGATGAGCTACAGATTATATCAAGAAGGGACCCTATGTTTGTTACCAGGGTCACCACGCTTGAGATTGGGGGAAAGGGGGGAGGTTCGTGATTAGTGCCAGCTCCCTAAACCTAGCGCGATTATGTCCTTGACTCGCCTTTGACCCGGATGGAGTCTAATGCAACACCAGCCAACACAAAACTTTACAGAAGCAAAGACTCTACTGAAACAATCCGAAAATGATGAGAAAAAAAAACGAGAATTAAACCCAGAGCACGACAATATAAAAACTTTAACATAAAAGGAGACTACTGGTCTTTAGACTTAGAACGGGACACTGCGGTTTCAGAGTACGACATAGAATGGGTATCAAAGACTAGGTTGCTCTGCACCTGGGAGCACCAAAGCAGTCTCCACAGTAAATCCTGGGAAAAAACCGAGCAGTGTGAGAATGGAAAACTGGCCAACAGAAACAACCCTTCAAAAAAACTAGGGGACAGGAGAAGCCCAAGCGCACCACCCTGTTTATGACACACACCGGAGTAGTCACATAGCAGAAGTTGATCTCAGAATAACTGATGCAGTGTTGTAGCAAACGTGGCATCATTGTTTATACGAAGAGGCAAGAAACAGCTCCCTACCAATTAACGAAGAAATGATAATTGTAGCTGAGATCAATGAGACAATACATTCCTTGATAAACAATAAGGCAGCGGATGATGACAATATTCCTGCAGAATTGCTCAAAGCGGTTGATGATACAACTATTAGCCAGGTGCAAGAACTATTTAATAAAGTATGCGAAGAAGAAACTGTCCCAGATCAATAGAAAAAGGGAATAATTGTTAAGATCCCCAAAAAAGGTGATCTCAAAAGATTGCAACAACTGGAGAGGGATCACCCTATTATCAGTAATGACCAGAATTTCTGCAAAATCATTCTTAATAGAATCAAAGGAGCAGTGACACAGCCCTGAGAGAAGAACAAGCTGGTTTTAGACCTGGGAGAAGCTGCTTAGACCAAATAATTACCATACGACTAATTTTTGGGGAAACATATTGAGAAGCAACAACCACTATACTAAATTTCATCGATTTTAAAACAGCCTATGATAGTCTACACAGAATTTTCTGTGGGAAAATTCTGAGATACTATGGAATACCAGACAAATTCATTAAGAGCCTAAATGATGGTTTACAGTGTGAGTCGACTGATGGTGGACACAGCGACTGGTTTATGGTTGAAACCGGGGTAAAGCAAGGCTGTATTTTATCTCCGCTATTGTTTGGAGTGACCATTGACTGGGTAATGCAAATATGTTGCAGGGACGAAACTGGCATCGATTGGGTAGAAAATAGTCAACTAGAAGATTTGGATTTTGCAGATGATATTGCCTTGTTAACCAAAAAAAGGGTTGTCTGTTTAAAACTTCACAGAAAAAAACTAATAAACATATTGTCATACAATTTGGCCAAATGTTGGGAAAGACATTGTATTTGCTGATATACAACTATTCGTGTATGCACTGTAATTTTTTTTTTTTAAAATTAACAACTTTCTTTAATATATATTGTAAAATCCCTCCCATTCATCGTGCAGTGGATTTCACTATTGTCTATTCCGAGGTGGAAGATGTAGTTCTGTCCACTCCTGCGGTTTAGCGAAGGGATGGGAGCTTTGTTGCGTTCTAGGGCTAGATGAGCTGCCCTTTTGTATTGTATCTGTGTTTATGTAGTGTGGTCTTGATATTGTCTATCTATTTTTTCTTGGTCTTCCTTAGCTCTAGTACTCTATCTCTTTATTGTAGGTATTATTGGTGGTTGGTTGTATTTCATTATCATTAAATGTCCAAACCACTGCATTTGTTTTCTTTCGATATATTCGGTGCATGAAGTTATGCCTACTCTGCTTCTGATATCCTCATTTCGTAGTCTGTCTTTTCTGTTGACTCCCACTGCCTTCCTCAAGCATTTCATTTCACACGTGTTGAGCTTTCTGTGGTGTGTTGCTAAAGAGACCAACTTTGACACTGGTAACAAAGTGTTGGTAGGAAAATACTTTTTATCATGTGTCTTTTCACAAATATAAGAAGGAAAGAATGTAAACTTGCATATGATGTACATATCACCCATAGTTATAGCGTGAACCTCCAAAATATGTCTAACTCAATTGGTTTTGTAGATATGGTTTTTGCAATGTAACCTTCCAATTATATAAAAATTCAAATTGAACAGCAATATCTCTGCTTATATACAGTTTAGACAAAAAGTGGAGTTGCTTGCTATAATTATGGGTGCTACGTACATCATATGCCAGTTTGGCATTCTTTGCAGTTCTTATATTTGTGAAATCCACTGCACGATGAAGGGGGTGGGGTTTAATACATTTTCAGGACAATTAGCTTTTTTAATAGCAAATTACAGTGCACACACTAAACGTTGTTTATCATAAAAAAAACAATGTCTTTTACAACATGTGGCCAAAATTGTATGACAATATGTTTAGTAGTTATTTTTCTGTAATTTTTAAAAACAACACTTTTTCTGGGTGGGTTTCTGCCTTAAGTAGAAACTACTAGATATGCAAAGAAAACAGACAACTTGTCATCTATATCAAAGTTGACTACAGATGTTTATGAGAAAACAAATATAATGAAGACACTAATGGTGATTAACGCAGATATCACTCTGGAATCTAAAATGATAAAAATAACAGAGTAGTTCAACTATTTAGATAGCAATTTTAATTAATTAACGATTATTAACCGTTTAGTTTCATGAGATTCTGAATGAGTTAGTCAAATAGTATAACATTATTATTATTATTATTCTTTAGCGTATTTTGCATGTTAACCAAGAATGTTTAAGGATACGCCTACGTCACAAAAAATCATATACCGTAGTCTACGTAGTCCGTAAATCATATACCGTAGTCTACGTAGTCCGTAGAGTAAAATGATGTTATTCATATATTCTGTTTGTGTTGATAACCGAAAAATACAGTAGTAGAATGGTTCCATGCAATAGCCGTCTTATGTTTGAAATTGTTGATTATACATTCGTAATGTCATAAGTATTCTTAGAGTACTTGTAAAAAACAACACAAAAACCACTGGTTTTCATAATGTAGTTTGTGAAAATAACATAACGCTGTGCTCATGAATTGTTGAACTAACTATATCATCGTAATACCGGTGATAGCAGTTAGCTTCATTTGAACAATACGAAACAGTGGAAAAGGTCTTGGACGGGTTAAAACCATTGAATGGAAATCAGTCTATGCAATAATTTGTAAATAACCATAGCTCCAGATAGTTGGTTATTATATTAGATTGACAATGTATCACCTATATCAGCGTACATAGAATATGGTTTACAAAATAGATATCATTGAGTTGCTAATAAATGTTGTACAATATTGTATGTACTATATTCATTAATAGACACGCCCTCTTCTGCTGTGTAGTTTAGTTTATAATATCTGTACACCTTTTTCTCTAGTTATTCTATAAGTTTTTTTTGAATTTGTAAATATCTTTGTTACCACTTATTTCTAGTTGGACAAATATGGAATGCAAAATAGAACTCAAACAGTACAATCAACAGGTATGTTTGTATTTTTGTCTTGAAGTTCGACATTTTTATATTGCTTCATATTTTACTTGTATCGTGTTCACTTTTTGGTTTCAGTTTGTCTAATGTTTGCATTGTCAATCTACGAGCAAATGTTTGCGATATAATTTCATAAACTTAGAAAACATGTAGTAATAAGAACAACTTTATCCTAAGTTTGAATTAACTACTTCTACATTTACATGATATTATTTTTGATGTGTTAATGTATCTCACTTTTTTGTAAACTGCTTCTCCTTCTTCTTCTTCTTCTCTTCCATCATTTACCTCTTTATAGAAGTGATTTGGGGGCTGTTGTGATCTTGTGTGTGCTTGTTTTAACTCAATTTGTAAGCTGATATTCAATTTCGTAAGGCTGTTCTTGATGTCGTCGCTTCATCTTTTGCGTGGTCTTCCTCTTGCTTTGTACTCATTATACTTTTTCTGTGTGGCTCTCTGTGGTAAGCGATACCTGGGCATTCTTGTCAGGTGTCCAAACCACTTAATCTGTTGTTCTTTTATGAATTGTATGACTCGTTTCACAGTCTTCTTCTGTTTTCTTCATTTCTAATTTTGTCTCTTATTGTCACACCTGCAGCTCTTCTAAGAAATCTCATCTCTGTCGTTATTGTCACACCTGCAGCTCTTCTAAGAAATCTCATCTCTGTCGTTATTGTCACACCTGCAGCTCTTCTAAGAAATCTCATCTCTGTCGTTATCTCTTCGTCTTCTTTGCGTTCGTTCTTTATGTCCAATTGTAATCACTCTTTGTGATATGTTTGATATTTGCCAAGAATGTGTATACGTTGCACATTGGTTTTGTAGGACCCTAATTCTGTCGTTATGATTTTCCGCTCATTAGCTGCTGTTATTGGCCATGTTTGACACTGGTAACATAGTGTTGGCCCGAATATCGTTCTTATGAGATTTGCTTTAGTTGTTAGCGGTATCTCTTTGTGTGACAACAGTGGTGTTAACTGTCCCAGTACCTGGTTAGCTTTTGAGCAACGATTGCTGATTTCGCTATCGATACTTCCATCTGCTGTGAAAATTACTCCTAGGTATTTGGCCTCAATTGTTTGTTTTGTGTCTACGTTCTGGAGTTTTATTGTAAGGTTTTCTAGGTTTGCTACTTATTGCCATTGTCTCTGTCTTTATTATATTTATTTTCATGTTGTACTCCTCACCCTTGATGTTAACTAAGCTGAAATGTTGTACTCCTCACCCTTGATGTTAACTAAGCTGAAATGTTGTACTCCTCACCCTTGATGTTAACTAAGCTGAAATGTTGTACTTCTCACCCTTGATGTTAACTAAGCTGAAATGTTGTACTCCTCACCCTTGATGTTAACTAAGCTGAAATGTTGTACTCCTCACCCTTGATGTTAACTAAGCTCAAATGTTGTACTCCTCACCCTTGATGTTAACTAAGCTCAAATGTTGTATTCCTCACCCTTGATGTTAACTAAGCTCAAATGTTGTACTCCTCACCCTTGATGTTAACTAAGCTCAAATGTTGTACTCCTCACCCTTGATGTTAACTAAGCTCAAATGTTGTATTCCTCACCCTTGATGTTAACTAAGCTCAAATGTTGTACTCCTCACCCTTGATGTTAACTAAGCTCAAATGTTGTACTCACCCTTGATGTTAACTAAGCTCAAATGTTGTACTCACCCTTGATGTTAACTAAGCTCAAATGTTGTACTCCTCACCCTTGATGTTAACTAAGCTCAAATGTTGTACTCCTCACCCTTGATGTTAACTTAGCTCAAATGTTGTACTCACCCTTGATGTTAACTAAGCTCAAATGTTGTACTCACCCTTGATGTTAACTAAGCTCAAATGTTGTACTCCTCACCCTTGATGTTAACTAAGCTCAAATGTTGTACTCCTCACCCTTGATGTTAACTAAGCTCAAATGTTGTACTCACCCTTGATGTTAACTAAGTTCAAATGTTGTACTCCTCACCCTTGATGTTAACTTAGCTCAAATGTTGTACTCCTCACCCTTGATGTTAACTAAGTTCAAATGGTGTACTCCTCACCCTTGATGTTAACTAAGTTCAAATGTTGTACTCCTCATCCTTGATGTTAACTAAGCTCAAATGTTGTACTCCTCACCCTTGATGTTAACTAAGTTCAAATGTTGTACTCCTCACCCTTGATGTTAACTTAGCTCAAATGTTGTACTCCTCACCCTTGATGTTAACTAAGCTCAAATGTTGTATTCCTCACCCTTGATGTTAACTAAGCTCAAATGTTGTATTCCTCACCCTTGATGTTAACTAAGCTCAAATGTTGTACTCACCCTTGATGTTAACTAAGCTCAAATGTTGTACTCATCACCCTTGATGTTAACTAAGCTCAAATGTTGTACTTCTCACTCTTGATGTTAACTAAGCTCAAATGTTGTACTTCTCACCCTTGATGTTAACTAAGCTCAAATGTTGTACTCCTCACCCTTGATGTTAACTAAGCTCAAATGTTGTATTCCTCACTCTTGATGTTAACTAAGCAAATGGTTGTGGGAGATTATTCTTTTCTGCAATCAGTACTTGGTCATCTGCAAATAGAAGTTCTAAAATAATATTTTCTTCCTCTATTCCTGCTTCTCTAGTTATGTTGTCCATGTATGTTATAAACAGAAGTGGAGAGAGCACACATCCCTGTCTAACTCCTGAATTTACTGTGAATGTTGTTGATGTTCCGGATCTTGTTCTTATGTAACTTTTATTTGCAATGTATAAACTCTTGCAGACCTTAATGCTGAGTAAATATTTTCTTAGACACTGTAAATTGCTATTCCCCATTAAAGTTAGAATCTTGTACTTTGTGACATCATGATTTGTTCCTGCATGAGACTGTAGAACAAATCTTTGACTTTCTTATTCGCTGACTCTGTGGGTGCGTAACATTGTATCATTGTCGTTTTAACAAACCTGGAGTTGAATCTAACTCTTATTATTTTTGGACTCACATGTTCCCGTTCTATCAAGGTCTTGTTAGCATCCCTATCCATAATGATGTAACCTCATTCCGCATGGTGGTGGTCATTTCGGAATAGCATATTGTTTCTGAAGTAGCTATTTCTATTTTTCAGAATTTCCTTTCACTGACACCAAGAATCAAAATATGATTTCTTTTTCCCTTGAGTACCTGCACCGTTTTTCATGTCTCCAACATTGCTCTAACATTCGATGTTTATATCCTCAGATGTGTTATGGGGGTTACCACGGATTCTAACAGAGACAATGCTTCCTTGTCGTGTTGTCCCGGGCTAGTCTGACACATTTTTTCTACCACAATATTTTACTGCATTTCTAACTTACTGTCTATCTGTTCAGATTGTTATCTACCTTTTCTTCCTTCTATAGTTCGTTCCAAAATTCTTGATCACGCTAAGGTTTAATTTGTACGAAATCTATCTGATGGATACAAGTAATTTTTGCATGCAGTCTTATATACCTCACGACGTTACGAATCCATGTTTAACTAATTGGTAGGTAGCTTAGTTGATGAAAAAGCGTTTTTGTTATATAATTTTGAATAAGCACAACAAAATGATCATCAAAGTTTAGAATTTACAGTAATACACAAAATGGTGGCGAATGTTTGCAAAGGCGTAACCCTATTACATATTATATAAAGCAATGTGACACGGTTAGCTTTTTCTTCATGAGTGTTTTTTATGTTGATATTATCTTTGGTGATCAACTTGACGTACCTTTGGTAGTTGTTGCCAGTCCCTGGTATTGTGAGGCGATTGGTGAAGGTGAAAGCAAATGGAATGTTAGCTATTAGATTCGGAGTCTGAAGAGTATAAGAGATTAACTACTGCTGCGGGCTGGAGAAAATGCAAGCCATCTCGTTGCTAATATACCTCTTCTTCTCGGAGCACATGCTCTTCACATTTGTTCCAGTATTCTATATCTATTTTTGCGAGGGCATCACGTGTTAGGACTTTTACATCACGAAGTTTGAAAGTCTTGTTTACTTCTGCAACTTTACATTTGACTGCAGCCCACAAGTTCAATGGGATTGAGATGTGAATGGTAAGGTGGTAATCGAAGAGAAGTGTGGCCGTGCTCAGCAATGACTTTATCGATTATAAAATCTTTGACTTCTTAGTCTGTCTCAGCAGTTGCAACAACTCAGTTTTAAAATTGTTGCAACAAAACTATATATTTTCTTTTGCAAGCACGCCATGATGTCTTGTTTTGTGCTTGATGTGGTGGGAATTTTGTCTGCATGCGCCACTACATTATGATAGGAGGCATTGTCCATTACAATACACGACGGCCTATCCAGAGCAGGCAGAAGTGTGTTTGCGACCAATCCCTGAAAATAAGTCCGTTCATTTCGGTGTGGTAGTCCCTACCATATGTAGACAGTGCTTGGAAAAAATGTTCTGCGCCACTGACAAGACCATTTGCTTTGCTGCCTGCATGACCTATCACAATTCGTTTCCCCTTGCTGCTTGGAATTTCCCTTTTCTTAGTCCCGTCTAGTGATTGTCATTCTTTATCAACGTATGGTGAGTATTTACCCACGATTCATCCAGATATACAATATCGTAACCTTCCGTCCTTACGCTTCCGTATCTCCCGCAGATATTTTGCATCGTGCAGCTATCAGATGCGTTTTCTCACAAACTATATTCCGACCTGTACTAGATTTCCGAAAAGTGAAACCGCTGCACCTAACAACTCTCCATAATGCTGTTTTAGATATTTCAATATCACATTGAATTCGCAGACGTGATTTCAATTTACGTAGTGTAACCACATTATTGGACTTAAACATTTTATGAATCTCTCACAATAACATCTTTATCGAAATCGTCAGTTTACAGTTTCCGGCCTTTTTTGTGCCCCTTACGTTCATCACTATAGTCCTGTTCTATCCAACGGCAAAATTACATTCTACTTATACCAAGAGCATGCTGTGTTCTCCTCTTCGGGTCTTGTAAGTGTGGCTTCTCTGTTGTGATATAAACCACTACGTCTGGCTTCTCTGTAGAAGTAGCTATACAGTTGTGCAGTCACCTTCTGCATGGTAGTGAATTTACACGTCAAAGTCATTTCTAATACTGATAATAAAATAGTACCTTCCGCTTCAAATAATGCAAATAAATAATTTGTGACACGCCAATGACAATCTTTCACATACAGTGCGAAATGATTAATTTCACGGGATTCCGATTTTAACTACTGCTGAATTGCACGTGGAGCGCACATTGTCATCGTGACGTCAGTACTTCACTTTCGTACTGTTAACATTCTAAAATCATACCAAATCAATATCGCTGTTAAAATAGTAATAACATATAATTCAAATCTTACAGAACTAAAGGTTTGGGTGGGCAAAAAATACTTTTAGAACGTCGTCACTGTTACCTATCTAAAAATATAAAAATCAAGAATTTATGTCAAGTGGATGATTTTATATCGGTCGGTAAAGATGATCACAAATTTTGGAACGAACTATAGTCATTGTACATGTTGTTACATCATATTTCATGATTTCACAAACTTTTAACATGCTAGTAAATGTTTACGTTTGTTGATGGTGACCTAGTCAATCTTCGTTGGTTAAAATCTTCCACCAAGGTAAAGAATCAACCATCTCAAACATGTTGTTTGCTGATGACTGCACCATCGCTGCCAACTCTGAGGAAGAAATGCACGCCTACAATGGCAAGTTATCTATGGTCTGTGATATGTTTGGCATTACCATTAACACCAATAAAACTGAGGTCATGGTATAGACTGCCCATAGAGAGCAGTACTATGATACACATATCAATATTAAACACAATCATCTCTTGGGAGCGGACAACTTTGCTATCTTGGCAGCATCCTATCCAGATCGACAAACATAGACTCTGAGGTCAACAATGTGATATCCAAAGCCAGCACTGCTTTCGGATGGCTGCGTGTTACTGTGTGGAAGCGAAAGGGGATAAGCGTAGTCACAAAGATGAATGCTTACCAGGCCATAGTGCTAAATACTAATATAGTCCGTTTACAAATGTTTGCTCTCATTCAAGTTCAATTTTCTCAAAAAGTATCTGTTGTATTGATTTGAAATTTTGCATACAGTCTTATATTTACGATGACCAAAGGAATATGTCGTTGACAGGTCGAAATGCAGCTCAAATTGTGCATATCGGCGAATTTCTTTAATGTTTTGCGAAAACTTCAGCAAATCTATGCAAAAGAACTAATTTTACAGTGATACACTTCATATAGGTTAAGGATGTCATCAAAGGCGGATCCCTATTCATATAGTGATGGGTGCCATGTATATAATTAACATAGACATATACTTAGCATAGACATATGGAAGAATTATAAAATAGAAAATGACTGGAGTATGACAATAATATATTTCTAACCTTATTCTGTGTCGGACGAGTCCTGTCGATTGATGACTGTGCTAGGGTGAATTAAATGTAAACAATCCTTTCTCCAATATTCATCTTCTTCTTTCAAGACATGGTCCTCACATTTTATCCAGTAAGCTTTATCAACATTTGATAGCGCAGCGTGGGTTAGTATCTTGACGTCAGACATTTTGAATGTAGTATTTTAAGCTGCCACTTGTTCTTTAATTTTAGCCCACACAAGTTCTATTGGATTTAAATGTGAATGGTACGGTGGAAGTCTCAAACACCTATGACCATGCTCCTCTATCAACTTGTCAATTTGAAATTTCTTTGACTTTTGTGTCTGCTTTACAAGGGACAATAATTCTGGTTTGAAGTAAATTTCATTGAACGGAATATTTTCTCTTATGAGCGACATCTTTATTGCGTCTTTTGTGCTCGATGTCGTAGGTATTTTGTCTTCTTGTGATATGATGCATTGTCCATTATGAGACAAGATGGTCTATCTAAAGATGGAAGAACTGTTTTCTCGAGCCAATTTCTAAATATTTGGCCATTCATCTCTGCGTGATAATCCCTATTGTCTGTAGACTTTGAAACGAAAACGAGTTCAGCATTCTGCAATAACCCATTATGTCTACTACCACCGTGGGCTATGACTAAACGTTGTCCTTTACTACTTGGTACATATCGAGCTTTATCCTTGCATCTACTGACTGCCATTCCTTTGCATTGGCGTGATGTGCATAGATCCTTTAATATTTCTTCCACTCGTATACTTTCTAAAGGTGAAGCCTAATGTCCTTATAACGTTCTACAACGTACATTTAGATAACTCAATGTCATTGTTCTTCCTTAAACAAGTCTGCAACTTTCTTACAGTCACTGTTTCTTTGCAATCCAACATTTTCACAATTGCTCGTCGTATAACCTCCTTGTCAAAGCTATCTATAATTGACTTTCTACCAGCTATTTGCTTATTGTTTGGAGGGTTTATTCTTGATTCATGCATCCATCGACGAAATGACCGTTTACACAAACCCAAAGCAAGCACTGTTCTCTTTTCGGGGTTTAAAATAGATTGATAAAGTCTTCCACGATCAGCTTCTCGTCTAAAATATAAGTACAGCTTCATTGCAATGCTTGGAAGTGTGCAGAATTTCACTTTCAATCCCATTCTGTTATATAGCAAGAATCAGTCAACGTTTCTGGTAAATGGTTTCTGGTAAACTCACCCACTGCCTGTATTGGTATAGACTTTACCTCTGAGCATATCCGTTCAAGTGTGACACCAGCTTCTAAACGGCAAAAAAACCGTGCGCACGAGAAAATATGTTGTTGACAACAGAAGTTTGGGTGTGAAGCTGTAAAATCTTTAAAAATGTGTCCTTTACACTGACAAGAGTTTTATATACCCCATATAAACAAACATGGAATTAAGCTGTACAATCTACAATACAAAAATGTTTTTGTTTGGTCATTCATATTTCAAGTATGTATGCAAAATTTCATCATCGTAGTTGAAATGGTTGCAGAGTTATATATTTTTAAACAGGGGCAAACATTTGTCAACGCACTATAATAATAAACTGGTAGGACAACATTTCAGATAACGAAGTTCTCATAAGAGCAAAGCTCCCAACAGTCAACACTGTGCAAAAAAGGGGATAAAGTGAGATGATCCTGTCACATTGATTGGATGCCTGCTAAATGCATCCCGAAAGATTTGATGTATGACGAGCTTGAAGGGCAGACGTTCAGTTGGTGAAAAAAAAGCAGTAAATACACTCTAAAAGTGTCTCCCGGCAGAAAAGTGGCAGAGAAACACAGGACCAGAGATTTGCACAGAGAAATAAGACAAATGACAAATAAGAAAAATGTAATAAAAGGTCGAGGATGTATCAAAAACAACAACAACCAACTTTTGTTTGATAAAACAGAAATTGACAAGATTGGCAGAATATGTAACAGTTCAATTTGATGATCAAAGAAGCAGCAAACTCAACATACAGTGCAATGAAGATCAAAGAAGCAGCAAACTCAACATACAGTGCAATGAAGATCAAAGAAGCAGCAAACTCAACATACAGTGCAATGAAGATCAAAGAAGCAGCAAACTCAACATACAGTGCAATGAAGATCAAAGAAGCAGCAAACTCAACATACAGTGCAATGAAGATCAAAGAAGCAGCAAACTCAACATACAGTGCAATGAAGATCAAAGATATTAAAATCAGAGGTTGAAATAGGAATTGAAACAATGAAACGAGGAAAGGCTGATGATTAGACAATATAACTGTTGAAAAGATAACCTCCTTATAAGATTTTGATATTGCAAAAGAACGATCTTCTGGCCATGACTATGTTACCAGTGGCAAACAAGGCCAATAACAGCAGCTAATGAGTGGAAAATCATAACGATAAAGATGAGGTGTCTTAGAAGAGCTGAAATGTGTAAAACAAGAGACCCAATTGGAAATGATGAAATCAGAAGAATACTGGATGTGAAACTAGTCATGCAATTCATAAAAGAACAATAGATTAAATTGTTTGGACACCTGACAAGAATGCCATGGTATCGCCTACCATAGAGAGCCACACATAAACATGATGATGAGTACAAAGCAAGAGGAAGACCACGCAAATGTGGAGCGACGACATCACGAACAGCCTTACGAACATGAATATCGGCTTACAAAGTGCCTTAAAACAAGCACACACAAGATCACTACCTCCCCAACACTTCTATAAAGAAGTAAATAGTTGAAGAGAAGAAGAAGGAGATAAGACAGGTTTGTGCAATGATATATATATAACGCATGATATATATACCAAGAGACGTGAAGACATCATTATTCATACCACTACCCGAAAAGTCCAAAGCACAGGAGTGCACAGATTATAGAACAGTTAGCCTGATGAGCCACATAACAAAAATACTACTCAAGATAATACATGAAAGAATTAAAAACAAGATAGGCATAGACGTAGGAGAAGAACAGTTTGAAATTAGACAGAACACAGGAACAAGAGAGGCAATACTTAGTATAAGACTACTAGCTGACAAATATATAGAAGTGCAAAAAAGTATCTTCTTGTGTTTCATTGACTATAGCAAAGCTTTTAACAGGGTCCAACATGAAAAGCTAATCATATGTCTACAAGAAATAGGCCTCGATGAGGATGATATCAGACTAAAAAGCAACATATACTGAGAACAGACAGCAGTAATAAAATATCTACTCTCCATACCATATCTACTCTCCTACCTGGTTTCTCCAACGCTCTTGATCTCTACATCAAGAATACTTTACACGACATTGAACTGCTCCACCCCAAACGCCTAGGGCATTCTGGCATGTCACCGTCAGAGTTTCGTGCTCTATCACACCTCCGTCGACGTGATGACACTGTTATCAAACCTGCCGACAAAGGCGGGGCAATAGTGTTATGGAGCCAAGAACTATACCTTCAGGAAGGCCGCAACCAACTACTTAACACCCAGTTTTACAAAACTAGTTCTTCTGATGTCACACTATCTAACATTAGTAAAGTCCGGACAGTTTAATTTACAACTTTATTGCATCGAAAGACCTTCTTAACGGCGCATCATCACTTTGTGTCATACATAGATGTTTGGGAAAACCGCATTTGATATGTCTCCAACAATTCATAAACACAACAATAATGGTAGGCCGATCGTTTCTGCTTGCTCTTGTCCCACGGAACATATCTCCGAATTTCTTGACAGTGTCTTCAATCCTATAATCACCACACTACCTTCATTCTTGAAAGATACGAACCACACTTTGTCTGTTTTTTCTTCCATTGAGTTGTTACCTGGCAGGACTTACAGTCTCTTCCTCATTGATGTCTGTTCACTGTACACCTCTATACCTCATTCCGACGGACTTCAAGCTCTCCAATTCTTTCTCGACAGGAGAACTAACCCACTTGTCTCCACCTCGGCTCTCCTTCGTCTTGCAGAACTAGTTCTCGCTCTCACCTACTTTCAGTTTAATGACCAGTTCTTTGAGCAGATCTGTGGGATCGCCATGGGTACTAAAATGGGACCCAGTTATGCTTGTCTATTCATGGGTCATCTTGAACATCTAGTATGGAATTCCTATGATGGCCGTCTTCCGTCCGTGCATCATAGATACATTGATGATTGTATTGGCATTACTGATATGCCTGAAGCCGATTTGTCACGCTTCAGTAATTTCATTAATGTCTTCAATCCTGCTATTCGGTTTACATCTCACATCTCTACCTCCGGTGTCAATTTTCTTGACATCACCATCACCGTCAGCCTATCCACCATCACTACATCAGTGTTATACAAGTCTACTGATGCACATATTTTTCTCCTTTACACTTCCCATCCCAAGGCTTGTCGTGACTCTTTACCAATCTCTCAACTCTTGCGTCTTCGTCGTCTCTGTAATGATGATTTTATCGATAGAGCTCACGAGATGCTTGATTACTTCCGCAAGCGACTATACACGGAGAATGCGCTTGCATCTGTTATGCATCGCGTTCAATAAATTTCGCCAGGAGGCCTTTCTAACCAGCGCAGAACTTCCAATTCTGACTGGGTGAAACTTATGTTAACTTTCCACCCTCATAGTTCCTTGTGAAGAAAGTCTTATTCCGTCATCTCTCCATTCTTCAGTCTGATCCTGAGAGACGTTCAGTCTTTTAACACTATCCTTTGGTGGCGTACTGACGGGACAGACGTCTTAAAGATATGTTGGTTCAGTCGCCTCGCCTAATATCCAGAGTCCATTTTGGCACCATCCAGTGTGGCCGTCGGCGCTGCAACACGTGTGCTTATGTAATACAGACTCGCACTGTATCTTTCCCAAAAGCCACGTTTGTTATTGAAGACAGTTTCACGTGTGAGTCCCGTAATATTATCTATGCCATCACCTGCAAGCGGTGCAACAAGGCCTATATTGGTGAGACAGGCAAGATGCTCAGTGACCGATTCGCCTAACACTTGCGCGATATATGCCAATGCTCTGTGATCCCTGTAGCTACGCATTTCAATGATACTGGCAATTCAGGAGCTTGCGATGTCCAGGTCACAGCCATCCGATCATGTTCCTCTGATGATCGCAGTCGATTTCTCTGGAGAACCGTTTTATTTCGTTATATGGTACCTTGCGACCTCTTGGACTCAAAGCATTACATTCCTATGCTTCTTAGTACTTTCTCATCTCATGCCTTGTAATCTATATGTGTATTTGCTTCATATATATAATTTATATTCACTTGAATGTTTACCGTTTCTCTTCTTTTCCACTTCTAGTTTTGTGTTGCACTTATTTCGTTATTTGTTTATATTCCCAGATTTTCATTAGATACTTTTAAATGTTTCTGTAATCGTCCATTTGTAGTGTTCTATGAACTTCGTCACTTCTTTTGTATCGTTTGCTTGATAAATGCCTTTTGGTCGAAACGTTGCTGTTTATCGTCACTGTTTCTGTATTTTGTAAAACAATAGTTCTTTGTTTGTACGTGTTTCGTTATTTTACCAAACTTTACTGTAGTCTTCCTCTTTTTCGTTACTCTCGATACATAGACATAAAGAGAGGAGTGAGACAAGGATGCATTCTGTCACCAAGCCTATTTAACATCTACACGGAGAAAATCTTCAAACAACTTGAGGGAGTGCCAGGACTCTAGATTATAGATTCCCAAACCTTTTTCGACCCAACGCCCACTTTGCTCAGCATAAACTTTGTACATCTTTTGGGACACGCTGCTCTAGATCAATGGGAAAATAATAAACGACTTAAGATATTCAGATGACACAGTATTAATAGCAGCAAGTGAACACGAATTACAGTAACTAGTGGACGATTTTGACAAAACTAGCAAGGAATATGGATTAGACATTACCATACAGAAAACAAATATTATGGTAATCAACAAGGAAATGGAGAAACCTAAAATGAATATAAAAATACATGGTGAATTATTACATCAAGTAAAAAATGTCTTATTATTTAGTCAGATGAGGACATACGATGGCAGATGTATAACATAAATTAAAAAGAGACTAGGAATGGCCAAGGATAATTTCAATATTATAAGAAAGTTACTGACGTCCAAACAAATCATAAACAGGCTAAAAATGAGAATGATTAAATGCTATATATATGCTATATTAATGTATGGCTCGGAACATGGACAATGAACAAGCAGTTAGAAGACATAATTGATGTATTTGAGAAGTGGATAAATAGAAGAATAGGCAGAGTTTCATGGACAGAAAAACAGATAAATAAACACGTTTTAGGAAAACTAGGCATGAAGAAACAATTATTAAGAGAAATAAAATCCAGACAATTAATGTATTTTGGACACATACAAATACATGACACCTTGATAAAATCTTTACTAGAGGTGAAAGTTTAGGGGGAAAGAGCAAGAGGAAGACCAAGAGATAAGTGGAAGGGAAACTTTAAGAAATAGACAGGTCTGACAGAATGCAACACCAAGGCGAAAGCCAGAGGATGCTGGAGCTTCATTGCAACAAACCTTCGATGTGGAGACGGCACCTGATGATGATGACATTGTCTTTGAAATGCTTCAAGCCTTCACACTTTAGTGAGTGTAGTTTAGCATACGATTGCATGTCAAGGAAAAATAGACGAGGGCGGACGGAACGATAAAACTAAAACTAAGTAGATTTAGAAACTCACTTTGTATCTCTCACACCAGGACGCAAGCTGACCAGACTCTCTCTCAGAATGAAGCATATTCAGAGGAAGAAGATAACTGAATCATAGAGAAACATTTCTGTCTATTGAAGGACAATATGAAGTCTTGCACTAGCACAGAGCAGAACACAAGCGATCCAAGAGACTTAACAATAGGAAATAAGGAGGAGATATCACGTTCATGTCGAGTAATGATAAAGATAAAGAAAATAAGCAGTTCAAGATATGTTGATTTGAACAAATAAACTAGAGAAGCTAGCCAAGTTAGCCATCATTTAACAGTTGAACCAGAGATTACACAAGGGAAGTCAGCAGACCATAGTTACATATTGAGAGAGAAGAGAGAGATAGAAAAGAGATATGGCGAAGAGACGATAATGGGCTACTTATAGTCAGGATCGCCTGCACTTGTAGAAGAAAGAAATCTTGGATGGACAAATCTGAATGTAAGTTATTGCTGTTATTCGTTTCTCTTTTCATCATTCCACAAATACTTGACCAAATCATTAACAAGTTACTTATCCAATTACAACCTAGCGTCATTACAAAATGTATTTTAGACTTTGAGAATGTGACCACTTTGGCTTCAATTAAAATTATTGCTGTGGGACTTATAGGAACTATTATAGGATGTATTCTTGGCTCAGCTCTGATTTTTGCACGTAAGTACGTTAAGCTTTCAGTAATATATGTGTAACAAAACGATGACAACTGAGATTGCCAGTAACTACAACATTGAAAAGCGTTCTATTATAGACATACATTTTGTTCATTTTTCAACTCTAAAGATAAATGTAGAAAGGAAGCTAGATGATTATTTTTTTGTGTTTGGTTGTTGTAATGAAATTTGATAAATGCTGTTAATATATATATTTGTCCATTCGGGAGACCTGAGTTCAATCCCTGTAAGACCAAGGAGTTTTTCTGTCAAAGGCGTACCGAAAAATATCATTACCTGAACAATATCGCGGCTACTGCACTAGTCAGGCAGTCATTAAATTCTACAGGCTCATGTCTCCCATGTCCTACACCGCCTTAAACAGCGATAGTACAGGCTGTAACGACAGTGATATTATATATATATGATATACTAAGCCTACTCGTATTACAGGCTGTAACGACAGTGATATAATATATATATGATATACTAAGCCTACTCGTATTACAGGCTGTAACGACAGGGATATTATATATATATATGATATACTAAGCCTACTCGTATTACAGGCTGTAACGACAGTGATATATATATATATATATATATATATATATATATATATATATATATGATATACTAAGCCTACTCGTATTATAGGCTGTAACGACAGTGATATATATATATATGATATACTAAGCCTACTCGTATTACAGGCTGTAACTACAGTGATATATATATATATATATATGATATACTAAGCCTACTCGTATTACAGGCTGTAACTACAGTGATATATATACATATATGATATAATAAGCCTACATGTATTATACTTGTATCAAATGTAAGGAAATGGGGAAATATTATTTGAATTGATAAGAACCAATAACAACCGTAATCTATTTAAGTGAAGTTAGAAAGTTAATTTAAATGTGCAACAAATCATCATGCCGTGTTGATCAGTCCATCATCGTTGTTCATAAACATATGTTCGGTAAAATTGTTTAGCGAATTGTGAAAAAGTGACACATTTTAACTCAGTAAATTGTATGTAACATAAATAATAATGATCTAACATGTCTGCTACTTGACAGAAAATGATACAAACAATGTTGTCTCAAACACTAATGTTGATATGTTAAGAAAATATATGTAAACATTAAACAGTATTCTAAATGCTAGTTTGTAGCAGGAGAAGTTTTATACTAGACTATGTCATGAGATTTTAAGACAAAGTAGTCATGTAACAATATCTCGTGATATGTGGCGACGACGTAGATATCATAAATTGCTTGTAAAAACATGGCTTTTATATTGGTATACTAGGAATTAGTAACATACATCATATAGGTACAATAGAACGAAACATTTCTATTCTCAATTGGCAAGAATGTAAATATATGAAATGAATAACAAAAACCAAGTAGTTACACATCATAAATGTAAAATAATTGAGAAAAAAACATAGATAAGAAATGATGAAACAATTTTAAAAGAATGATGTAGTTTCCTTCTAAAGTATTTAGAAATATGAATTATTCTTTTCACTATATCTAGGATGTCTGTTATATAGAAATGTATCCTATTTGTTTTGTAACCTTTGCTTGTTAAACACTTTGTTTATGGGAAATATCAATTTTTCTTGTTTTTGTTCTGTGTAAACTCCTTACAACTCATTTACGTACTTCGTCTGCAAGTCACATTGTATGCACGTTTGACAATACTCATATTTAAAATACAACACATGAATATGTTCTAGTAATCTATACATCTATATAATAACGTTCAAATTATTATGTTTATGTCTTATCTTATCTTATCTTAACACATTTATCGTGAAGCGTCGGGGAGATTTAGTTTTCTATCTTGTGCCAGATGTGTTGCGCTTGACGTTGTCAGTCCATGCTTTCGCAGGGCTCTGAGATGTTATCTTTCCATCGTATTCTTGGCCTGCCTCGTGTTCTGCGTCATGAGTGTCATGTTATGTTATGTTATGTTATGTTATGTTATGTTATGCGATTGACGTCATGGCACATTGGGCATTCCCATTCGTGCTCTGTCCTCCGTTGCAGCAGCCATCCCAAAGTCCATTTGCTCACAGTACCCATGAGAAGCTGATGACTATATCTTCTCTCTCTACCACGAAGACGACACTGTCTGGCATGTCCAAACTTAACGCCAATTCTCGAACTCGTTCCAGTGTCTGAGACCCGTCCGTGTCACACAATTGAGAGCGTACCGCATTGATGATATCGGATCTGTCCATACTTCTGCCCACTTGAGTCGGGGCACTGTTTGCAAGAGAGTCAGCACGCTCGTTATCCCGCACTCCAGCATGTCCAGGCGTGTACAGCCAAGTCATTTTCTTTAGAGGGATCTCCGAATGATGTCCCCCCATTCCACACACATACTTCCAGATTCAATCAGTTGAAACATATTCATCGAGTCTAATACGATGATCGTATGGGTAACCTGTTGCTCAGCCACCCATGACAGAGTCCTGGAGGCAGCGGTGCTTTCCATAGTCATGCTCGATGTCGTTGTCTCAAAAGCCCCGCAGCCCTCATGAAGTGTGCGAGCGTTTCGTGTGCTGAGTAAGCTCACGATGATCTGGTGCCACGCTTGACAGAGCCATCGGTGTAGATAATGATATCACCTGGATGGGAGTGCTGATCCATGAGTGCAAGAATTTCCGCATTGACGACGCCTGGGTCCATTCTCACAGCGGCGTCCAAGTGTGCTGATAACCCTGGCGTAAGCAGTCATATCCTCTGATAGACGCATCCATTCGTCACCGTGCCTCATCTCATCCAGAGTACAAACCTGTTTAATAACATCCTCTGCTTCGACCATCCAGGATCGACCTCTCGTCAATCGTCTGCCCTTGTTCTCATTTATGGATTTGTGCAGATGATGATTTGTGTCCGCAGAAACTGTCAGATTCGCTTTTACTTTTGAGATTTTGTGTCTCGTGGCCATCGTTGGCAAGCCAAGGACATAGCGCATTGCCTCACAATAAGTGTCACGTGTGCAACCGAGTATAGGCCTCATCGCTTCATTTTGGATCCTTTCTAACTTATCCAGCGATGTTCTGCTTACTGTCAGAAGACCAAGGTCATAGTCCACCACCCCTCAGAACTAGACCCTGATAAAAAACGTAGCAGGCGTTCCTTCATATCCGCCCCCGCCATAACTTTGAGAGCGGTTAACTCTTTTCTTGCCTTTAGGATTACGTTCTCAACATGGCTCTTAAATGACAGGCTTCTGTCAACTGTTATTCCAAGATATTTTAGTGTTTCGCTTTTGTCAATGTCTTTGTTACATATGCTGACAACCGGGGTAGGTGTCTTTACTATGTGAGTGTTAAGAGAGAACCATGTCAGAGAGGCCTTTTGCTGGGTTGAATCGCTTCGAATTCGTTGCACCAGTCACCAATCCTATTCAGCTCACACTGTAATGCAGATGCGATCTCATTTCTGTCCTTGCCCATGCGATACACCAGAATATCATCGGCGTACGAAATTGTTCTGCCAACTCCGACCTTTTGTGTGCTGGTTACCCCGACGGTGTATACATTGAACAGGACTGGCGAGAGTGGTGATCCCTGAGGAAGGCTCATTGGGACCTGTTGTGGTTGTGATGCCCATGAACCACAACGCATTGATAACATGCGCTCAAAGTGCGAGCAGCAATCCACTTGACCAAGCGTGGTTCCACCTGCATATCCATCAATAAATGCATAAGTAAGGTGTAAGAGACATTGTTATATGCGTCTTGCAAATCAATGGCGGCTGCTGCCTTTCCATCCCCATCTGAAACCCCTCATACGCATCATATGCAAAACCGCTGCATTGCACCAGGTGTTCTTTCCTGGACGATAGCCGCCGAGAGTAGAGGGAAAAAGACCATTTGTCTCCATTATATTTGAAACTCTACGGCCTATGAATTTTTCAAGCAGTTTGCCGACAGTGTTTTGCAAGGTAATAATTCTATATCCATTTGTGCCTGTGAGATCTTTTCCAGGCTTAGGCAAGGGTCTCAGATAGCTGTGCAGCCAATCATCAGGAATAGTGTCAGTATGGATACTATTATTGAAAAGCTTTCCTAATTCTGCATGATCTTTGTCCTACAGACATTTTATGTGACTGTACCGAACACCATCAGGACCAGGTCATGCATCAGAGCATGTCTTTAGTATTGATTTGATATTATCGACAGAAATGTATTCAAGATTGTCGTCTATGACAGTTTGCATCTCATGCGAATGGTGTACAATCTGTTGCATTCTCTTACGTTCCTCTCTGTCTTTCTTTTCTTTCTGGAGAATAAAGTTATGCAAGAACGCCTCATCCCTCTCCTCATCTGTCCTCAAAATTACTCAACAGTCCAGAGTCAGATTAGGCATTTAAAAAGGTCTCTCACCGCCATTCATGCTGCGGTGCAATCTCCAGAATTTTTCGAGTGATAGCTCGTTTTCAATTTCAACGCAGAATTTCTCACATATAATGTGCTTGGCTTCTCTTGCAATCTGCTTGAAATGTATAGCCAGACTGTTCTTTCTTTATGTTTGGGCTCTTCCACGTTCCTCAGAAAATTTTGTGATTTTATGGCTTTTTCCCACGCTCTGGTCGCCATCCTTTTTCCGCCCATGCCTGCGCAACTTCAGGTGTCCACCATGGTGGTTGCTGGAAAGAAGTTATTGTTAATTGGTAGAACAATGTACTTTAGCGGCAGCTGACTGATGACAGTAGGTTGGTGTCTGTCATAGTGGAAAGCCGAAGCACGATTTTGAATTCTCATCTTAACTGATTTTTTTACCAGTATTGCACAAGGTAGATGATCACTGCCATGGTGTCCGAGAGCATCCCAGCAACACCATGCATTCAAATCTGGAGAAACCAGAGCGAGATCAAGTACACTATCTGTGTCACCCTGTCTGTCAAGTATACGTGTGGGCCTGCCATCATTCAGACAAAGTCCGTCTCAGTTAATACCTCCTCCAGTGCCTCACCCTGCTCATTAATAATACTTTTTCCCCTACAGCTTTCCCTGGCGTTGAAATCACCGCACATAATGACACTTGATGGAACCTGAAGACAGATTGCTTGTAATATCGTCAATCTTTTTGTCCATTTTGGGATTGCAGGCATAGATATTAACAAGTGTGAACTTTTTGGTGTGTAATTGTTACTGCCTGGACCTGCACTTCGTCAGAGTTCCATGCAGACGTGTCCATCTCCGAGGCCTGGAGATCTTTCTTAATCAGGACTGTTTGACCCAAATGAGTGTCATTCAGGAAAGCGTTGAAACCTGCAAATGTCAATATATCCGCCTGGTGAAGACGAGTTTCTTGAAGTGCAATTATAATAAGTTTCTCCAAGACTGGACCTCGTTGCCGGACACTCCTGCAGTTCCAGTAAAGGATACGGATGTGTTTCAACCCAAGTCTCTCTGTTTTTGGCATACTTTTCCTGACACCAGAACATCTCTTCCTCTTTCGTCTTCCATGTTGTCCTCTTTTCCTGTTTTTCTTTGGTGGTTCTGCTGTATCGGTTCTCAGCACAGATGTACAGTACTCCGCAGCTCCCATGAGGATCGATTAGTTTGTTTGCTTACTCATGATTAGCTGATGATATGGTGATGGTAATATACGGTCGCCCCTGTGGTGCCCTCACGCTGGGGAAGGGTTCAGGGGCATGCTGCCCATCAGCCAACTGTCGCCCCATTGACAGCTGGACTGCACCCGGTAACGATTGTGCCTCTCCACAGCCATGCAGCTCTTTGGTACGGAGGATACACCTTGAGCTTGAGTTTTGTGTTGTAGTCACGTAACAACTATTGTTCCGGCCGCCCTGCTGTGTCCAAGTTTACATTTTCACAGTAAACGCGATTTCAACAGGAAAGACCTGTCCTCGTAATTGTGTCCGTCTCCAGACGTCCCTGGACAACACTCTTGCTGCAAAGTGTGCTGACATGTTTCATCTACACAGGCACACTACGCCACGGACAGGTCCAGTCCGTGCCCTTGACCTTCCTGTCGACTGGAACGTTAATGCGTGATGCGTTTCTTTTGTTGCTTAGGGTCACTTGGCGGTTAAAATAACTTAATTAACTTAATATTTGCTAGCCTTAACTGTTCGCTGGTAACACACGATCTTATTTTCTAATTACTATCACACAATTGATGAATTTAATAACACTTTTAATAACACTTGAATTCCTTCACTATATATACACACGCGATGAAAACTTGTATATAAATATTATTACTCCGTTTTGAATTTTCACAATCAGATTAATTTGGAAACTTTCAGAGAACAACGTTAACACTCAGACACACTGGGCGACCAAGTCGATTATTGTAGGCCCGTGATGGTAGTAAATGTGGTTCCATTCTCATTAGATGGCCGAACCACTTGATTCTTTGCTTTTTCGATGTACTGTATGTATGGTATAGTACCAACGATGCTTCTGATATTCTCGTTGCTCACTTATCCTCTTAGTAACGTTGACAGCTTTTCGTAGACATCTCATTTCACATGTAAACTTTCTTTCTTGTGTCTTAGACAGGGGACATGTTTGGCACTGATAGCAGAGAGTTGGAATAAATTAGCTTTTATCAGTTGTCGCTTTGACTGCCATGTTAATGCTTGGATGTTTTAATAGTGGTGACAGTTGGTATGTCACTGAGTTTGCCTTCTGGCATCTAGTCTCGATTTCTCTGTCCATCTTTCCATCTGCTGTGAATATACTCCGAGATATTTGAATTAGTTTGTTGTTTTTTACGACTCGTTTACTGTGGTTGATGGCTACGTCCTTTAGGATATGCCACGATTTTCATTTTCATGTTTAGTTGACCTGTTGACCTACTTATTGCCATGACTTCTTTTTTGGAGGTATTAATTTTGATGTCATATTTTTGGCATGTCGCTTGCAGTGCATTTATGTGTTGTTGAAGTTTGTGTCGTTGTTGTAAATTATACTCTGATCATCTGCAAAGAGTAGTTCGTTGATTAAATTGTAGTTGTTATCGAGGTTGTTATCTGTCTTGGTTTCTTGCGTTATCCTGTATATGTATATATTGAATAGTATAGGCGAAAGAACACATCCCTGCCTTACTCCTGATGAAAATTCAAATTCTTCAGTCAGGCCATCGCTTGTTCGTACAACGCTTGAGCATTTTTGGTATAGCGCTCTAATATTGTCTAATAGTTGGCCCTGAATTACATATTTTATCTATAGCAGAAATGTGTGCACATGTAAATACCCTACCGTTCTGCAAGTTCTGTCGTAGGCTCATCTTTAAATGTTTAAATAAATGAAATAAATTATCGACATGACTTATTTTCTCTTCTGTTGTTTAATTACTGATGCATGAAGTGGTTTGACCACCTAATAAGAATGCACCCACACTCCACAGTATACAGGGTCTTCTACAAAAGAAGATCAGAAAAGAAGGCGAAACGAAGACCACAAAACAGATGGTTAGATGGCACAGCAGAATCATGTCAAAGAAAAAAGATAACAGTCGCCCAAGTCACCAGAACAGCGCAAGATAAAAACAGAAAAATACGACACTGATAACAACCCGGTAGAACAATGTTCAGCTGGAGTTCTTTTATAGGTTTAATTCTAGATTCCAACATTTTAGCAAATAATTTCCCCACATGACTTAATAATGATATGTTTATGTGTCTGTCTCAATTGTTACAAGATATATGGACATCCTACAGACTTACAATTTGGCAAGAGGTTAGCTTTGATAGATGGGAAGAAGTACACATTATACAAATGAACTATTATAGTGCGTTTCAAAATGATTTTCCACGGGGAAAATGTAATATCTCTGCAACCGCTTGACCGTAATTGTTGTAACTTTGCATATGATCTAATGATTGTAATGTCCCGAGGTTGATATTATTTGACTCAATAACAAACGTATGGTTTAAAATTTTCTTGATGTAAAGTATATAAAAGGGACCATCTCCTTAGCCAACCATATAATGAGAAGTATTACCCCTTCATATTTGTGAGATGTGGCAAGTTTCACGACTTGCACGTTTTTCACGTGGTTTTCCTGATTTTAATCGCTTTATCGCACTTTAAAAAAAATTATAATGATCCTTCCGGTGTGTTTAGTTACAATTTACCGTTTGTGTTTTCAGAGCATAGTGTATTACAAAACGTTTATATTGCGTTTGGCTCTAAAACTTTGGCTCAGAAAGGAGAACATTCCATTTAACGAGGGGTTTTTGAAGCCTGAATTACTATCTATTGTTTTTTGGGTTGTTTTTTTTCGATCCAGAAGCACTTGAGCTTTTCAGCTCTTCGGTTCGGTGCCATGGACATCGTAACCCTTCTGTTCGGTGCCACGAACACCGTAAATCTGGAGAATCGTGGTTTTTTCTGCCATTCCGCGGAATTGAACCTGCATCACAGAGGGATAGTCACCCGTAGTCCAACGCGCTACGAACACGCTGGGCAGACGGGCACTATCTATTGTTAAAACATCACAGAAGACCAGGGTATTCCAAACAGACAAGTTGATTCAACAGCATGGTCATGTGTGTTTGAGACTACCACCTTATCATTCACACTTAAACCCAATTGAACTCATTTGGGCCAAAGTTAAAGGACTGGTAGCAGCTGAAAATAAAACTTTCAAGCTAAGCAATATGAAAGAACTAACATATGCCGCCCTGTCGAAGATAGACAGAGATTATTGGTGTAAATGCGAAGACATGTCTTGAAGAAGGAAAATGACTAATAGGACAAAGATGGACTGTCGTTCGTGCAGCCAAGAATAGTCATCAATATGTTAGACTCATCGGACTCAGAATAAGTGAGTAAACACTTTATATGATTTATATGAGTTATCTCACCCTCCAAAATTCGAATTGTATATACGCCTATGCCGAAAATATGTGATTTTTAAATTTACGGTAAATTATTTTCTTCCAGCACCAAATAATTACTAGATTTGAAAAGATCAAAGGAATTCGCCGTTGCAAGAAAAGTACACTACCTGCAACATTGAAGTTTAGAAAATCGTTGGGACATCAGAAATACAACACCACATGCAAAAAATCACATGCATCCATGCAATGAATATGGAGATATTTGAGGTCAATCGTTGACCGAACGTTTTGAAACGCACTATAGTACGTTTTTATATCTTAAATACTAACTTAACGAAATTGTCATGAACAGAAAAAACACCGAGAAACGGTATCCATATTATTACGAATTTCAACCAAGAAGTCGTTCTAATTTTGTTCTGTGTCACGGTTCTGTACACAGTCAACTCTAAAAATATTTGCGCTAGCGACGGTTCTGTAGAACCGATGTCGTTATTTACTGGTATTTTAACAACCTGGTCACTATTCTTTCAGTTTATAATAATTTGAATTATTGTTGGTATTGAAGATCTCCCTTCTTTCTTAGTTTCAATGTTTTTGAGCTTCCCAGGTGACAATCTTTCTTAGTTTCATTATTTTCTGCTATCTCCTCGTATTATCTAGGATTAATTTTAATCGACGTAGTATGGAGAGAAAACATATTGTTATTAATGGGAACGAAGCTGGTTTTGAAGTTATGCGGGTGACAGGGGACGGGCATGTCTCTTTAATAATATGCTCAATCTCGCACTGCTGGCATCTACAAATCTCCGTGCAAAGACGGGTACATCTGCTAGTACTTATATGATATGCTATCTAACCATTTATTTATTTTGAATTGCTATTTACACTAACTGTGTCAACCTCTATAGCATGACAAACAATGTTTAGCAATATACTCAAGTTACAAAATATCTAAATCATAGAAAATATTGTGTTTAACTAAGGAACAAATAATATTGTTTTGACTTTTTTTTCAGATCACCGCAAGAAATATGACATGGATCACAATGCCACATAGACATCTTAAGATATCACAAGATATCTCAACAAAATCAATTCAAAATGTGGGATAATATTCATCCTATTCTAATTACGAAGAAAAGTGTTGTAATAATATCAACATTCTTTCAGTGACAACCTGTTCATTCTCTGAAGTGGGCATTGTTATTTGTGTTCATATACAACAGGATGTTACACTATATGCTGGCCATGGTGCACAACAATTATAGTGTGATGTATGAGCATTGTTCATTTTCTTGCCATACCCTTCTCTTCCTGTCTTTCACTATATTTGTTGAATCAATGTTTCAATGGAATCTGTTTTTATTACATTTTTTTCCATTTCTTTTACACATCAACTAAACGCACACTCATATGTTGTAACAATATTTTCTGGAAAGTATTTTTATTAAAGTTTATAACAATCATATTGTATAACAATAAATGTATCTCTCACATGCAAAGTTAATGAAGAGTAAACACTAATAATTATGTGCTACTATCTGACAACAATCCAGTTGTCTGTAAGCAATGTACATATAACCAACATAATGAAATTAATAGTCTATCTATTCTGTAAGCAATGTATATATAACCAACATAATGAAATTAATAGTCTATTTTGTAATTAATCTAACCAGTCATCATCATCAAATAGATGGTCATGAGCAGAACTTTTCAACCTCAACAATCCTTTGAAATTGCTTTCTCTCATAGGCAAAATGCACATCCTCTCCAGCGGTCATGCTCAAACTATCAGTTACATCCTGACTTCATCTTTTCCGTGGTCTTCCTCTTCTCTCCTTTTCCGGTATGTCCCCTTCCATTATGGTCTTCTCCAGTATACGTGGTAATAACATATAGTAGGTATGTTCTTACACAGGACAGTTTTACAGATTAATCAATTCTCTGATGAACTGGTTCGTTAACAGATAAATTCCCAGACACATAAGTTGTTCAACCGATAATTTCTTGCTGATGGATAAGTTCTCTGATATATAAATTTAAATTATTGTAAACATGTCTGGAGTGCTATGATGATAGTCCTCTAATAACTGATAACTGAAAAAATTATTGTTCTCAAATCCTTAGCAGGTAGTAGTTTCTTCTGTACATGTAAATATTATAGCAATATCAATGAACAAGAAAACTATACCTGCACCACTGCTCAAGCCATGTTAACTTGGTGTGACGTGATCACAATAACGTGAATAAAGCTTGCTTCAGCTCAATAAAGCAGCGATTATATCAATATCAATGAACGAGAAAACCACGCCTCGCCATGGTAACTTGATGATGTGACCAATAATGCCTCCAGCGCAATAAAGCAGCGTTATAACGTGTTGTCTGCATACGAATATAGTCTGTAAATTTATCTGAGTGCTCCATGTAATCGTCTTGTAACCAACGTTTTGTTAGTTAACAATGTCAGCTCTGTTCATCGTAATCACTACAATATTCTATTTACTCTGGTTGCATCTCTCAATTATCAGTTTTGTTAGTTTAGTTTAGATAGGTTTACCTTGTTGCATTTTTAATTCTAGTTATCGACCTTATGTATGCAAGACTCGGTTACTCTTAAACATAATATTTGATCTAATTTTAAATGATATAGAGTCATATTTAAGCAAAAGAGAGACGAACAGGCAGGGTTTCCCAAGAATAGATCCTGCACAAACGAGATAGGTCATTATAGTAGAACAAAGCTTTGAGGGGAAATCACCATTTATACATATGTCTTGTAAATTTGTGAGAGCGTTGAATAGTCTAGAAAGAGAGTCGTTGTAGAAACTATTAAAATACTATGTAGCTGCTCCAATGATTGCAAACTTAATAAAGGAAACATATGAATTAATGAATTGCAGTATTATTCAAGAGGTCCAGTTGACGGAATTTTTTGAGATAAGAACGCATGTGAGACAGGGATGCCTGTTATCACCATTCCTGTTTTTGCTGGCCATATATTGGGAAAAAGAAATCAGCAACAACACTAACAGACTTGGAATACAGGGGAAACTTACGAAACAACTAGAGGACCTAGATTTTGCAGATGAAGTGGCATTGCTGTTCCACAATGACACACAGATTAAAAATGTTTGAAAATGCACAGGGTAAATACTAAGGCAATGAAATTAAATGCATTACAGTAAACTAGATTATGCTGGAAGAAACAGCTCTACATGATGTAGAATCACACAGATACCTTGGTGGTAACATAGATACAGAAGGCGGAACAAAAATGTCAAGATAAGGATACAAAACGCAAGGGTGAACTTGTTTGCATTGAGTAAGATATGGAAGTCAAAGGAGATACAAAACACAAAAAAAGCTGATACTCTTTCAATCCGTTGTGAAGTCAGTGCTGTATAATGGCTAGGAAACATGAAGATCAACAAAAGTAAACAACTGACTGAGTTAGTATGATGAGATTATGAGAAATGAACTCAGAGAAAGAACTAAGCAGATACCAGTGGGACAATGAGATAAGACATAGACGCTGGTGATGGTTATTACATCCACTAAGAAGCTGACCGGAAGAAATGCAAAGCAGGGACTGTTTTGAAACCCGCAGGGAGAGAGGAGTCGGCTAAGGTCTAGACATACCTGGAGAAGAGAGTTGGAGAATGATATTACAAGGAAAGTCAAGACGTGGAAAGAAATGGACGGAATGGTAAGAGAAGAAGGTCTGAAGAAGTTTGTTAAAGAATGTGCTCCGTTGAGAGTTGAAAGAGGAAGGTGAAGAATAATTTATAAAGAGCATTTTACATTCGAAAGTTATCTCTTCTTCTTGAATGTCTGTAATCTAGCAGCTCCAATCACTGTGTCTTGCACATCTATGCAACTCTAGATCAACTGAAGATATTTAATTATTGATGTAGACATGTCTGAACTATAGTAGCTCAAACCATTGTGTCTTGCACGTCTATGCAACTCTAGATCAACTGAAGATAATTGTTTATTGATGTAGACATGTCTGAACTATAGTAGCTTCAATCATTGTGACTTGCACATCTATGCAGCTCTAGATCAACTAAAGATAATTAATTATTGATGTAGACATGTCTGAACTATAGTAGTTTCAACCACTGTGTCTTGCATATCTATGCAGCCCTAGATGAACTAAAGATAATTAATTATTGATGTAGGCATGTATGTTATAGAAAACAATTGGCACATGAAAAGTGCAGTGACTTCTAAAATATAATTTATTAGTTTAGATATTTCACTTCTAGAATATTATTTATTGGAATAAATATGTTACTTTTAGAATATTACTCAATAATTTTAGTTCTGTCACTTCTACAAAATTATAGCTTAGTTATATCACTTCTTAAATTATTATTTTATTTCGTCACTTTTACAAAATTGATCCTTAGCTTAATTCTGTCACTTCTTGAAGAATGTTTGTAAGTATTCAATGGTTTACTTTGTAATACTATTCAATAACTTAGTTCATTTACTTTCAGAAGTTTGTTCATTAGTTTATCTCTGTCATTTCTAGAAGAATGTTTATTAGTTATGTCACATGTAGTACTCAGTAGCCTAAAGCGCTGAAAGGCACAAGAGAATAGATACACAGAAATACTTTACAGATTAGATGTACATGTATATATTTCTAATTTCTACTTCATCTTTCTTTTCTTGAATACTTTAGCAAGTGTAAATTGAAATATGTTTAAAGCAAACGTATTTTGTCGAGCTAAATATTGAATATGTGCCAGGAATTAATAATGTAAACTCGTAAATCAAACAATACGTAATCAAAAAACAACTGATATGCTATTGCATTGTATACAAATGATGAAAGATGTGTTTTGATAAAATAACATTAACAATATAAAACATGATACTAAATATGAATATTTTATATAATTTAATGATAATAAATGTATTACTGTAAACATAGGGTAATATTAACCATGGTTACATCTAAACAGTATCATCTTTTATTTTTGTACCATCTCAAAACTCAGAATGAGCAATTTTAATCAATAAATAACTTTATAATAAAAGCAAGCAATACACCATGCTTCTAGTTTCTATTTATTCAATGTTTCTGTGCTACACTTTTATTTAAATTAATTATTAAGTAATTAATAATTCCGAGATAGCTATACGTTACATAGGGTATGCAAGAAATATCTCCATACCGCTTTATCCGTGGTAACTCGCTCAATTCCATCCAAGGAACGGAGACCGACATTCCTTGCTTCTCTCTCAGCAATGTTCATTTCAGAGTCTTCTTAGGTCGTCTTCTCTTTCTTGAACCCTTTGCATCCTACTTCAGTGCTTGCTTTGACATTCGTTGATCACTTCTCCTCAAGGTGTGCCCAACATATCTCCATCTTCTCTTTCTTATAACAGTTGTTACTAATGGTTGACCAGACATGTCTCTGATTTCATCACTTCTAATGAATTCGTTTTATTTGTTTTATTTTTGTACCATAGCACATTTATATTCTGCCAAGACCACAATTATGGACCTCACATACTCGACAGACAACATTGCAATAAAGGGCCAAACACTGGAGAAAGTTAAACATTTTACATATTTGGTAGTAAAGTGTCAAACAAAGGAGACACGATGAAAGAAATAAACTCGTATTGCATATCAGCTAGTGCCTTCACTAAACTAACAAATATCTGGCAATCTCAAGACCTTAGTATATGCACAAAAGTTAAATTATTTAGGTCATGTGTAATTCCTGTACTGACCTACGGTTGTGAAAGTTGAAAATCAACAAAGAAAATTGATAAGAAACCAGACAGCTTTGAGAATAAATGTCTCCAAAAATTATTAAAAGTAAAATGGAGTGATTTCGTTTCTAACAAACACAGTGAGAGATAGAACACACCAACAACCCATATCAAATATTATAAGGAAACGAAGGTGGAAATATTTAGGTCATGTTCTTAGATCAGACGAAAGAGACTAAATCGACAAGTCCTTATGTGGTCACCAGTTGGGAAAAAAACGTGGAAGACCAAAGACCACTCTACGAAGAACCATGCAACAAGAAAGTAAACTATTGGAATGTAAAACCATACATGATCTCCAACTGCTAGCAACGAACCGCATCACATGGATATCTAAAACCTCTGCCCTATGTGCCGCCTTTGGCTCGAAAGGAACAAATTAGCAAAATAACAAACTAACTAACTATTACTAATAACAGGTCTTGTTAATTTGATCCTGCAATTGCTCATAAAACGTGTCTTTCTTATCATCGTCGGCCTCGTTGGTTGGTGCATATCACTGTATTATTGTCATGTTAACATGTCATGTACTGAAGCGGGCCCTGATTATCCGACTTGAGTGGTGCATATCACTGTATTATTGTCATGTTAACATGCCATGTACTGAAGCGGGCCCTGATTATCCAACTTGAGTGGTGCATATCACTGTATTATTGTCATGTTAACATGCCATGTACTGAAGCGGGCCCTGATTATCCGACTTGAGTGGTGCATATCACTGTATTATTGTCATGTTAACATGCCATGTACTGAAGCGGGCCCTGATTATCCGACTTGAGATGGGTTCACATTCTAACATGAGCTTTGCTTTCATGTGTTATCATTTGCCTACTCCTTCCAAATGCTTACAATACTCCCAATATGTCCAGCTCGTATATCTTATTTTCTTCAGCAATCTGGGTTGATTTTGTTGTGTGGCGTCGTTCTCGCATTAGAACGGCAAATGAAAGTGGTGAAGAGCAATGAAAGAGCGAATCCAATAGCAAAACGGAACTTGCAATCAAGGATAGACCTTCTAGGAAAAAGGAGACATCAATAATGCTTTAGGAGAAAGGATTCGTTCTGAGATAGTTTATGGAAAAGATAAAAGGGTATTCTCTATATCGGCTACGCAAATTAGACATAATAGTTTGTTTGGTAAAATAAGAAAGCCATGAGAGAAACCCACATAGATGCATGAACTAGCACATAAGGGAATTATTTAAACACTATGAAAGAGATTCTCAGAATGAGATAGAGGTAATTATCACGTTTCTAATTAAAATGATCTTCAAATCAATAACGAACAATGAACATAGTATATATTAGTGATTGAGCAGCGAATAGTTGTAACGATACTAATCGATACTTACGGATCCAGGAATTATTTTAAAAAAGTAACGTATAGTCACTGTTAGTATTTGATCTACTCTTGGAATAACATCTGCTCTGTATTAGTTTATCACTGTTAGTATTTGATTGTTCTTGGAATAACAGCAGCGCTGTATTAGGTTATCACTGTTAGTATTTGATTGTTCTTGGAATAACATCTGCTCTGTATTAGGTTATCACTGTTAGTATTTGATTGTTCTTGGAATACCATCTGCGCTGTATTAGGTTATCACTGTTAATATTTGATTGTTCTTGGAATAACATATGTGCTGTATTAGGTTATCACTGTTAGTATTTGATCTACTCTTGGAATAACATCTGCTCTGTATTAGGTTATCACTGTTAGTATTTGATTGTTCTTGGAATAACATCTGTGCTGTATTAGGTTATCACTGTTAGTATTTGATTGTTCTTGGAATAACATCTGCGCTGTATTAGGTTATCACTGTTAGTATTTGATCTACTCTTGGAATAACATCTGCGCTGTATTAGGTTATCACTGTTAGTATTTGATTGTTCTTGGAATAACATCTGCGCTGTATTAGGTTATCACTGTTAGTATTTGATTGTTCTTGGAATAACATCTGCTCTGTATTAGGTTATCACTGTTAGTATTTGATTGTTCTTGGAATAACATCTGCGCTGTATTAGGTTATCACTGTTAGTATTTGATCTACTCTTGGAATAACATCTGCTCTGTATTAGGTTATCACTGTTAGTATTTGATTGTTCTTGGAATAACATCTGCTCTGTATTAGGTTATCACTGTTAGTATTTGATTGTTCTTGGATCAACATCTGCGCTGTATTAGGTTATCACTGTTAGTATTTGATTGTTCTTGGAATAACATCTGCGCTGTATTAGGTTATCACGTTAGTATTTGATTGTTCTTGGAATAATATCTGCGCTGTATTAGGTTATCACTGTTAGTATTTGATTGTTCTTGGAATAACATCTGCGCTGTATTAGGTTATCACTGTTAGTATTTGATTGTTCTTGGAATAACATCTTCGCTGTATTAGGTTATCACTGTTAGTATTTGATTGTTCTTGGAATAACATCTGCGCTGTATTAGGTTATCACTGTTAGTATTTGATTGTTCTTGGAATAACATCTGCGCTGTATTAGGTTATCACTGTTAGTATTTGATTGTTCTTGGAATAACATCTGCGCTGTATTAGTTTATCACTGTTAGTATTTGATTGTTCTTGGAATAACATCTGTGCTGTATTAGATTATCACTGTTAGTATTTGATTGTTCTTGGAATAACATATGTGCTGTATTAGGTTATCACTGTTAGTATTTGATTGTTCTTGGAATAACATCTGTGCTGTATTAGGTTATCACTGTTAGTATTTGATTGTTCTTGGAATAACATATGCGCTGTATTAGGTTATCACTGTTAGTATTTGATTGTTCTTGGAATAACATCTGCTCTGTATTAGGTTATCACTGTTAGTATTTGATTGTTCTTGGAATAACATCTGCGCTGTATTAGGTTATCACTGTTAGTATTTGATTGTTCTTGGAATAATATCTGCGCTGTATTAGGTTATCACTGTTAGTATTTGATTGTTCTTGGAATAACATCTGCGCTGTATTAGGTTATCACTGTTAGTATTTGATTGTTCTTGGAATAACATCTGCGCTGTATTAGGTTATCACTGTTAGTATTTGATTGTTCTTGGAATAACATCTGCGCTGTATTAGGTTATCAATGTTAGTATTTGATTGTTCTTGGAATAACATCTGCGCTGTATTAGGTTATCACTGTTAGTATTTGATTGTTCTTGGAATAACATCTGCGCTGTATTAGGTTATCACTGTTAGTATTTGATTGTTCTTGGAATAACATCTGCGCTGTATTAGGTTATCACTGTTAGTATTTGATTGTTCTTGGAATAACATCTGCGCTGTATTAGGTTATCACTGTTAGTATTTGATTGTTCTTGGAATAACATCTGTGCTGTATTAGATTATCACTGTTAGTATTTGATTGTTCTTGGAATAACATCTGTGCTGTATTAGGTTATCACTGTTAGTATTTGATTGTTCTTGGAATAACATCTGTGCTGTATTAGGTTATCACTGTTAGTATTTGATTGTTCTTGGAATAACATATGCGATGTATTAGGTTATCACTGTTAGTATTTGATTGTTCTTGGAATAACATCTGCTCTGTATTAGGTTATCACTGTTAGTATTTGATTGTTCTTGGAATAACATCTGCGCTGTATTAGTTTATCACTGTTAGTATTTGATTGTTCTTGGAATAACATCTGCGCTGTATTAGGTTATCACTGTTAGTATTTGATTGTTCTTGGAATAACATCTGCGCTGTATTAGGTTATCACTGTTAGTATTTGATTGTTCTTGGAATAACATCTGCGCTGTATTAGGTTATCACTGTTATTATTTGATTGTTCTTGGAATAACATCTGCGCTGTATTATTTTATCACTGTTAGTATTTGATTGTTCTTGGAATAACATCTGCGCTGTATTAGGTTATCACTGTTAGTATTTGATCTTCTCTTGGAATAACATCTGCTCTGTATTAGGTTATCACTGTTAGTATTTGATTGTTCTTGGAATAACATCTGCTCTGTATTAGGTTATCACTGTTAGTATTTGATTGTTCTTGGATCAACATCTGCGCTGTATTAGGTTATCACTGTTAGTATTTGATTGTTCTTGGAATAACATCTGCGCTGTATTAGGTTATCACTGTTAGTATTTGATTGTTCTTGGAATAATATCTGCGCTGTATTAGGTTATCACTGTTAGTATTTGATTGTTCTTGGAATAACATCTGCGCTGTATTAGGTTATCACTGTTAGTATTTGATTGTTCTTGGAATAACATCTTCGCTGTATTAGGTTATCACTGTTAGTATTTGATTGTTCTTGGAATAACATCTGCGCTGTATTAGGTTATCACTGTTAGTATTTGATTGTTCTTGGAATAACATCTGCGCTGTATTAGTTTATCACTGTTAGTATTTGATTGTTCTTGGAATAACATCTGCGCTGTATTAGGTTATCACTGTTAGTATTTGATTGTTCTTGGAATAACATCTGTGCTGTATTAGATTATCACTGTTAGTATTTGATTGTTCTTGGAATAACATATGTGCTGTATTAGGTTATCACTGTTAGTATTTGATTGTTCTTGGAATAACATCTGTGCTGTATTAGGTTATCACTGTTAGTATTTGATTGTTCTTGGAATAACATATGCGCTGTATTAGGTTATCACTGTTAGTATTTGATTGTTCTTGGAATAACATCTGCTCTGTATTAGGTTATCACTGTTAGTATTTGATTGTTCTTGGAATAACATCTGCGCTGTATTAGTTTATCACTGTTAGTATTTGATTGTTCTTGGAATAACATCTGCGCTGCATTAGGTTATCACTGTTAGTATTTGATTGTTCTTGGAATAACATCTGCGCTGTATTAGGTTATCACTGTTAGTATTTGATTGTTCTTGGAATAACACCTGCGCTGTATTAGGTTATCACTGTTAGTATTTGATTGTTCTTGGAATAACATCTGCGCTGTATTAGGTTATCACTGTTAGTATTTGATTGTTCTTGGAATAACATCTGCGCTGTATTAGGTTATCACTGTTAGTATTTGATTGTTCTTGGAATAACATCTGCGCTGTATTAGGTTATCACTGTTAGTATTTGATTGTTCTTGGAATAACATCTGCGCTGTATTAGGTTATCACTGTTAGTATTTGATTGTTCTTGGAATAACATCTGCGCTGTATTAGGTTATCACTGTTAGTATTTGATTGTTCTTGGAATAACATCTGTGCTGTATTAGATTATCACTGTTAGTATTTGATTGTTCTTGGAATAACATCTGTGCTGTATTAGGTTATCACTGTTAGTATTTGATTGTTCTTGGAATAACATCTGTGCTGTATTAGGTTATCACTGTTAGTATTTGATTGTTCTTGGAATAACATCTGCGCTGTATTAGGTTATCACTGTTAGTATTTGATTGTTCTTGGAATAACATCTGCTCTGTATTAGGTTATCACTGTTAGTATTTGATTGTTCTTGGAATAACATCTGCGCTGTATTAGTTTATCACTGTTAGTATTTGATTGTTCTTGGAATAACATCTGCGCTGTATTAGGTTATCACTGTTAGTATTTGATTGTTCTTGGAATAACATCTGCGCTGTATTAGGTTATCACTGTTAGTATTTGATTGTTCTTGGAATAACATCTGCGCTGTATTAGGTTATCACTGTTAGTATTTGATTGTTCTTGGAATAACATCTGCGCTGTATTAGGTTATCACTGTTATTATTTGATTGTTCTTGGAATAACATCTGCGCTGTATTAGGTTATCACTGTTAGTATTTGATTGTTCTTGGAATAACATCTGTGCTGTATTAGGTTATCACTGTTAGTATTTGATTGTTCTTGGAATAACATCTGTGCTGTATTAGGTTATCACTGTTAGTATTTGATTGTTCTTGGAATAACATCTGAGCTGTATTAGGTTATCACTGTTAGTATTTGATTGTTCTTGGAATAACATCTGCGCTGTATTAGGTTATCACTGTTAGTATTTGATTGTTCTTGGAATAACATCTGCGCTGTATTAGGTTATCACTGTTAGTATTTGATTGTTCTTGGAATAACATCTGCGCTGTATTAGGTTATCACTGTTAGTATTTGATTGTTCTTGGAATAACATCTGCGCTGTATTAGGTTATCACTGTTATTATTTGATTGTTCTTGGAATAACATCTGCGCTGTATTAGGTTATCACTGTTAGTATTTGATTGTTCTTGGAATAACATCTGCGCTGTATTAGGTTATCACTGTTAGTATTTGATTGTTTTTGGAATAACATCTGCGCTGTATTAGGTTATCACTGTTAGTATTTGATTGTTCTTGGAATAACATCTGCGCTGTATTAGGTTATCACGTTGATTTGATTGTTCTTGGAATAACATATGCGATGTATTAGGTTATCACTGTGGCGTAGAGGTTATGTACACGTCTCTAGTGTCAAAGGAGCAAGGCTCGCTCCCTCGTGGAACCATCTGGATATTTTTCCATTGATCCCTGATCTAAGTGTAGGTGAGAACAAACTCCTAATCCTATCGGAGACGGACAGTACAATTTAAGTCCCGTGATCAATTTGAGCATGTGTAATAATCCTTGACAGTCCAAAATCGAGAAGAGCAGGTTAAGAAAGCGCTGCCTGACAACATTTATCAGAAAAGATTAAAATAAGTCCTTCAAAAATATCTTCACCATCTTTAAAATTACATCAGGGACCTTCGCTGGTGCTACGGAGTTCGAGCACGGAGCAGGGATCTTCCTGTGTAAAAAAAAAGATCGGAAGACACATGATCACTCACTGAAATGCAATGATGATGTTCTTATCAATCAGTCAGTCAATCATTCAGTTTGTTGTTAGAATGTTTTATGTGCAGTGCATTTCGATTCATGATTGTCACAAAAGCCATATTTTGGGTTTTCAATCGAATATATGAAACTGCGTTAAACAAATTGCTTCAAAAGCAGTGTATGCAGTTCATAGAGAGATATTGCTTCATAAGAATTGTGTGTGGTCCATATTGACAAATCAGGGTAGCAGGCGCAATAACATAAAGCGACAACACCGCGTCAGGGTCTTTGAGCTGGCATTGATCAAGACCAACCCCACCTCAGAGTGGTGGCCCTGGAAACAGACAGCGGCTTTTGTCAGGACAAGTGGGTTGGTATAGAGGGAGATCTACTCTGGTATAGGTAGTAGTACAAGCACAGTCGTGTCTCATACGTACATAATTCTAGAAGTAACGCACATGTACGCATCTCCTGGCGGATATCTAGATATGGGAAAGTTACATAAATGCAAAACAAATGTAAGAAGTTACAAGGCACTAGTCGTATGTAAGCTTATACTCACAACCCTGGAGTCAATGGTCGCACCTAATTGCAGTTCTCGACAAGATTCGTGTAGAACGATGTATCGTGTCTATACAAAGGAAGAATAAAGTAAACTCTGTAATGGAGGTCAATCAGAAATGTATTAAGTAATGTTAACCGATGTTAATGAAATAAATGTATTTCTGGTAATGTTAGCCGAGCGCAAAACATAAATTTCCGCTCTTGTGTTCAGCGAAAATGTCCTACCTCAAATAATCGAGTTTGTTACTGTTGCACAAGCCCAAAATCTAAAGTTCCGAGAAAAAGAAACTGCACTTTCTGTCATGAGTGATGTTGGGAATGACTGGGGTGGGTGATGCTGGGAATAACTGGGGTGGGTGATGTTGGAAATAACTGGGGTGAGTGATGTTGGGAATAACTGGGGTGGGTGATGTTGGGAATAACTAGGGTGGGTGATGTTGGGAATAACTGGGGTGGGTGATGTTGTAAATAACTGGGGATGGTGATGTTGGGAATAACTGGGGTGGGTGATGTTGGAAATAACTGGGGTGGGTGATGTTGGAAATAACTGGGGTGGGTGATGTTGGGAATAACTGGGGTGGGTGATGTTGGAAATAACTGGGGTGGTGATGTTGGGAATAACTGGGGTGGGTGATGTTGGAAATAACTGGGGTGGGTGATGTTGGAAATAACTGGGGTGAGTGATGTTGGGAATAACTGGGGTGGGTGATGTTGGGAATAACTAGGGTGCGTGATGTTGGAATAACTGGGGTGGGTGATGTTGGAAATAACTGGGGATGGTGATGTTGGGAATAACTGGGTTGGGTGATGTTGGAAATAACTGGGGTGGGTGATGTTGGAAATAACTGGGGTGGGTGATGTTGGAAATAACTGGGGTGGGTGATGTTGGAAATAACTGGGGATGGTGATGTTGGGAATAACTGGGGTGGGTGATGTTGGAAATAACTGGGATGGGTGATGTTGGAAATAACTGGGGTAGGGGATGTTGGGAATAACTGGGATGGTGATGTTGGAAATAACTGGGGTAGGGATGTTGGGAATAACTGGGTGGGTGATGTTGGAATAACTGGGATGGGTGGTGTTGGGAATAACTGGGATGGGTGATGTTGGGAATAACTGGGATGGGTGATGTTGGGAATAACTGGGATGGGTGATGTTGGGAATAACTGGGATTGGTGATGTTGGAAATAACTGGGATGGGTGATGTTGGAAATAACTGGGGTAGGGGATGTTGGGAATAACTGGGATGGGTGATGTTGAAATAACTGGGTGGGATGTTGGGAATAACTGGGGTGGGTGATGTTGGGAATAACTGGGATGGGTGGTGTTGGGAATAACTGGGGTGGGGGATGTTGGGAATAACTGGGATGGGTGATGTTGGGAATAACTGGGATGGGTGATGTTGGGAATAACTGGGATTGGTGATGTTGGGAATAACTGGGGTGGGTGATGTTGGGAATAACTGGGGTAGGGGATGTTGGTGGCCAAACAACTTAAAGTTGCGTTGTTAGTGCATCCTGAAACGGCCCTCTCGATTATTTATGTACCACCACAGTCTAGTGTTGCCTATTGTAAATGAAAATGCAGAGCAGCTAAAAACTGCAAATTGTCATGTTGCCGAGACGCCTCTCGAAACGGCTGAGAAAATTCCTATTCCGGAACAGTCTCTGTGATCTCCTTTATAACGCGAGCTGGTCTCCGTAGAATGGCATTAACTAGAACATTTTGTGACGCGGGTGATAGGATGATTAGTGGATAGGTTGTGATTTTACACAGAGAAAGCGTTGGGAAAAATCAAAATGAACAATTGAAGATCTTTGTTTTATGCAGAAATGTTCGACTATGTACGATTGAAAATGGAATTTGTCGTTCTTTATTGTTTACATGTGTTCTACAGTAAGTCAGTTTATGATCTACTGCAGTTTTTAATTGAAAATGATCTTAGTTCAGGTTTTAAAGAAGTGTTCAGACGGTCAGAATTGATCATGACTATTTCAGCAACTACTGCTTCTCTTAAAAGTTAATTTTCAGCATTAAAGCAAATCCACAGTTGCCGCAGCTCTACTCCAGGTCAAGATATACTATCCAGTCTTATCCTTTTGTCAATTGAAAATGAACTTTTGAGCAAAATTAGAATAAAGAATACATTTTACGATGCTGTCATTTTTCCCAGTTCAATAACTATCGGTACGTAATTGAATACAGTTATATCTTCAGGAACAGAAGTAAAGTACTCGTAGTAGGGACACATTGTCATTTTAAGTAGAAGTACACCTATCTCGAATTATCAGGCTACGCCACTGAATATGTATGAGACAAAAGAATTCCCTTGTCTATCTTCAACTCCCTGACAAATAAGTTATGTTGATGTAAGCTCGTTCTCTCTCTCTTCGCCACAAACACGTGCATGCCCAGGACAGCAGACTCACGCAAGCTCTATCTCTCTCTCTCTCTTCGCTACAAACACACGCATCTGTTACAACAATGATACATTAAATGAAGTCCCAGAAAGCTAATGGAGGGCAGCAGTAACGGCCTCAACCCCCATCTCACTACTGGAAGTAGTTGTTCTGTATGTTCCACTTCGCTCTGCAACAACCATACCATGCCCGCTAGTCAAGACATCCCAACCTGCCTGTCTCACCACGATGTACATACCCATCTGTATCAACAGTAATATCATCATAACTTGCATTATTTCCTATCAGCTGCTTAATCGCAAGTTCCACCTTCATGATGACAAATTTCTACATTTTCTTTCAAGAGAAATTACATAGTTGCGATAGTTGGTCATGCTGCCATCTAGTTATATCTTATTCACAGCAACACACATGTAGGCTATACACTTGCCTTCACTCTGGATACATTCGAGTCGTTCACATTGTGATTTTGATACAGTGAGAATACCGAGTTCGTAGTCAGCTGTGGACAAGTTGATGAAATACAAGAACAAGTAAGCGATTTTCAAGGTATGCGGTTACCATAACATTGAGAGCCGCACGATCCCGCATGCAACGCTGCATTGTTTCCTCAACATGATATTTGACAGATAGACTACGATTAAAGATTATTTTACGATAGAACAGACTGCCCACTACGCTCGAATGCCTGCGTATCAAATATGACTCTGTGTAAGTCAATACTGACTATGGAATTATTAAAAGAGCCTAACAATACTTTTTTCAGGATTAAACTAAGAGGAAGATTTTACCAACGCCAGATGGTATTCTACGTTTCCTGAATATCCTTAACCATCTCTCGTCTATTTGATTCAATTCTATCTATTAATATGTCATCTGAAAATGTCAATGTACCATCCATTCCAGCAGGCTGAATTTAGGCTGCATTTGCTGTATAAATAATAAACAAAACGGATGATAGAGAAGAAGAACTAGTGGGCAATCCCGGGCATAAACTTGCAAGATCTGATGTTCATATTTCTAAACGAAGTTCAACAGTTCTCTTCATTAAAAAGCATCTATACAGTTTGTCTGACACGGATTAAACTCACATATTCGAACAGAGAATCGCCTGAGTGGTTAGTTAGTTAGTTAGTAAGTTAGTTTGTTCCTTTCGTGCCAAAGGCAGAACATAGGGCAGAGGTTTTAGATCTCCATGTGACGCGGTTCTTTGCTAGCAGTTGGAGATCTTGTATGGTTTTACATCCGAATAGTTTACTTTCTTGTTGGATGGTTCTTCGTAGAGTGGTCTTTGGTCTTCCACGTTTTCTTTCCCAACTGGTGACCACATAAGGACTTGTCGACTTAGTCTCTTTTCGTCTGATCTAAGAACATGACCTAAATATTTCCACCTTCGTTTCCTTATAATATTTGATACGGGTTGTTGCTGTGTTCTATCTCTCACTGTGTTGTTAGAAACGAAATCACTCCATTTTACTTTTAATAATTTTCGGAGACATTTATTCTCAAAGCTGTCCAGTTTCTTATCAATTTTCTTTGTTGATTTCCAACTTTCACAACCGTAGGTCAGTACAGGAATCACACATGACCTAAATAATTTAACTTTTGCACATATACTAAGGTCTTGAGATTGCCAGATATTCGTTAGTTTAATGAAAGCACTAGCTGCTATAGCAATAATAATAATAATAATAATAATAATAATTCCTCTCGTACCGTTATACGTTATATACGGCCTGCAAGTAATTTCTCCATATCGCTCTATCCTGGGCAACTCGCTCAATCTCCTCCATGGAACTGAGACGATATTTCCTGCCTCTCTCAGCAAAGTTCGTTTCAGGGTCTCCTTAGGTCGACCTCTCTTTCTTGAACCCTTTGCATCCCACTTCAATGCCTGCTTTGATATTCGTTGATCATTTCTCCTCAAGGTGCGCTCAACATATCTCCATCTTTTCTCTTTCTTATAACAGTTGTCACTAGTGGTTGACCAGACATATCTCTGATTTCATCACTTCTCCTCAATTCATTCCATGTTATATTCATTATTTTTCGCAGACATCTATTTTCAAATGCATTCAACTTGCTTTCTATATCTTTAGTCATTTTCCACCTCACGCTAGCATATGTTAGGATTGATACAACATTTGAAATGAAAATTCGTAATTTAGTTTTAGTTTAGTTTAGTTTAGTCGTCGGATCACCATCATTGCACGTCGAACAAATTAGTCCATAAGTGCTCCGATCTCTCCCTCAGTATGTCCATCAGCGTGTGGCGACTAACGACACCGGTTCTTTTTTGGTTTACAATTCTTCTTTGTTTGCCAGCATAGCGTTCTTGTCGAGCTACACCACACTTAACTTTGAGTTCTTGCAGTCTGGTTAGTGTTGTGATTCACCGCTATTACGTGAATCATGTACACGCCCTCTCTCCCTTAAGGAATTTATAATTTCAGCCTGGTCCATTGCTCGCCCGCTTTGGACAGGAGCCATACCTGCAAGCTTATCCGCACGTTCATTCCCCTTTACACCTGCATGCCCTGGCACAAAAAAAAAAACTGATCTTTGTCAGCTTAGACCTCCCAAGCGACTCTATCCAATGCCTCCGAGCCCATCATGTTTCAATCTTCCTGAGCATACTTATTGAGTCACTGAGAAAACAGTGATGCATGGATAAAAGTCTGTTATTCTAGCCAAATCACAGTTTTTTTCACAGTAATTTAGTTTTAATACTATATAACTTGCAGTTCCGTTATTTATTTAGACTTTTAAAAGCTGATGTTGCTTTGCCAATTCGTATCATAATTTCTTTAACATTTCCTGTGCAATCAAAATTTCTACCTAAATAGGTGAACTGCTCTGTTATTTTTATCATTTTAGATTCCAGTGTGATATCTACATTACTTGTCATAGGTTTCTTCATTATATTTGTTTTTTTCATAGCTTATCTGCAGTCCAACCTTTGATGCTATATATGACAAGTTGTCTGTTTTCTTTGCATATCTTGGTTGTTTCTACTTAACAAGGTAATATCATCTGCAAAATCCAAATCTTCTAGTTGACTATTTTCTACGCAATCGATGCCAGTTTTGCCCCTGCAACATTTTCGCATCACGCGGTCAATAGCCACTCCCAAACAATAGCGGAGATAGAATACAGCCTTGCTTTACTCCGGTTTAAACCATAAAATAGTCACTGTGTTCAACATCAGTGCGAACTGTCACTGTGAACCATATAGAGGCTCTTATAATGTTTATTATTTGTCTGGTATTCCATAGCATCTCAGAATATTCCACAAATAGATTATGTGTAGACTATCAAAGGCTTTTTTTAAATCGTTGAAATTTAGTATGAGTGGTTGTTGCTTCTCAATATGTTCCTCCAAAATTAGTCGTAGGCTAATTATTTGGTCTAAGCATCTTCTCCCAGGTCTAAAACCAGCTTGTTCTTCTCTCAGGGTTGTGTCCACTGCTCCTTTGATTCTATTAAGAATGATTTTGCAGAAAGTCTTGGTCATTACTGATAATAGGGTGATCCCTCTCCGGTTGTTACAATCTTTGAGATCATCTTTTTGGGGGATCTTAACAATACGAGAGTTTATAGCAATAGAAGAGTTTATCTCTTTCATCGTGTCTCTGTTGTTTGACACTTTACTACCCACATATGTAAAATGTTCAACTTTCTCCAGTGTTTGGCCATTTATTACGATGTTGTTGGTCGTGTTTGTGAGGTCCATAATGTTGGTCTTGGCAGCATTAATGTGGAGATGAAGCTGTTCTGCAAGTGTGCAAAGATTGCTCGTTAGTTTGTGGGTTGCAGTGGTTACCGGGGACAAATTTGGGGTGTAAAAAATAGAACCACTGTCACCTGCTACGCATGTCGTAAGAGGCGACTACGGAGGTTTGGCTGAAATCGGATGCACATGTCCTAAAAGTGTAGAAATCTATGCGTTTAGGGACCTACCAAACCAATGTGCAACGTATATACGTTCTTGGCAAATATCAAACATATCACAAAGAGTGATTAAAATTGGTCGGAAAGAAGAAGAATGTGAATAGAGAATATTATAATTGAAAAGTAATGTTTTCTAGAAGCATCACCCAAGTCAATGATCTCAGCAACAGTCTCTTGCTTGGAATGGAAACCCTCGTAAAAAGCATATGCAAAATCATAGGTGCCAGCATTACCTATGCCCCTTTCATTGGCCCGTATCTACCCATAGTGTCAGAAAGGATGTGGTCTGTCTCTAAGTGACAAATTACTTTTAAGGTCACTATGTTCTCCAGTAATTTACTATAAACATTTTGCCATGTGAGTATTCGTTACATGCTGAGCAGTCTTAATATATTTTGAAACCGATATGCACCGAAGATAAAACATTATAAAATTAGACTAAAAGAGCGCAACAATAATGTAAATGTAACGCCGTGCACTATTTAGCATTTGATTGTCACGTCTAGTCGCAGCAATGACTTGTAAACGTGTCCATTTAGAATGTATCAACCACATCAGAATGTAGAACTTATGTCACAGAAACATTTCTAGTAAGTGTTTGATAATTGATTAGCATAATTAAAGATAATTAAATGTATTGTTTCTTCTTTCTCTACTCAAGTCTTCTGTGTTATCTCACTCAGTGTTGCAAGTCTTATGATAAAAATGAGATGTGTATAACGGATTCTTGTGTAAGTTTTTACATGTGACCTAAGACACTACCATCTCTGTTATTTCTGTAATCAATCTTTCTTTTGTATTTACTTCAAGCTAAGCATTGCCCTTTGAGCAGGGTTGCCTTATGTTGCAACCGACAAACCATGACAAAGCATGATATTTCTTGCCACAATTCCGTTTCATCAGGACAATTCTTGTCACCCACCCCCTATATATGATTCTTGTTATGCTTAAATCTCTGTAC